>CM035114.1:6362165-6801951 GCA_020205505.1 Panax japonicus | reverse complement strand
AATCCTCAGCTTGAATCATGATTTCGCAATGACTTAATGGCCTCAATGGCTTCCTCTGCTCTATTCTATTGCTTCATTACAATAGTCATATCTTTCAGAGCACTATCCACTCTATCCCCTGCATTTATGGCTGTCCAGAATAGAGGTATCGCCTTTTCCGGATCCTTTTCCACCAACTGATAAAAACCAAGAAAACACCCATTAAAATTATAGGATCAATCAATAACATATTAACCACAAGTATCATAATATATAAAATCAAGAGTAACCATTTTATAAAAAAGAAAGAGCACTAAATGCAAAGATATCAAGAAAAATTATAGATCAACAACATCGTAACCAGAAGAATACCCCATCAATTCAAACAAGGAAATTTACAAAATTAAGTAAAATCAAGAGTACCCATTTCTTAATAAAGTAAAAAGATCACTAAATTAAACTAAACATACCCAGAAAAATTATATTTGTTAGAGCCCAAATCTAGACAACTGTGCAAATATTAATTCATACACCCATCAATAGATGTAGATTTACAACACCATAATAATTCACAACCAGGAGTACCCAGTATTCAGAATCAAGGAACTACAAAAATAAATCCAAATTAAGTATATCCATTTTCTTTAAAAAAAATGAACACCAAAACCAAAGATAACCGGATAAATGATGACTGATTATCGCCAAATATGCAGATACTAAGAAATCCAAAGATGTTTACTTGAACATTTTTGGCTCTAACGTAAGGAGTGTCACAAACTGGGACTTTGTGAGTCACATGAAAAGATTCAGATCTAGTTCGGAAAACCCCAAGAGGTTTAGCTGGTGAACAAGGAGCAGATTTAGTGGGTCTAAACCCAGGGTCCCTCCTGCATCAACTAATCAATTTAGTTACATTTTCACACATAGTTAAGTTAGACTCAAAGAACAAGGTAAATGTTAGAGATTCATATAATATATATCACAATAATCAAATAGATTCAAATACGCGCTTTTTTTTCATTACAACATAACTGAAGTACACCCGTAATTGTAAAGTAACAAAAAAATTATGACGATAAACAATGCAATTGGAACCCTGAAGCTAGAAAGATGTTCATAATAAGCAAAGTCAAAAAACTACAAATATTCCAACAGGATAAATCCCTCCCTTCCTCTTTGGGGTAAATTGGAAGAGGGAGCATGCCATTCAAAGACATAAATAAAATCTACAGCAACAAATTCCAGGCTAATGCAGAAGTTAGGAAGAGTAACATATGACTTTTTAACACAAATGAAGATTTGTGAAGCTACTACCTCCTTAAACATACTTTTTTCATAAAATTTTCCATCACAAATATCAATCTTAAATTTTAATATTGATATTTTTTTTAAAAAAAAACTATCTACAGATCTGAACTTCGCCTTTACCTTCCTATTCTTTCAAATCAAACAGAAATTAACAGATTCATATGCTCCGAATCTTTATCTTCGATCTTCTTTTTGCCTTCCGGTTTGCTTCAGACTCGCTTTGAGAGAGAGGGAAATCGTGGTGCTCGAATCGGGGAGAGAGAATAGAATTGGCAGAATTTGGTGAGAGAGAGAGGGAATTTGTGGAAAAGCTTAGCTCAGTTTGGTTTTCCCCCTTTCAGCTTTGACGAATTTGTTTCCCCCTTTCAGCTGTGACCCGTGAATTTGTTTTCTCCCTTTCAATTGTGACCCGTGAGTTTTGTTTTTCCTATTTCAGCTGTGACCCGCGAGTTTTGTTTCTCCCCTTTTTATGACCCGCGTGATTTTTTTCTCTAAGTCCGTTGCTAGTCCGTCCTTTAAGGTCCGTTTCTGAAGGGGATTGTATATATATATATATATATATATATATATATATACAGAATTGATCAGGTCCGGACTCCCGGACCTGATCAAATCCGGACCCTTAATTTTTATTTTTTATTTTTTTTTGTAGAACAACTAAAAAAAAAATTTATAGAACTGAAATTTTTCCATAATACAGTGTTTTGGGTGTGTTTTTAATACCTACACCAACCAATGTATGTACAGTCTGCCCAGACTGTACAGACATATTTCGTTATAGGCATCCAAATCACGCCCAAAACACTGTATTATGAAAAAATTTCAATTCCATAATTTTTTTTTTTTAGTTGTTTCAAAAAAAAAAGCAAAAAAATAAAAAATAAATAAAGGTCCATATTTTAGTAGAGTCCGGGATCCCGGACTGGATCCGGACTCATATATATATATATATATATATATATATATATATATATATATATATATATATATATATATACACGGTCCGGATCAAGTGTATACTTCTTATTTTACTCATCTGTGCTCACCCCCCTTTAGCGACGGACCCGGCGACGATTTCGATCATACAACCGTCGTCTATACTTTTAGCGACGCTATATGTTGTCCGTCGCTAAAAGTATAGACGACAGTTGTATGACCGAAACTGTCGCCGGGTCCGTCGCTAAAGAAAGGTGAGCACGGGTGAGTAAGATAAGGGGTATGTACTTGATCCTTCTATATATATATATATATATACGGTCCGGATCAAGTGCATACCTCTTATCTTACTCACCCGTGCTCACCCCTAAGGCTGTAAAATGAGCAAACAGTTCGGGCTCGATTCGTACTCGCACGACTAAAAGTTCGATTCGAGCTCGACTCGAAATATAAATGAGTCAAATATGAGCACATTTTAAAGTTCGATAAATTACTCGAACCTTCTCAAATTGTAATTTTTTAATTATACTCGGATCATATTCGTTGAAAAAGTTCAAACTGCTCGGGCTCGATTCGGAATCGCGCTCGACTCGGTAGCTAAATGAGCCTCAAACAAACCTTATTTTATACTCGATAAATTTTGTAAACCAAATCTGAGCAACTCAATACTCGGATCGACTCGGTTCGTTTACACCCTTACTCACCCCCTTTAGCGACGGACCCGGCGACGGTTCTGTCATACAACCGTCGTCTATACTTTTAGCGACGTTATATATTGTCTGTCGCTAAAAGTATAGACGACGATTGTATGACCGAAACCGTCACCGGGTCCGTCGCTAAAGGGGGGTGAGCACGAGTGAGTAAAATAAGAGGTATGCACTTGATCCTTGCTCTATATATATATATATATTTGTGTGTATAACATATATATAAATGAATATTGGGTAATTAAGCTTAAGGTGTGTCAATTGACTTACCAAGTGGACAAAATCTCTAGCTGCAATTGCAAGAATATCAGCACAAGATACCACACCAGGGCACTTGGTCTCTAGTAGTGACTTGGCCTTCTTAATGCTATCAAAAGCCTCCACAGCCAGGTCCTTGTTATTCTCCGCATCCCTCTCAACCCATTGTTTGCTTCCCGGTTTAGTCGATATCAATATGGACCCATCACACCCCTTCATTAACGTACACCATGCAATATACAAATATTCTAAATAAACATTGATATAGAGAGATAAAATAATAATAATAATAATAATAATAATAATAAATAAAATAAGAGAGTATGTGGTGTCTATGCAACTAATGTAAAGTAATTTTGATTTATAAAATAGTGAAATATCAAAACATTTATTAGTAAAAATGATAAAATGTCAAAATTGTCATTAATAATTTTTTTTATAATAATCACATGACACAAACGTATTCATGTACCATATATAGAGAGAAAGAGAGAGCTCTTCAGGTGTTGGCCTATAGCGACGGTCAGGCAACGTCCGGTTCGTTGCTATAGGTCAATAAACCGTCATCATAACTACGGATCAAACCATCGTTATAACACACATATATACGATTTACTGTTTTATATCGACGAACCGAATTGTAAAATTTTAGAATAAATTTTGGAATGTATTTAGTACGTACTACTCATTCGGGAGTAGTTAGAGTACCTACTCTTATCCCGGAAGTTTACTGTTCACTACAATTTAACGTTAACTATAGATAATATATACATTATATTTTGCTAAAATGCACGGATGTGTAGAAAAAATAAAAAGGAAAAAACAAGGTGAATAATTGTTATGAGGAATTAATTGAGATTACTTACTTCAACAAAGCAGTCATGGAAGAAGAGGCGAATGGTGGCCGGACCGGAGACGGGAGCTTCTTTGAATTGTTGTGTAGTCACCGTTGAGACGAGCTGGTCAACATGAGGGCATGTTTTTGCATAGTAGTCGACGGAGAGCTGCCGTGGAGGGCGGCGAGGGGTGGTGGTCAAGGACTTGTTTAAACAGTGAGAGGTGCGGGGTAGAGTTATGAGGAGGATGAGCAAATAAATGATGAAAAGAAAGGTAGTGGTACAAGAAGAAAGAGGCATGGCTAATAGACAATTGTCATAATTAGCTAGTACTTTAGGACAATATATGTGTATGTGTAGTGATGGTAGAGGGGAAAACAATAGTGTAAGCCCACAGACAGCCATGTTGAAGACAAAATCAAGACCCGTGAACTCCAATATTAATTATACTACTCTTCAATAAATAAATTAAAAATAGAGAAAGATGAGGATGAAATACATGAACGTATTAACTTCTTGGATCAAATTTTTAAATGAGAGATTCATCTTGATTATCATGCATGATTAATTGTTGCACAATGTTAATTATTATCCAGCATAATTTAATCATGGGCATCTGCACTGGGTCTATACATTTTGATTTCCTGTGTAGCACTATTTTTCGATGTGTGATTGTTTGTGTGGCATTATTTTGATTGTTCGTGTGGTATTATTTGATTTGTCTATGTAATAAGGTATATTTCTGTTTTGTTATGAACAGCTCGGTATAAAATAATACCCAACAATTTGATTTTCAGCCTATTATTTCATCGCGTTAGTTTTGTTCGTTTCAGTTCAAATCATTGATTGAATTAATTATTTCAATTCATTATTCTAGTACTCTATATCCGTACTCGACATTTGGCTCATGTTGTGTTTTATTCCAGCACGTAATCAATCAAAGGGATTAAGGACAAGTATGACGAGAGCTCCCTTTTATCCAAATTATAATTTAAACATTTTGTTTAGATTATGATACATTGATTTATTTGGGATTGTAATAAATATTTTAGATTATGGTTTAGTCGGTTTGACATTTAATATGAATTGTTTTTCGATATTTATTGATTATAAAAAATATTTTTTTTGTGACTTGAGTTTATTATAAATTCATTAATTATGTTATGTTTAATGTGTAACATCTCTTTCTATTTCAGAAAGAGGGTATTACATAAATTCTTCTTGATTATCATGATTGTTGCACAATGTTAATTATTATCCAGCATAATTTAATCACTGGCATCTGCACTGGGTCTATAAATTTTTTGCTTTTCCAGTTTGTTTAAAAATTGATACCAAAAAGAAATAATTAATTATCCCAGGTCAATTACTCAGCAATAGAATAAAATAAACACTGTACACGAAAGATTCTTTATATTTCCTTTTGTTGGTATGGTAGTCAACGAAAGTAACCCATCATTATTCTACTTGATTTGGTTCTATAACAGAATTTATTGTCATCATCACCATAACTATTAGCTATAAATCAAAAAACATAGAAAAAAAAAAGAAGAAGAAGAAGAAGTTATCCAAAATGTAATTAGGGTAATTTTGTACTTTCAATTGAATTAGGGTTACTTATATTGCGTTATTTAATAAGGGGACCCTACAGTACATGAAGTAGAATTTTAAAAGAGATAGTGTAACTGTTAGCCGCCGACCGTGGACTAACCCAAACATTTTGAGTGAATCACGTAAATCTTGTGTCTTGTGTGATTATTTTATTTTGATTTTTTATTTGCTATTATTATTCACTGTGTTATTATTCTCTTAACACTAAGCAACCAAAATTGTTATCTAAACCACCAAACCCTGCCCCTTTACTTTCTCTCCAAAATATAACCAAGAAAATAGAATAAAAAACCAACAAAACAAAAGAAAGGAAGATGGTAATGGAATTGTGGAAATGACAATACAGAAACAGAAATGAATGATCTATCATTCTAAAAATTGAAGGCTGAGCAGGGCTGAATATGGATAGAGTGAGTGAACCCCACTTACTATCCTTAAATGCAGGGCATGTGCACATCTAGGGACCTTGCCCATTTTATGAACATCTCACCAGGCACCATTTTAAACTATACATTTAACCTTTTAATTTGGCCACAAGTTGTTGCTCTCATCACTACTTGAGAATGAAAGCCCATTTACTCTTTCCCTTTTAACTTTCCTCTGCCTTTTGTTTCATTAATTTGGAGTGAGCTTTTTGTTGTGAGTTCAGTAAAAGCTGTGGACCAACTGCTCTAATTCCTTACTTTCATTATTACAATCAGATTTATGGAGCCTGAAGAAGAGAGGGTAGGGACTCCAAGCCCCCTCAAAGTTTGTTTTCATGTGGATGTTCAGATTTTATTTTCACCATGGTTGAATTTGTTTCCATTTTTTATTAAAATATTTTAATTTCTTTTGCTAAAGGAAATAACCAAAAAAGTGCTTTACCTGGGAAAATGATGATTCAACCATGTTTGTTTGTCACAAAAAAAGATTTCTTCTTTAAAATATTTCACACTAGAAGATGTGGAATCTAGATTTATTAAATTTGTTCCTTCATGATAAGAAATCAAATTTAGATAGCACATAATTTTTAAATTAAATATTATTTATTGATTGTCATAATTATTACTCCCTCTGTCCCAAATTAACTGCTCAATTTTGACCTTTTTAAGTCAAATTGACTTTTTTTAGAATTAATAATTAAGCATATATAAATATATTTCTAATATTATAAAAATTGGGATTAATAATAAATTGTATATACTTTCTTTTGGTTATAATCTCTTCACCTATATTTTAACAAAAATAGTGAAAAGATTATTTTTAAAAATGGTCAATTTGACTTTAAAAAGTCAAAACTGAGCAATTAATTTGGGACGGAGGGAGTATTTTTTTCCCGTATATCTATTTAATATTTTCAAGATTTTATTCTTACCTCACACATCAATATTATAATAGTGTGTTTGGTTATAATATTAAAATGCAAATGAGAATGGAAATGGGAATGGAATGCTGTTAGAACGAGAAACTACACTATTTTGATCGATCGAAATTTACTTTTTTTTAATAAAAATTTATTGATTGAAATAGAATAATTAAATATTTATGAAATAAATATTGTTTTTAAATATATGATTAGATATCCCATTAAAATGCTAGCTACCTCTCTTTTAATCATTTCATTCCCCCCAATTCCAGGCCATTATATTATTTCCATATTATTCCAGCCAAATGAGGTGTACTTTGAACTGAATATGAATTGGATAGTTAGTTTATCAAATATCAAGCTTGGAAAATAAAAGGAAACAAAAAAAAATAAAAAAAATTCCTTATTGTTGGTAAAATTTAAAATAAAGAAAGAGGAGAAAGAAGAAAGATACTCCGAAGTCCGAACCTACAGGCAAACGTCTGGCGACCCAACCCGGCGATCAGCCTACTCGCAAATTATAGCTCAACTCCCACTTTGTTACTGTTAAAGTTACACTCCCGTTATCAACAGATTACAAATCAGGTATATCATCAATTTACTTAGAAATGGGCTGTATTTACAAACTTATGCCAACATGGTCCTAATTTATTTTTTTTGATCGGAAAACATGATTCTAATTGATGGATTTAGTATTCATGGAGTGACTCTGTGAGTGTGTTTAAACTGTTATAGTTTCTTTTATGCTTCTTTATAAGCATTTTCTGAGCAATTGATGTTGCACTCAAACTGTTTGAAGATATTCTTGTGAGACAATTGATTAGCTCTATAAACCACTATATCCACACAAAAAAAAATAGTAAATAAAAAATAAATTTTAATCTTGAGGCTTGGAGCGATCAATACCCAATTTGGGGTTTGATTCCAAAACAAGCCTCTTGAGGAAAATCATTGACCACACTAGCTCACTGAGGGATCATTTCAACCCTTTTTCTGAAATCCCATTTAACCGCTTCTCAAAATTTGACACGGGCTTGTGTTAAAAGATGTTATTTTTCCTTAAACAACATGGCATTGCAGATACACATGATGCAGCGGTTAGCAACAAGAGTCTCAAGGATTGCCTTGTCTTCAGTTGGGAGTTTCCGTTGCAGTGCTTCATGTTCCTTGTTTCTTTCAAAACAGTGTTTCATTAGTTCCTCTCTGCTGATGAATTTTCAGAAGTTAAATAGACATGTTATTCCAGGTGATATCGTGAAATGGGGTTCACTTGGATTATGTAGGAATTCAAGTTTTGCCACTGGGTTTACACCACTGAAAGCAAAACCGTTGGGCTCAATCATTGACATTGAGAGGGCGGAGAATCAATCGCCCGAGGATCTCGCAGCCATCTGGGATGATGTAAATTTTCTCACTTTTCCCATTATTCCTATTATGATTGAACAGCTCTATTTCAGCATGAATTTTTTCCAGATGGTTGTTTCACCTGTGCTTTTATTTGAGTAATGTACATCTTCTTCTATAACCAAATAAATTATCCACAAGAAGGTTATTCTAAAGGACCAGATATTTTATTCTTGCACTCTATACTTGCACTGCATACTTGCAGTCATTCTATTTGTCATTCAAAACCAATCAGTCTCTCTGTCACAAATCGAGTGATTGGTTTTGAATGGCACACAGAATCTGCAGAGAGAGAGAGTGAGTGAGTGAGTGAGTGAGTGAAGCTTTTCCTATTTTCTGATTAAAAAAGAGTGACACCCGAAGACCATCGCGTTAGGCCCTCGCTAATGAGCTTATAAGGGAGAGAAAGGTTTGAATATAATCCTATCTTGTTGTGGGATATCACAAAATAGATACTCATTCACTTAATTTGGGACGGAGGGTGTATAAATTGAGTATGATTTGCGTGAAGTGTTAAAAATAGAATCTGCACGGTTCTCTTCCATTAATTTTGGGGGAATACAAAGTCCTTCGAATAGTTTATATCTTGGCTAACCCTTTCTAGAGAATGCTATAATATATGCTCCAATTCTCAAGACACGTGACGCATGTTTTTATGGTGTTTGTGAATGGTGAGTGAATCAAGTTGCTTTATCTATCTTAAGTGATATCATTGTAAAATTGGATAACGGAAACCTTGTTACTTTGCTTATAAATATTTCATTGATGAAATTTTGTTTTGAATTATTTGATATAGTATCACTTGGGAAGAGGTCATATTGGTGCATCGATGAAAGCAAAACTGTATCATCTGTTGGATCAAAGAGCAGCCGACTGGTAATCCATAAACATCAACTTACCCTTCTTTTCCTTCATTTTTTTCTGAATACTTCTATCTTTTCTTGCAGTCGATATTTTGTCATACCGTTGTGGAAAGGAAGTGGCTATACAACGATGTTTGTTCAAGGTTTGATTTATTGTTGCTTGCTTCTCTATTTAGCATCTTGTAATAGAAGTTACTGCTACTGGAAACTTGCTAGATTGTGATGTGGAACCTACCTTTTGTATTAAACCCATTGGTGTATTTATCTTTGGATGTTAATGAACACAGAAATTGATTACGGCTTCGCTAAAGCATTTTCTGGGATAATGATGTTTTGTTTTATGGAAATGACTTTCCCATTTGAAACAGTATTATTTTCTGGAAAATCAAGCTTGAATGCACATTGATCCATAAAATGAATTTTCAGTTTCAAAACAAACACCCAAAAATGCGAAAAACGTATCCTGGAAAATATTTTCCTTGCAACAAATGAAGCTTACATTACATGTCATATGTGCTGGTGGTGCTGCATTTGCAAAACATCAAACATGCTTATGGTCAAGTCTCAAGAGACTCATGAATTTAATATTTAATGTGTAACCAGAGCGTAAATTTTTGCATTCAATATAAATGTTTATCTAAACCTTGATGCAGTGCAGATGCCCTACATGCTTTTCACCGGTCTTGAAGATTACAAGGCAAGGGGAACACAAGCTGCTCCCTACTTCACAGTTTCTTATTACTCAGAATTTGCAGAAACCAAGGACTTGGTGCTTATTCGTGGGGATGTTGTATTCACCAGCAAGCTTACTGACTCGGAGGCAAAGTGGCTTTTGGAGACCACACAATCTTTTTACCTGAACGATCTGAGGTACAAGCTGATCGAAAGGTTCAATAAAGAAACCCGTGAATTTGAATTTAAAGACATTTTACAAGCGTTGGATATGCCCTCCATGTAGTTTTTTCAATTTCTAGACATTTTGGCTCAAGAGAAGTAGGAAGATAATTCGTTGATCTTTGAAGAACTACAGCATTGGTATTGCAACAGTCGGTCCTCGTGGGAGTTTGTTGCAAAGTTTTCAAGTATCTTGAGCTAAAGATCTTAGTAAAGAGTCCAGAGATTATTTTGTCATGAATTTTCCTTGGTGTTGTAAGAGATACAATGTGCTACTAGGTTGCTCTGCTGATTTCATTTGAAGTATTATTTGTACAAGGAATACAGATATTATTCTTGTTAAGAATAAAGTAACAATTCTGGATCGTTTCATTATTTATTATACAAGTATGATACCATTATGAAGGCCATAAATGATGGTTAAATGTTGAATATTTTGTTTCAAAGGGATTGGTTAGCATGAAATGAAATAAATTTTATGTTAAGTTCACACTCATGTCTGTATGTAGCAATCTATTGGACATGATACAAACCTGATCCTATTTCAAATGATATGACATCACTGTATTTGTTTTTATCAAGAAACCCAATGAAGGTAACAATTTATTAAGCTGTCAAATCAAGTACAACAAAAAGAAGAATACAATTTGGACTTCTTCCATCCAATATAAAAGTGAAAAAAAACATGAGACAAAGCAACTCATATCCTAAGAATATTATTACTCAAGTTCTAGTGTAATTTTTTATTGAGTCCTTCTATAGGGACATGTTTATTGGACATGATTATTACCGGTCCAATTTTTATTTTTATTTTTATTTATTTTTTTTTGCATGTGATTCTCAAAAAAATGTATAATATTTATTCTAACTGAAATGTTTACATAATACAGTGTTTTAGGTGTAATTTGGATCCATATACAAAACAGGGTTGTTCAGGACTGTACAACCCTGTTTTGTATATGTATCTAAATTACACCTAAAACACTGTATTATGTAAAAATTTTAGTTGGAATAAATATTATACATTTTTTGAGAGTCGCATGCAAAAAAATAAAAATAAATAAAAATTGGATTGATCCAATATTCCGGTCGGACAAACTTGTCGGCCAAGACTTATTGTTTTTTATTTATATAGCCAGAAATGCTTGGATCAAGCTAGGAATACAACCTAATTGTGCATTTCTGTGTGAAACTCTTGAACTTTTTGTCTTTCAGTACATTTTTACTTTTAAATTTATTTCTCTAACACTTGTTTGTGAGATTTTGGGATAAAGATTATAAAAATTTTAAACTAGAAAAATATTTTAAAAAATCAGTAGAAAAGTAAACTTTTGTCTTGAAGATAGGAGAACATAGTAAATAGGATTATGATTATCAAATTTTGCTTAAAAGAAAGTCTAAGTCTTTACAAATTCTGCTAAGTTTGGAGAACATAGTAAATAGGATTATGATTATCAAAATTTGCTTAATGTGTTACTAATAAGGGTAATATGTATAAAAAAGTGTAAGTCTATACAATTTAAGCTATTTTGTTAAGGAGAATGTTTAAGAAAAGTTGAATATTTTATTAGCTATCTTTACTGTTCTTTACCTTTTTTCAAATAAAAAAAATCTTACAAAAATAAGGGTTTCTTAACAAATTTAAATTTGATAGTGTATACATAAATGATGTTAGAAGTATACATAAATGATATATCATACTCCTAATATCACTCGCATATATACTGTCAATATGTTAAAATTTGAGTTCGGAATAAATCTTGGGTCAAATTTTAAGTCTGAATCAAATTAAATTCATTCTATGCGGGAGTAAAATTGGAATTAACCAGAGAGTCCCAACTTCGAAACAAATCTTGGGTCAAATCAAATTCATTCGATATGGGAGTAAAATCGGAATTTTAACTAAAGAGTTCCGAGTTCGGAACAAATCTTGGGTCAAATCTTAAGTCTGAATCGAATCAAATCCATTCGATCTGGGATTGAGGTTTACTCGACTCTGATACCATACGAAATATCTCAGGTCAAATTTCAAGTCCGAATCAAATCTATCAAAATATGATCTAAAACCACTCATCTTAGCCCACCACATGCTCATCAAAAAGATAATGTCGGAATATACTATTGATAGTTATTTAATTTCTTATATACAAACAAAATTTTTCCTTATCTTTCGATGTAGAATTGAAATGTTCCACTAAATTTTTCGAAGTCAAAATTAACCAAAAGTTACATGAACAACCTAAATTTTCCCTTAGTTTCCCTACCTCCCCCGTGGCTCATTCTTGGATTCTCTTTTAAACTATAGGATAAATTGTATACTTATAATTGAATTGCAATAGAAGATGTTTTTAAAAAAAACAAATAAAAAAACAAATTTATAATTTTTTGTCATGAAACTAAACAACATAAAAATTTTCAAGTCTTACACTCTGTTTTTGAGTTTTGAACAGAAAAGAAAAGAATAGAAAACTTAAATTAGAACAGAACAGAAAAGAATAGAAAATTTGAACTTTTTTTTTGTGTTGTTTCTGAATTTTTAATAGAAAATTTAAAAAGAAATTTTCTTTTTTTACGTTTTTGAGTTCTAATGAAAAGAAAAGAAAAATATCACTTTTACAAATTTACCCTTATATTAATTGTAATCATTGAACCATGAATAAAAATATACAAGATAAATTTAATCAAAGAAAAAAAATTCCATAATCAAATACAAATATCCAAATAAATGTTAAACAAAAATTAATTCTACAAAGTCATTGTCATACCATACTCAAAAGCCATCAAACATAATCTGTATTATTAATACTAACGGAAATTATTCATCAAATTTTTCAATAAATTCAATCTCTTCTCTAATGGTAACCCAAACACTGCTCGTGACTTGTCTCGATTTTCTACTGTCATCGGCACGAACTTCCCAATGTGCAAACTGGAGAAGTATTACCACCCAAGAAGAATCTGTCAGGCAAAGAAGAAGGTGTGTTCAAGAATCCACTTCTCCCCATGGAAAAAGAACACCACTAGCAACCCCAAAAGTCAGTGCAGCATTGTAAAAACCCAAGGGCAAGGCACATCCAATATCAAACTCCTGCAGAGAAAATATGATATAATTAAGAGTGCCTTAAAGAGCAGGAACATATAAATAAATTCTGTTGACAAGAAAAAAAGAAGGAACTCAGAAAGTAAATAAAACAAAACATAAATTGATAATTTCACACTCATGTTGTCAATATAAATGCATTGGTGGGTTGGAAATCTGCATTTACTTTGAGATCCCACAAAAAGTAAGGAAAAAAGTTTCATTCCATTAGACAGAGAATCATTAGCACAAGTAAGAACTATAACGATTGAAACTTGAAAAAGAAATAATTTCTTTCATAAGTAATTAAGTAATCAATGAAGTATAATAATCAACCAGAACCAAGACGCAGATAAAAGCATAATGTGGATAAAGCATAATTGGGACTATATTTAGGCATGAGTTTTATCCAAATAGGAGACAGATCTGGTCAAAAAGTTATCAAAGAGGTGGAGATTGGGATGTCGGAACGCCGGCAAGAAAAATGTGGAGATAAATTTATTCAGTTACACTGTTGCTGTTGCAGAGAGTTTGGACTTGAATCGAAGAAGAGAACTTGTACGAGCCAAGTTATTCGCGTCTGTATTTTTCTTTTAATCAGATATTAAGTTTAGCAGATAAAAACAAATTGAGGACATGAATTATAATTTAAAATTTATTATATTAAAAGTCGAGGATAATATGAGAATTATAAAAATATTATTTATTTTTATTTCTTTTTTGTTCAAATCAGACCAATTCTGGACGAAAAACTTTAACAAAAAAAATGTCCTAAATTTTCTATCAATTTTTTTTCTTTTTTATTTATTAAAAAACTCAAAAAAAAAACAAACATAAATTTTTGGTATTTTTTTCCTGTCCATTTTAAAACGAGCGTTAATAAAATAAGTAAACAAAGTGAGACTCGTCATTTCTCTCGCGTCTCTCTTCAAATCCAAAACCTACTTCACCGGTCAATCCTCTGGACTTCGGCCTTCACAGTTCCTGTATTCCATTTGCTAGTACTGATTGAAGCACCAATTAGCAATGGCTGAATCCTCCGACGAAGCCAAAGACATCGAGAAGCTTTACGAGTATGGCGAACGACTCAATGAAGCCAAAGACAAGTCTCAGGTGCCTTAAAGTTTCAATCTTTTTTTTTATAGTTTATCATTATAAATTTCTAGGGTTGTCAATTAAACATCTAATTTTTGCATTATATGATGATTGGAGATGTTATTATGTGATTGATGATTTGGGTATTTATTTTTTATATTTTTCACAGCATGTTGAGGATTATGAGAGTATAATTAAGGCAGCCACAAGTAATAGCATAAAGGCAAGGCAATTAGCTGCACAGCTCATCCCCAGATTCTTCAAGTTTTTTCCTGCTCTTTCAGTTTCTGCTGTGGATGCTCATCTTGATTTGTGTGAAGCAGAAGAACTTGGGGTTAGTACTTATAATTGTTTAGTATTTTTTTATTTGATTTATTTTAAATTGTTGGGGATAATTAGGTGCTAGAAATTGCTAAACAACTAAAGGGTTATGTTTAAATGAGTAGAAACATCAGATAGTTAATGCTAAGAAGGGTTCATTGTAGGAGTTCGTTTACAGTAGTTAACAAAGCAGGCACACCATATAAGCAGAAATTGGGAAATATAAAAAATACCAATTTACATTCAAGTTGATCCAAGCACTATTGGACTTCTACCGACTTCCCTGTGCAATATTACCAAACCTAGTTAGCCCAAGCTAACATGTATGTATTTAATCTTAAGGATCCCATTTTTTTTGGTTAAGATCTCATAGAAAAATGAAGGCAAGATCTTGTAAGATACACAATTGTTCTCCAGTCAAGTCAGTAATTTACAGTGAATAGCGAGTGGTGATATTTATTTGACTTGGGTATGCAGTTAATTTGTTAGTTACTTGATTGATTTACTATGGAAAGATGGAAGATATCTTTGAAATAAACATGTTATTTATCTGTTAAAGGATACATGATTTGTTGAAGACTTTTGCATAATGTTTTATTCTATTAATTCAATCCCTGTGATTGTCCAGTGACTAATAAATAGGCATGCATGTGGGACATCTTGATTGTTGAATTTCTTCTATGTTGTTCATCTTTAAATTACCAGGTTAGGGTGCAAGCGATTCGTGGTCTTCCTCTTTTTTGCAAGGATACACCAGAGCATCTTTCTAAAATTGTAGACATTCTTGCACAGCTTCTTACTGCTGGTAAATTATGTGTTTCAATTTCTGCTGTTTAGTGTATGAACTTATTTATGATGCAAAATTTGATCTTGAAAACTCTTGATGCTTATAGAAGAGAATGTGGAGCGTGATGCAGTTCATAAAGCACTTTTGTCTTTATTGAGGCAGGATGTGAAAGGTACCACTTTTTTTTTGTTAAATTGTAGAAGGTACCCCCTTTATCACTAAAAATTCTTGAAGGGCTCTTTAATAGTGAATGTTTGTTTATGTAGCTTCTTTGACAGCTCTCTTTAAGCACATTGAGAGCGTTGATGAGCCAATCACAGATGAAAATCTTCGTGAGAGGACACTAATCTTTATAAAGGATAAGGTGAGTATAGCCACTCATCATGCATTATAATTTTTCAGCATATTTTTGTAAAGGCTTAAATATAAATTACTATCCTAAACTATTGTTCTTTTTCCACTTCGGTGATCAAACTTTCAATTTTTTGAATTAGGTGATTAAACTATTTTTTTTTTTCCACTTTCGTTTAATTGGACCTGCCACGTCATAAATTGATGACGTGACTCGCTGACTAGGCCTGAACATGCTTATGTGTAATTAAAAAAAATCAATTGTTTTTTCACATTCATTAAACATTTGAGGGCAAATATGTCAAATGATCTTTCATCTAATATTAAAACTAAATTTCTATTGCTATGGATGATGAACTAAATTGATTAAATAATACAATCAAAGCACCAAATTCAACTGGGTTCTATATTCACCGAACATTACCGAAGCATCATCTCCGTCTTTGTCAAAATAACATGCCACCAATTCATTATCTCCAGTTAGTCAACGGAATATATCATCCCACCATACACACATATAAATCTAGCGAGAGAAGATCCAAATCTATCCCCGTTATCTAAGCACAATCTAAATCCGTCTATGCACTAAGAGATAAAATGAATATATTATAAGTTTGGAATCCAATTTACCCAAATATATATGTATACAGACATATATACATAAACAGAAGTAGATGAGAGAGCCCTAAATCTCATAAACTTACCATTTCAATTGCGACCAGGGAAGATCTGAAAGGAGAAAAAAAAGCTCTTTGACGCTGTCAACAATGATTCCGATCCAAAAAAGAAAAAAAGAAGTGTAGAAGATAGAGATATATAGTTGCTGCTAGGGTGCCCCGAATTCATTCACTTTCTCTCTATATTGTTTTTGCAGATTGATTTGTTGTTTGTAGATATTTGTGTTAGGTTTGGGTAGATCTAAAAATTGATTTTGTAGTTCATTTTTTGATCGGAGATGTTGCGGACGGAGCGAAGGCGGAGATTGGTGATTTTGGTTGTTGAATTGGGTCTCAACCCAGTGATGAATAAGAGAGGAGAATTTTGATTTTGCTTGTTAATAATTAGTATATCTTATGTTTTTATCCTTTTACTTAATTAAAATGATAGTAATTAAATAAAAAATTATTTCTTTTTGACACATCAGAACTAAAATGCCACATGTCTGTGCCACATCATCAATTTGTGACATGACAGTTCCAATTGAATCAAAGTGGAAAAAATTGAAAGTTTAATCATTTAATTGAAAAAATTAAAAGGTGGATCACTGAAGTGGAAAAAGGGTAATAGTTTAGGGTAGTAATTTATATTTAAGCATTTTCTAAATGAATAAGGGTTAAGTAAATTTATCCGCAGGTTTTTCCTCTTAAAGCTGAACTCTTGAAGCCTCAGGAGCAGATGGAAAGGCATATAACTGATTTGATTAAAAAAGTATGTTTTATGTTCTCTTTTCTGTTAAATACACATTTCACATATACATTTATACTTTTCATTGTTCTTACACATTAGTTTTATCTAAATTCAATGCTGACAAGGTGACATTGCAGAGCTTACAAGATGTTACGGGTGCAGAGTTTAAAATGTTTATGGATTTTTTGAAAAGTTTGGTTATATTTGGAGAGAAATCACCTCCTGAGCGCGTGCATGAATTGATCGAAATCATTGAAGGGCAAGCTGATCTAGATGCACAGTTCAGTGTGAGTATTTATTGCCATGTGGTATATTTAGGAAATAAATTGCACCTCTGTGTGTGTGTGTGTGTGTGTGATAAAGATAGTAAATGTTGATTACTTTCAGCATTAGTACATAGATTAAGAGCAATAACGGATTTAGGCATAAAATGACCCTCCACCTTAAAACAAGCAAAAAACCCATAATTTCAAGATAACCTGTGCGTCAGATACCATTAATTGAAAAGTAAAAAATCTCTAACTATTGCTGACTGATAATACTTCGTAGGTCGATCACTGCTTATGAAGTAGTCAATATCCTAACATCAGTATTAAGATGTGCTCTACTACATTCTGAAGCCTTACAAAGAAAAATGTGGATTAAATTCATTGTTTGCTACAATACCGGCCTTTTGGCTTGGTGTACCAGGGTTGAGGAGGAAAGGCAAATTTTGGGATTGATTGACTATGACTTTACATTTTGATTCTCTGGTGTGGTTCAGCTGTGGGCTTCCAGCCTGGCATTGTGGTGCCTGTAATAATTTGAACTCAATTTATGAACAACGTTAACCTTATTTTGGACCTGGGAGGAGGCATGTTGAGCATCCAGAGAGGGTTCAATTGCAGAACGCCAGCCTTTAGAAAATGCTGAATTTTTCTGCTCCCATAATTGCAGTTTGGTTCACGTTGCTAGATAGTTTACGAATTGAGGATTGTGCCCCCTAGTGATTGGATCTCATTGGTTTCATCCATCTATAGTTAATAAAAATATAAGCCTTGTTCCATTTATTCCTTGAAAAGAGTTGATATAGTTGGTGAACAACACATTTACCAAATAGAAATACACAAAGTGCTTCGAGTACTGAAGCACAAGGAAAGCATGGGAAGTTTGCCAAGAGGGCATGAAAGATAGCTTGTTTTCTTTATTCCACAGGGCACATGATCACACTATGGGAAATCCTAGCTCTGTGGGAGGCTTTCGAGTGGAGCAAGTCATTTTTTTCGTAAGTGGTGAGTGAAGAAAGTTATTGAGCACAGTGCTATTAGATTTTCAGCTTAGTGGTAACCGTAAGAGGAGTGAGCATGGGTGTAGCCGAGCCGAGTAGCAACTAATGTCTTTCTGTGCTCTCTCTAAAACTTGAGGTATGTTCATTACAAGTTGTTTCCTTGAAGGCAGATTGGATTAAGGTTCTTATTGATAATGATCATGAAGGAAGACATTTTTTTGGGGACTCTATCTTGAAAATTTAGCAATGACAGAGTTAGATACTTGTTTTCTTAATCCATTCCAGCTTCCTGCCGATACTGTAGCATTTAGCCTTTCCAAGAACTACATAGTAAATTATGTTGGTGGAACCCTCTCCATTGTCCAAGTGATTTCGTGATGGATGTTAGTGAATCGGCAACGATACTAGTGGGTATGGTTTGAATTGCTTTGTCAATGTTATCAGGGGATGGGTGAGGAAAGTTGACGGTCCCATTCATCATCTCATTCCAAAGAAGGGAACCTGGTTAAGTCTCCCTTTACGGATTGGGCAAAGAGATTTTGCCACTAATTCTCTACTGCCAAGCTCAATTCCATTCTACAGCGGTGTGGCACCCTTTTCAATTTTTTCTTGGCTTTCACTACGCTAGTTCAAGTAAAGGAACCAGATCTATGATGAGTGTTTGCTGAATGGATTGTTTAATAAGGTGGATCTACTATAACAGTTAAGTTAGTGTTTAAAAATTTCCCTTCCATAAGTGCTGTGTTCAATTTTATTGTTCCTTCTCATTGTAATTGCTCAGATTTGTTAGTGGAAGGGATCTGGTTGCCACAATGAACTTTTTTCTCTCTACACCTTGTATATGAAAGTTAGCTCCTAAATCCTGCAGCCTGATTGTGTATAGTTGGATTGGACTTGTAAATCTGTTGCCACCCAGTTTTGTATGTTTGTCATTATAAATCATGGCATTTTCCCAGAACTAGATATTAGTTTCCATTATCTTTGTTCTCCTTATGATTTTTTTTTAAAAAAATTATTTATTTTTTATTTTTTACTTTTAGTAGTCTCAATCAGTATTGATGCATATAATTGTTGATTCTTCAACCATATCATCTTCTAATAGCGGCTTCCATCACGCAGGTTTCAGATGCGGACCATGTTGATAGATTGATATCATGCCTGTTCATGGCTCTTCCATTTTTTATGGTACGTACATATGTTTGAGGTTAGGTACTTTCTCCTTATATAATTAACTGTGTTTTGTTCTTTTCAATCGAACTTCGAATTTTTGCATGCAGTGGGGTGCATCAAATAGCAAATTTCTAACCTATTTGAACAAGCACATTTTTCCTCTTTTTGATGAGGTAATGCTCTACATTGTCTGCCATTTCAATATTTGACATTTGAATTTGATATCTTTCTTGAATCTTGATTCTTCTTTCTTATACTTTCTGTATTGGTGCACATATTTTTATGTTATTGTCAGATTGTAAGGTATCGGGCCAACTGCAAACTCTTAACTCATAAAATTGTACTATACTTTTTAAAGATCTGTTAGATATGCTAGTGCTCCTGACTTGGCTCTGCACTTCCTCTATACATGTCTTTTGGTGATATTATACATGGAGCATAATATACCTGGTATGAGGCTAGGATTTTTGATTATGGTGAAAGTATCAATATATAGTGATAATTTTTCTTTATTACTAGCAAAAAGATAAAAATTTTAAGACTTCAAATTCAATATGGAGGTGTTAATTAATGCTTCCTTAAAGCCTTGTGATATGCAGTGCTTGTTCTGAGAAATTTTCTGTATAGAAAAATGTAGAGGGTCTATGAACTATATGGACATGTCTTTCCTCCTCATTAAGAATGTAAGACCTTGTAAGAAATGTAGAGCCTTCAAAGGGTTGTAAGTTTAATAAGGGTGTTGCGCACTAATATTGATTTGCTACTGGAATGCATTCTTGAAGTCCTACTCACTTGGACTATTTCAAACTAGCATTGAAATGTAAGTTTCCTTTGAACTCTGCAACAAACTTCAAGAGCGAGGAAATTCTCTTGTGGCTTGATGTAGCTTTGAGTATGCCAGATAGATGAAGAATAATATGTTCCAATTCTCAAAATCTCTTCACTTTTGTCTGCCAGCTTCCTGAAGAACGCAAAGTAGACTTGCTGAAAAACCTTGCTGAATGTTCACCTTACACAGCACCACAGGATGCAAGACTGATTTTTCCTGCAGTTGTTCAGCTTTTAAAGGTTTGAATTTAGTACAGCAGAAATATATACAGCAATTTGTTACTTTTTCAGCTCCTCAGTTCATAGAGGTACATTATGTTCAGAAGTTTTGTAAATAGGTTATGAAGGTCTAATGCTTGGAAAAATTTATTTTATTTATATTTGAGTTCCTTTTCTCTTTTTTTTTTGGTATTTGTACTTGCAAAAAAATTGCAATTAGATTTCATATATCTGAGGACTCTGGACTGAGGCCTTTTGTTGTATTTATTTCATACATTTTTAATATCATACTTCAAATGCCAGAAGCCCTCTTATGTATGGTACTGTTTGCGTGCTTATTAAAATTTTACTTATTCTCATAACAATTTCCTATTTCTTCTCAGAAGTACATGCCCAGGAGGAAAACTGGAGAAGAGATGAACTTTACTTATGTAGAATGCTTGTTGTTTACTTTTCACCATTTAGCGAACAAGGTTATTATTTCTTGGCAGTCCTACCCTTACATTATATTTTATGTATGTCTTCTCCCTTCAGTACTTATATTCTCTCTCATTAAACAGGCTCCAAATGCCACTAATAGCTTATGCGGTTACAAAATCGTAACTGGGCAACCGTCTGATAGGCTTGGTGAGGACTTCTCAGAGCATTACAAAGATTTCACGGAGAGGTACTTGTTTTTTTGAATCATTTTACTACCTAAACTTTCCTGTATCTTTTTGTTTACTTTCTTTTCTTTTTCTTCTAAT
This sequence comes from Panax japonicus, assembly GCA_020205505.1. Lineage (NCBI taxonomy): Eukaryota > Viridiplantae > Streptophyta > Magnoliopsida > Apiales > Araliaceae > Panax > Panax japonicus. Next base: position 6,780,537 of record CM035114.1, on the reverse strand, counting down.
AGCTTTACTTAATTTGCAAAGTTTCCCCTGGATGTATCGAGTATTGACAGTTTTGCAAGTTTTTAAATAGAGCTAAATAGAGCAATTTTTTATTTCTATTTATGTTTATTAACAAAAACAACCCTGAACAGAAACAAGAACTTGGAATTATTTATGATTTAATCATTTTCATCAAAACATTAACTAGATATCAGTTTCGTTTAATCCTTGGGCCTGCTCTCTTATATATGTTCAAGATGGCTATGAAAAGCACATTAACTTGGAATCCAAGTGTTGAAGAAAACTACAACCTCCATCCTCCAAAGGATGAGGAAAATTAAAGTACAATGTGCACACTAATTAAGGTTGTCAAATTGGAGTGTGTAAAATTAGTTCCCTGTATGCCCTTTTGTTTAAACCCCACAAGTACGTTAATTAACTTTAAGTGTTTGTATGGGGATGTGTCCATGTTGGGGCAAATTAGTATTTATACCATATTTTATATTCGGTTTGTGTACTTGAAGTCATCCTTTAGTTTAAAAAGTTCTAGTGTACTTTTGGTCAGCCTTTGGAAGACGGAGGCTGTAACATTTATAAGCCAGTGAGAGGTACAAACTAATAACTGATAGCTTTGTCAGTTTAACATAGATGAAGACTACATCAGCATTTTACATTTCAAATGCACTTTTGTTTGAGTTTTTTTCCTTCTAAAAAGTACTTTTCTGTGTATTCTGTTCAACTGTACGATTTTATTTCTACATGTGAGTATGTGACAATCTGATTGACACTTGTTACTCGATGGAAAAGGTTGAGCTGCGTTGAAGAGCTAGCTAGGGCTACCATGAAGAAACTAACCCAGGGAATGGCTGAACACAACAAAGCGATGGCTACTGCGAAGTCCGATGAAGCAAAGGCTAGCATTGTGAGTTTTCTTACCCACTGTAGTTGCATATTTCTTATCAACATATGTTATTAGAGTGTGTAATTATCATACTCTTAAAATCTGCAGAAAAATCAGAGACAGAATGCTACAACTGGTTTGCGAACATGCAATAATATATTAGCAATGACACAGGTAAAAATAGAAATGAATTTCTTATGAATCGTAAAAACTTGTTTTTAAACTTGTACTGATCCGTTCTAAACATTTCATTATTTATCAGCCATTGCATTCAAAATCACCTTCATTTATCGGGGATAAGAGAATCAACCTATCTTGGAAAGAAGCTGTCAAAAATTCGCCGCCTACAACTGTTACTGCAGCCAGGTATGCTGTAAACTTTTTTGCTTCTTTCCTATTGCAGTATTTTCTCCTTAAAATTTAGGATATCGAATAGAAATTGGGAAGGAAGTTAAGAGTACTTTTCTATTACATGGTGTATTTATTTAGTGCATTGAAATATTCAGTGCATGCCACTGGACTTTTGTCCAGCCCTGCGACATCTGCTTGGTAATCTAATGGAAATTCCTAAGGATGTACTCATTAAGCTTTTGCATTTATTTATTTATGAAAATTAACTGAAATTTCTTTCTCTCTTTGCGCAGAGGGAAACGTCCTGCAAATGCCAGTAATGGTTCCAACAATTATGCTAACAAGAAGGGTCGTGGAGGTGGTGGTATGCAAAACCAGCTTGTTAATAGGGCATTTGAAGGTCTACCACGTGGAGGGAGAAGTGGTTCAAGGGGTGGCAGAGGCAGGGGGTGGGGAAGACGTGGGAGGGGAAGGGGCTATTGGTAGCTTTGATCCACCCCTACTCAAACAAAATGAGGTGAGTTTTTCAGACAGTTGTAACCAGAGGATCTGAACGCACACTACTGCACTCCTCGCCTTTAATAGACTTAGACAAGTGGAAGCATATGAATCGTACGCCATGTGTAACATATCTATTGGAGTTTAATGTCCATGTCCTGAAGAGCTTCCATGTCCTGTCTGATATAACCGGCTAATGTTATTTATCCATACATACAAGTGACAAACACTACTTTGAAATCTTGAGATTCTTGCTTTATGTATCCTGATTGTGTTTACTTAAATCTATTTATTGATCATTTGAACCACGGCAATCATTTTTGGGAGATTTGCTACATCTGCTCTAACTTGTTTGGTGAAAGATTATCTATGAGAGAAGATTATTAAGCAGTGTCTTTTGAATGTTAATTTGAACCCCTTTAATAAAAACTTGTGATGGAATGAATATACATGCAGGAAAAGATGAAGAAATTGATAATATCTTTCTCCTCTCAAATGCAAAATACTGTACATCTTCTCAACATCAACCTATCAATCACTTTTACAACACGATTAACTTCTGCATTAATCTGCAATTGTGCATGTCGTAAAAACTCCCCCAGAACTGAATCTCTTCGTATTTCAATCAGATGACCCCTGAATTTGTTCTGAAGTCTCATCTTAAGCTTTTGATACGACTTCCAAACTCAATTCACCCACTTCATCTACAATCTGAAGTTGTTAGTGTATTGGTTGTTTAGCTTATATGAAAAGAACCATGAGTAATGGTACTTACAAATCCCAATCCTCCAAACCTGTCCCCTTTATATTTGGTGGTTTCAGGAACAGTGTATCGTTTGCAATATTCGTTCAGGAAAGTTTTCTCGCAAGGGAGTTGAAGAAATGCTGACATGCACTGAAATTCACCTGGATAGTTATATTCACTGCTGATGTTCTTGATGTTTATAGCCTTAAATTCAAGAACCTCCTGCAAATATTTCCATACAAACGAATCGCCATCGCATCCAATGGTCGCGTCATGAGTCCTTGGCCACGTTCGGTTCAAGGCGAGTGACAGTGAGAAGGGAGGATAGACTGGCGGTGTAGCTTGTGGTTAATGTCAGTACCACAAAAAACCAAACAATGATCACCACCACACGACACGGGTGTAAAATATAGGATGATTGCCTTTGTATTTTACAGATGCAAGTAATCTTATATTTGTAGTACCTCTACAGAGGTACGTAGTAGTAGTATTTATATATCTGCTTTAAATTGCGACTTACTCTGAGCAAAGAAAATGGAAGAGAAGGTGAACCAAAGCGCCATGCTTAGTTGATCCTGCCAGGGGCCTTGAAACTCTGGATTTGAGTGACGCCACTCCAAAAGCCATAGTATTAATAATACAGTGTAGATCAAAATGGCGCCAGTTACTGCCCACATTTCATTTCCTTGGTGAATGCATGGCTTTAGGAATTAATATCCACGACTTATCAGGTTTCTTTGGAACTACCATGGCCAAGCCTGATCCAGCAAATGGCCGAGTGAATTCCACATATTTTGACCGATTTGCTAGAATGAATTGAATTACAGCATCAAAACTCTTCAATCAATTTTGATACATAGTTAGCAAGCAAGCAAACAAGCTTAATTTAACATTATACAATGGCAAGAGTCACTAGCCACATACATAGGTACTGTGAAACATACATGCTTGACTTGAACCAACATTGACAAGCCAGTACCGTTATATATATATACTAGATGGGTCCCGTGCCTCCGGCACTGTATGGACAATATGATTTATCTCAAACTTTGAACGACCAAAATAATTTATTGAGTGAGCAGAAAATTTAAAGTCATTTGTATTTTATTAAATTATTATTAGATTATTAGATAGATAGATGTATTTTATTAGATAGATGTATGAACGGTGGGATTTATCTCAAACTTTGGACGACCCAGATGATTTATTGAGTGAGCGGAAAATTTAAAATCATTTGTATTTTATTAGATATATATATATATATATATATATAATGAGGATCAGGTCCAAACTCCCGGACCTGATTAAAATACGTACCCAATTTTTATTTATTTTTTAAAACAACTAAAAAAAAGTTTAATATTTTATGGAACTGAAATTTTTACATAATACAGTATTTTGAGTGTGATTTGGATACATATAACAAAATATATATGTACAGTCTGTACAGACCTATTTTGTTATATGTATTCAAATCACACTCAAAACACTGTATTATGTAAACATTTAAGTACCATAAAATATTAAACTTTTTTTTAGTTGTTTTAAAAAAAAGAAAAAAAAATACCGTAACTTAAGAAAATGCAGGAGTCCGGATAGGAACCTATATATCTCCAACTCAAGTAATTAATTAAGTTTTCATTAATTATTTCAAGCCAATAAAATGTTTGTTTGAAAATTATAATCAATAAACTTATTAAGTAGATTAATTAGATCCAATGTGAAAACATAAGTTGATTAATTAGATTTTCACCAAGTTCATGTTTAGTTTGTTTGAGAGTTGAGACGACAAATGGTATAATTAATTATTTTAATTATATCAATTCTTATGAAACACATATTCTTCATCATATTATTCTTCATTATTTTGTACCGGCGGTTTTAGGTTTGCGGATAACATTTATCATGGTACACATTAATATTTTGTTTAATTTTCAATTAATTGGAGAAACAACCGAGTTTAACTCGGTAGTAATTTATATTATCCAACCAAGTTGATTCCGAGTTTACTCGGTAATTGTTAGTGGAATTATATATATATATATATATATATATATATATATATATATATATTTGATCAAGTCCGGACTCTCGGACTTGATCAAATCCGGATCCCATAATTTTTTTTTTTGTTTTTTTTTTTAAAACTAAAAAAAATAAAAAATTATGGAACTTTTTTTTTACATAAAGTCTGTACAGACATATTTTATTGTATGTATCCAAATCACACTAAAAACACTATTTTATGTATAAAAAAAAAAGTTCCATAATTTTATTTTATTTTAGTTGTTTTAAAAAAAGGTCCGGATTTTAGTTGGTCAGGATCCGGACTGTATATATATATATATATATATATATATATATATATATATATATATATATATATATATATATATATATATATATTTAATTATCGATGATAGGTGCAAAATTTTTAGCATTGATAACATACCTTTTTTCAGGTTTCATAAGCATCTGATCATAATCCCATTTAGTATAAATTTTTATAATTTTTTATACAAGTAAATTTAAATGTAGTACTCAGTTTAATTGTGTTCTGTATATATAAGTAAAAGGGTTAGCAAAAGAGATTAAAGTGACACCTGTTTATTAACAAAATAAAACACATGCATGCATTAGTTAATATACTAATGGTTACTGGTCCAACATTTGATTAAAACTTTTTCAAATTTTAATGATATGTTTGAACAATACTATTATATTTATATAAATTGATGATATGATAGCTTTAAATTAAAATGTTATTATTCATTACATATTTAATCACAAATTTTCAACAATTATTATATGTAAAAATTATTAAATTACCAAAAAAAAAAATTAAATGAATAAAACAATGCTTCTCCCTGTAATACCCAATAAAATAATAATAAAATATTTAAGTAAGCTTTACAATATTTAATTGAGTTTTTTTTATGTTTGGGTCAGATTCTATTTAATTAATGTGGACCATAATAAGTAAAGGATTGTATTAATTTGAGCTTTTAAATTAATTGAGTCTAATTTATAATTGTGTAATTTTAAATCCTAATAAATTAAAAGAACTAATAAAATATATTAATTAATGAATAGATAATTAAACCTAATCAAACCACCATAAGTCTGATTCAAGCTTATTTTTGGGAACACAGAGCAGGAGAGGCGGCTAAGAGAATAGAAAAGAAAAAAGAAAAAAAAAACTTACGAACATATGCACAATCTATGTACATATAAGTATATTTCAACCTTTTTGAATGTATGTATTATTATATATATATACTAGCTGGGTCCCGTGCCTCCGGCACTGTATGGACAATATGATTTATCTCAAACTTTGAACGACCAAAATAATTTATTGAGTGAGCGGAAAATTTAAAGTCATTTGTATTTTATTAAATTATTATTAGATTATTAGATAGATAGATGTATTTTATTAGATAGATGTATGAACGGTGAGATTTATCTCAAAATTTGGACGGCCCAGATGATTTATTGAGTGAGCGGAAAATTCAAAATCATTTGTATTTTATTAGATAGATGTATTAACGGTGGGATTTATCTCAAACTTCGGACGGCCCAGATGATTTATTGAATGAGCGGGAAATTCAAAATTATTTGTATTTTATTAGATATATATATATATATATATTATATTCATAAATCTACTTATTCCTAGTACTGCTTCCTACTGCTGCTAATTCGTTATATATATATATATTTATATATATATATATATATATTTATATATATATATATATATGGGAGTCAATCCGTGGCAAACGTTTGCTTGAAGCACTGTTCAGCAAACAAGCTTATCACCGTAGATCTGTGCGATAAAAGGCTGATATTAAAGCTTAAATATTCCTTCCGCTACAGGCTCTGGCGGCAAGCATTTTATTCCAAAATACGTGCGTAATTACCAAGCTGCCCTTGAAAATGTTTCTCGCCTGCCGCTACCGGCTCTAACGGTAGTCGTAACTGGCACGCATTCCAAAACAACAGACTAACAGACTGACACTGTAACGCACGGAAGCCGGAGCGTTAATGCCTTGCCGCTACAGCTTGTAGCGGCAGTCTCCCCTCTTTTTAACCCACTGCCGCTCCTCTCCATCTCCATCTCAGAACCTTTTTTCCTTCCCTACCGCTACATCCTCTCCCTCACCTGCCTAAATCATATATCATTCAAGCAGCAAAACAGATATATTTATCAAGAAATTCACTGGCATTGATTCACCGGCAGTAAAAATTTGCCAGCCGACCGGATTATTAGCTGCAGTAAAAATTTTCAGGTTCAAATATTATTTTGAGAAGATTTATTTTTCAAATATTATAATTATTTTTTTAAAATGTATGTCTAGAAATATAAAAATTTAAACTATTTGCATGTGAGTTTAAATTTTTTAGCATGTTATTTATGTGTTTGATAATTAAAAATTTTTGTGGTGAAGTAGTTATTATAATTTTTGACGGATGAATAAATTATTTGCAATGGAGTGTTGTTTTATTTTATTATGTATGTTTATTTTGATTTCATAAACTGAGTTATTTTATTATGAATGTCTACTAATAATAATTAATTATTATGAATATGTGCAAAAAAAAAGAATTATTAAAATTAGTTTAAAATGAAGTCATTTTTCTGATTAATGGGATATAGATATAATTGTGTTACATAGTTATTAAACAATATGAAAAACCTTTTATGTTATTTTTTTAGGTACTAGATGGACCGTTGGATTTATGGACCAATTGACCCAAGTGTCCTTAACGATCAACAAAATCATGTGTCGAATGATATATATGACGGGAAAGACAGGGGAAGACTACTCTCATGTCAATTAACTGAAAAAAAATACGATCAATGGATATTAACAAAAGCTCAAAAAACACTTTTACAAAAATGTGGGTTTGGAATTTTTTGTTATCCCGCAGTTGTACCACAAACTGACATTGGGCTCGTATCTTCCTTGGTGGAGAGATGGTGGCCGGAGACCAATAGTTTTCACCTAAATTGTGGAGAAATTACAATCACTTTAGAAGATGTACATTTCATTCTTGGGTTGCCGGTAGTTGGCTAGCCCTTAACTTGTCCATTATTTGACACTCAATTGGCTCATTTTAAAGAATGTTTTGGTAGTGAAGTAGCTGCTGAATTTCAGGAATCAAAAAAGCGCGGCTCTATTTCATTGCTATGGTTGCAGCAACATTTTAATAATTGTCCCCCTAAAGCAAGTAAGGAAATTGTTGGTCGATGCACAAATGCCTATATTCTTTGGTTGTGTGGGGCAATATTGTTCCCCACTAGAAATAAAAACACTGTTCATCCCAAATATATGTATTTTATTGTTAATGCTGAAAACTGTGTAACGTATTCTTGGGGTGCAGCTGTGTTGGGCTATTTGTATAGGTCTTTATATACTGCCACTAGGAAAGGGGCGAAATATATTAATGGTTGTGTCACTCTTTTACAAATTTGGGCGTACGAGCGTATAATAATTGGAAGACCTAACCCCTGGCCTCAATCACAGTTATGGTTACCTAGGGCCCTAGCGTGGGCATACTCAGAAAATCACAGCTACCCTAATAGACGACAAAATCCCCATCATCATTTGAAATTTTACCCAGGGGAGTTAGATGTCCAGCCTGAATGACAAGTAGTTTGGCGCCCTTACGCGGGGTGGGATGACAATATGAATGGATTTAATTTTGAAGGAAGATTGTTGGGATCTGGTAGAATCCCCTTGATCCATTTTGATATTGTAGAATACCAGATGCCAGACAGGGTGATGAGACAGTATGGGTTCTTACAAGGTATACCATCTCCGACAGAAAATCATAAAGAACTTAGAAAGGAAAAAGAAGATAGATTTGCCGTCGTTGATTGCATGGCCTTGAGGAGAGTGTACATCGCACATTGGGAGGCCTACATGGAGCATTTGAAGGGACAACAGTATGAAATTGCCAACTATGTGAAAATTGATTCATACATGGCTTGGTATAGGAAGATTACACATAGAAAACTGCATCGCCCTCGACGGGAAGGTGACCCAGACCCTACATACGAGCCCCGGACTGTTTACAGCCAACAACATCATCTTATACAAATGGTACACTAACATGTATAACTTAATACTAATACATATTATCTTGTTTATTAATAGTACTAATATTGTACTTTTATCTTACATGACAGGTTGAGAGTGCAAAGTCCTTACTTGATAAGTGCTTTGCTTTTAGTGAGATGCCTCCGGACTATGTAGTTGAGAAACAGGTATGGGACCATCTTTACGGTGTATACAACTCTGAAGTCAGAGGGAACAATGGTGAGGAACCAAGTAATGATGCGGTACAAGAGAGTTACATCCCCACGACCCAAACTTATGTTCCCTCTTATTCATTCGAGGCTGACTTCACAGAGAAGACAAACGTTCAGGTAATTGGAGTATGAATGTTAATAAGAATTTTATTACTTAATAATAATAATAATAATAATAGTGATTATCATGCTTCATAGAGCCTCCAGAATTACAGGTATTATTCCCTCTTAATTTTATGTTGTAAAGAGGCAGTTAATATTAGTAATATTAGTAATATTAGTAATATTATTAATATTTTCAGGTACTAAATTCTAGTCCCACCACTCAGGCACTGACTTCATAGAGCAAGTTGGTAAACAGGTATTATTATTCTCATGTTATTATTATGAAATCACTCTTAATATTATTACTTAAAAATATTTATATTAGTAATAATTATTAATAATATTTTTATGTTTATCAATATATTTAACTAGGCATTCGAGACTGTGTTGGAACGAAATATCTCTTATGGTGCGAAAAAATCTCCGACCAAAAAGCTAAAAGAATACAAGATAGATTTTATAAATACTCACTTGTTTGGGAACACACTTACTCATCCACCAATATTTCCTGTCATACATCCGCAAAAATTGTATACTCTGCATCACGACGCATTCAATGCCTTAAGCCCTGCATCTTGGATTTTTGAGCATTCGTTGGACGCGTATATGCTATTATTGCGGCATAGAGAGGAGTACTACAGGACGCAGGGAATTCGAAGGTGGGCAAATTTTGGCTTCATGGAATCATTCTTCATGCATCTTGGCAAGAATGTTGTATCCCCAAGCCAGACAAATGTGGCAGAGAGTTTTTGTCACCCTTATGTCTACCCAGATGTGGGCCCGGCATTACACGAATGCACGTATATATTCATGCCAGTGTGTACTCAAGATATCAAGCATTTTATCCTGTTTGTATTCTCGGTGCCCGAATGGGCAATCACTATCTTTGACCCTCTATACGATGATACCCCGTATATGACCATCCAGCAAATGTATAGAGAATTTATTAAAGTTGCGGTATGTATATTAATTGTTAGTGTTGTACTTTTATATATGTATATCCTTTATTAATATTACTTTGTGCATGCAGGTCAAATTGATACCGGCTTGTTTGAGAATTGGTGATCCGCAGCGTGAGTGGCCAACACAGGAACCGCGTTTGGTAATACCAAAGAACAGACCTATGCAACCAAACATGTATGACTGTGGTATTTTCGTCTGCAAATATGTCGACTACTTTGTCAGGAACAGTGTTAATATTCGTCGAGAAAAATGGTCCTCAGACGATTTAATGGTATTTCGATACAGAATTGCGTGGGAACTCTTTAGATGTCAAGCTAGACTTCTTCCTGCGGATGATATTTAGCTACATTATTATTGGGAACTCTTTATTATTGGGAACTCTTTAGATGTCTATTATTATTTTATCAATTGTTAGTGTATCTATTATTATTTTTATTATTATTATGCTTATTATTATAATTATTGTGTTTTATAATAATAATAATAAACAACAATAATAATGATAATAATATCCCCATGTATAACAACAACAACAACAATAATAATAATAATAATAATGATAATAATAATAATAATGATAATAATAATAATAATAATAATAATAATAATAATAATAATAATAATAATAATAATATGTATAACATGTATAACAACAACAATAATAATAATAATAATAATAATAATAATGATAATAATAATAACATGTATAACAACAACAATAATAATATCCATAATTAAAACGTGCAGTACGGAAGCTAAAGTGCACGGAATCCAAAACGTGCCTTGCCCCTACAGCTTGTAGCGGCAGTAATAATAATGATAATCCAAAACGTGCCTTGCCGCTACAGCTTGTAGCGACAGTCTCCCATTTTTTTCATGTTAGCGGCAGCAGACTTATTATTATTATTATTATTATTATTATTATTATTATTCTTGTTATTATTGTTATAATTATTATTGTTATTATATTAATAGTTTTTAATTATCATTATTATTATTATAATCATGATAATAATAATAATAATAATAAAAAATAAATAAATAAAAACATAGCTTACATAATACAACTGAGCCTTAATACAAACATAGATTACATAATACAACTAAGCCTTAATATAAACATAGCTTACATAATACAATCAAACATAAATACAAACACAATAAAATCGAGATCTATTTTTTAGGCTCAGGAATCCCTAACACTCAATAGCGATTACGCTTATCATGGTCGGTTTCAAAGCCACAAATTGCACATTTTCGATGCGGTTTAGAACCAACCATTTTTGCGAATGCACTTTTTAACCTTGATTGTTTTTTGCGACCCTTTGTTTGAGAAATAACTGGTGTCAAAAACTCATGTTCTTCCGCTTCTTCCTCTGCATCTTCATCGTCATTGTCATAGCCCATTGTTTGCGTATCACCGACAGTGCAATCAATGTCATCGTCTGCCAACTCAGTAACATTCTCGTCCGGATCATACTGGTCAATTAACTCTTTTCCTCGTGCATTCAACTTAAGGTGAGTTTTGTAACCTCGAACTGAGCAAGCAGCTTTACTGGCCAACTCCGTGCAATCAGTCATCAAATGATTAAAACGCATTGCTTGATCTTGTTCAAAGTCAGCAGTTGTTGGGCTAAAGATTAATTCTTCAACATCAGTTTTGTTCGCGTTTCTTGTCCAACGAGACAGAATCATGTCGTTCGGAATTTGGGAGATACTGTTAGCCAAGAAAAATCTCAAGATGTGCCTGCACAATTCACTAGAATGTGAAAATAATTGACAATTACATGTTACCGACCCCAGCTGACGATTGTTGACGATTTCTTTATATCTTTCACCATTTTCAGCAGCATCTGTCTTATACACTGCATAAACCTTTATTACAGGGCCACACAACTCACTAACTTTACTAATATTGTACTTCATCGAATCGACCAATTGACGCTGAAAATGTCTAAACATCTCTTTTGTGTACACCTGCGCAGCATGCACTTCCAAAGATGATCCGAGTACCATATTCCTTTTTCGATGTTGTGTTATGTAGTCGGCCTTCCTCTCTCTGATAAATTGTTTTGCTATAGCCTTCTGACTCTGCTCTACAAATTCTTTCATGCCCGTTGAAACATTGACAAACTCATCAAAAAAATTATTCATGCTCTCGCTTCTTCCAGTAGTTGTCATTCCCGCGGCAAAATATCTCCTTGTATATGCTGAAATCCATTTCTTTCGTACATCATACAAACTTCTAATCCACTCATTGTTATACAATTCATAATTCCTCAACATAATCTGCCAACGCTCTTCAAACTCGCCAATGGATAATGAATTATACACACAATTGTTAAAATGCTCTTTGAAGGATGGGTGCTCAGAATAAATATGATGCAATTTCTCAGGAAATTTGTTGCTAATATGCCAAGAACACAATAAGTGATTAGTAGAAGGGAGTACCTTGGCAATAGCATTATTCATGGCTTTGTCTTGGTCAGTGATGGTGGTTATAGGCATCTTGTAGTCCATGGCTTCGAGCCATGTCTCTAATACCCAAACTAAAGTGTCCTCTGTCTCATCCCTTAACAATGCAAATCCAAACAATATAGACTGAAAATGGTGGTTAACCCCGGTAAAAGGAACAAACGGCATGTCATACTTATTTGTCCTGTACGTACTGTTAAATGTCACAACATCTCCGAAATGTTGATACATAGACCTTGATCGGGCGTCAACCCACAAAATGCATGCTATGCGATTTGTTACATCTGATTTGACACGATAAAAAAATTTACTTGAACTCTTGGATGTAAGTTTTTGCAAATAATTTACAGCAGCTTGTGCATCATTTTCATCCGCAGAATCACGTCTTAAATCCCTCACCACATTTTGAATATTAACATTAGAAAAAGGAACATTTTGTAACCCGCCACCCATTGTGCTCAAAACGTCCATCATCTTACTAGGACCAATACCTGACTTATTTAAAGTGTCAATTAATTTTCTTGCAACCGGAGTAATATTTCTATGTGTCTCAATCAAATCTACCTTGGTAGGGGTCACTAGGTGATGATTGTGCTCTAATTCAACAGTAGAGATACGCCAACTGTCTTCTTTCTTATTATGAACAACAAATATTCCAGCTTTGCATAATGTGCGTTCTATAGAGTCTCGTTGTCTAGTTATTTTCTTACTACCATCTTCATCATCAGGCAAACTCTTTACAGAATTTGGTGTACCGGCTTTTTTACAAACATACAATCTAGACGACACATTATTAGTACCAGCATGTTTATGACTAGTTGCAATTCTAATCTCAAAACCATTTTTTTTAGCATACGATTTGTAAAAAAATTCAACTTCTTCCAACTTAGAAAATAATTGACCAACGTATGGCACCAATTCAGATTTACTACTTTCAACTTCACTTACAAACTCAGATGTATTTTCATAATTTAAGCTAGCAACATAATCTGAAGAACTTGATACAAACCTTTTATGACCAGGTATGTTGTGTGCCATTCTGAAATAAGAAGGTAGAAACGCCGGATAAGAATTTCAGTTTAGACTTTAGATTAAATGTGGGCAACTACGTCAATAAAAAAACCAAAGCTAAGAACTGAAGAAAGGTTTGAGACATGATATTTGTGAGAGGAAAGGTTTGAGAGATAATTCAAGAACTGAAGAAGTGAGCATGGTATTTAAAACAAAATATCCCTGCCGCTACAGCTTGTAGCGGCAGTCATCAAATTCCGTGCAGCATTAAAGCTTTCATATTATCATAAAAGCCGGTTACCTTTATGTCATAAAGTTAAAAAGTGGTCAAAAAGCCTGTCACCTTTTCATTCACATTAATGTCTACCGTAGAAGCTTGTAGCGGCAGCTGAGGTAAAATTATTAGGGGCATTAATGTAATAAATCATCATTTTACATGGCAGATGGACTGCCGCTACAGCTTGTAGCGGCAGGGATAAATTCCAACCAATCCGAGCCTTTCATTGCAAGAATCAACGGATATAAGCTTGTTTGCTGAACAGTATTTCTAGCAAGCGTTTGCCACGGATTGACTCCCTATATATATATATATGTTAACCTATAAAAGTTATGCTAGCTATATATATTATATATACTCCTTAGGTTAGCATAATAATATCAGATATTAGTACTGCAAGTTACGTAATTCGTTATATATATATATATATATATATATATATATATATATATATATATATTTATAATGCAGTTTCGTTTTATTTTTATATTTAAAAGATTTATAAAAATTTAATAGGGAAAAATGATAAATAATATTATAATATTATTGTTGTAATTAAATTATATCTTTTGAGTACAAAGTGAATATGGTATATTAAAATTTATTGATTTTATGAAAATATAATTTATATGAGTTCGTAATTTAATTATATGCTTTATATTTTATTTTGATAATTAGATCGGATTGAGGGAGTTTAGCGAGTGATATTTAGATTTGGTGAATTATTTTGGTACTACATTAAGGTACGAATTCCGTACTTTTTCAGCGATATTCCTTTAAATTTAATTCGTTCGTTTTGTACTCCTTTAAATTTAATTCCTTGTTGTCAAAATTATTGAGATAGTTTCGTTTTGGCGTTGATATTTGAATTCGCACTTGTACTCTTTGAACTAGTTAATCGTGTCAATATATTTTGGAGACTTTATTTGTTTGTACCATTTTTTGTATATTTTCGTTCACACTCGGAGTTGTTTTGATCATTGATATCTTGTAATAATTGGGTATGTTTGTATTTGATAATTCGATTTCATTTGAATATGGTCATGTAAGTCTTGTAATTTGAACCCCTTTTGACTTACATTTTGTAGTTTGATCCTTAAGGTATACTTGAGCTAACCACCTGTGGGGGTACCACATGCATGTCCTCTTGACACAAGGGCATGACACCTTCCGTGGCGATGTGATCAGTCCACGACGATGTGATCAGTCCACGGCGTATCCTTTTGTATGCTCTGGGTATGTGCTTTGGCCATTTGATATATTTGCTCAGGATACGTATGGGTCGACCCAGTATTTGATTTGATTCGATTTATTTGGCGGATTAGTGATGTATGTGTCGTGCGTACTATCCGATTTGATTTGTATACATCATGGTACCGATGTATTTTGTTAGCCTTTAGCTATTTGTATTTGAGCTCAGTATGAAATTGTTATCTTACAACCATTTTACTCAGCTTTATTTGTTTGTGATTCTTTTGGCTATAATTATTCGATTGACAGTGTTAGTTATTTGTAAATGGACTCTCAAATTTTGATCTATTCGTAATTCGTTTGTAATTCACAGGTGTTCATTCATTCAACTCTTTTAGATTCATTACTTATTGTGATATATTTATTCATCTTCATATCCGTACTGGGCAATTGGCTCACGCTGTGTTCTTTTTTCGGCAGGTAATCAGGGGTGATCAGGATTTGTGTGATGAGAGCTACCTTTGATCCAAATGAGTAGATTAGCCTTTGAGATTATTACTAGACTTGGTTTTCTTAAGATTTTGTAATTGGATGTTTTGGGGCCTATTTTGACATTTATTTCTTATTAGTAGAGACTGTAAATGTGGAGTTTCTTTTATTTAAGTTGGAGTATGTGACCTTTAATATTAAATTTTATTGAAGATATTTTGAGATTTATTAGAAGTTTGTATTTATTATGTTTGTGAGTGACATCCCTTTTCCCTCTCATTGAATAATATATAGACTAGTAAGTTACTAAATCTACTCCTCAAATCAAATTAAGATGAGCACATTTAATTAGTAGATAATTCATCATATATATATATATATATATATATGAGTGAATTTAGTTATAGCAACTAATCACGACTAGACACATTATTTTTGAGCACTACATATTTATTAATTTTTTTATTGGGATCATCCTGGTCATTTAATTGTATTTTAATGCATCTTAATAATTCTTAATAACTCATCTCTTAATGCATCTTAATAGCTTATATTCTAATATTAAGAAGTCTTTTAAATAATTAAGATATAAATATGAGTCTAAATTAAACACCGACCAAGCGCCAACCTCGACGGATCTCGGGTCATGGACTCCATAATCACCCGAATACCATTACTTCATATAAATGGATTCTAAATTGAGTCAATTATTTTTTCAGTAGCTCTGTTCGTCGTCCCAAATACTCCTCTCTTTTGCTCTCACTCTCTCTCCCACTCTTTGAAGTAATTACAGAGCATAAATAAATGTCGCAATTTTGGAAACCAGGAACTGAGAGGCCACGCCTCCTCGACGATGAAGAAGGCGGCGTTCTTTTCTACTCATCCTCTCTTTCTTCATCATCTTCTTCTGCGTAATTACTCTTCTTCTTCTCAGCCTTTATCTATATATATGCATATATATTATGAGGGTGTATATAATTAATTTGGGTTTTACTTGCAGTTATGGATATGCGAGCATGGAAAAGCAAAGGCAGAGGCTTCCGGTGTATAAGTACCGAACTTCAATTCTTTATCTGGTGGAGTCTCATTCTACTTCCATTATTGTTGGTGAAACTGGTAGTGGCAAAACAACTCAGATTCCTCAGGTTCCTCCCCTTTCTATCTCTCCGTCCCTTGTGTATATTCATAATGTTTATGGAGTACTTCCTCGCTCAGTTTCACAAAAAGAATCCCATTTACCAATTTCATATAGTACCACGCTGCCAAACTAACAATTATTTGTAAATTTTGCAAATGACTCTTTTGTGGAACGGAGAGTATATTATCTTGTGCTGTTATACTATCTTTGGGGGCCGTATCCAGCGGAAATCGAGGACATTATATTGTGTTTTAAGAAACATGGAGTGTAAAGAAGTTCATTATACTTCCTCCCTTCCAAAATATAGAATCAATATGTTCTCAAAGTCTATTCGAGATATTTTCAAATTCAAAGAATCTAAAAATTGATGTGAATCCATAAAGTTTTAGAGATTTTAATTTGAAAATACCTCAAAGTCAAAACTGATGCTATATTGTGGAACGGAGGAAGTGTAGTTTTCCTGGAAATTTTAAGATTCTCTAATTTCTTAAATGCAGTCGGATTAAGATTTTATTATTCTTGTGGTGTTTACTTATGCAACTCTTTTGTTCCAAGAGGAATAGCTAATCATATCTGAAGACCATGCATAAGTGTATAAAGAAAAAGATATGATCTTTAGATTCTTTACCAGTCTGCCTACCCCTTAATTTAAATATGCCTGTGGAATGGTCTGGTTTGTAACTTTAGTAACTATTTGAATCATAAATTTCCATGTCTGGAATGCTTAATATGTCCACTTAAATTGCAGTACCTCAAAGAAGCAGGCTGGGCTGATGGAGGGCGAGTTATTGCTTGTACTCAACCAAGACGACTTGCTGTCCAGGTATTATTTGTTGCTTTACTGATGAATAGGGTTTCTTTTTATTGTAATTTTGCAGTGCATTCATTTAGATTATTTTGAAGGTTATTATGATATAATTTGGCTGGTTGGGTTTAAAACAAAAAGATGTAAAAAATTGAGTTTATCCATAATTACCAGATCCTTAAAAAATGACCATGTTTAATTTCAAAAAGTGGGATTCTTGTAATATCTATATTCACCGGCATTAATTGGCTTCTTCTTGTGCATGGCTATTTATTCTTAACTTGGACAACTGACACAGAACTTTGGTCCTTGTGTACAAAAGGCTTAGTCTTAGGTCATACTTAAGCGAGAAAACTTCTTTTGGGCTTTATGTTTTTGTCTTCTCTAATATCTTACTTTTCTCTCTATCTTTTTGCAAAACTCCACTCAATGGTGGAAAAGTCTCTTCATTAATTCCCTAAACGATCTTTTTAGAAGAATTGTGCCTAAGAATATGCTAGTCAGTCTTTTGGTCTTTCCAACTCTTGTATATGGTTCTTTTTAATTTGCTCTTTACATCAAAATTTTTATGGTGTCCTTCTTACTACTTTGAGATTGTCGAGATATTTAGGCAGTTGCTTCAAGGGTGGCTGAAGAGATGGGGGTCAAACTTGGAGAGGAAGTTGGTTACACAATTCGATTTGAAGATCTAACAAATACAGTGAGACTTCTTAATTTCTTAATTCAAAATATACTAGTCATCTGATTTCCTATTATAAAGGATATCTTTACTAGATGCTGCAGTGCGTGTTGCATTCCATTTGATAATTTGAACGTCTACTCTCAACAAATTTTGACATACATTGGTCATTCCGAGTCAAGGCAAAGTTCTGAATCTAGAAATAGAATTTTATGTGGTATATTTGCATCTTTGAATGGTGGGATTTCCTTGTTTTGGCACTACAGGACTTAACTAGGATCAAATTTCTTACAGATGGAGTGTTACTCCGGGAAATGATGAATGATCCACTCTTGAGCAAGTATAGGTAATGGTTATGATTCTAAGAAACCAAACATAAATCTTTGATTTTTCTTTCTGTTGGCTGTCATCCTTTCAGTTACTTTACTCTTTCATTAGAAGCTCATTTACACTTGTAGCCTTTTTTATTACTCCCTCCGTCCTCAAAAGGATGGCATAAGTACATTTTTCACACAAATTAAGAAAAGTAAGATAAAGGAAAGAGAGTAAAAAAAATTCCATATTTATCCTTTGTGACCCTGCAATATTACATAAAGTGATGTGTCCTCTTCTTTTATGCTAATGGACCCTACTAAATAACATACTTATCCCTTATTTTTTGTACCTTAAGCCATCCTTTTGATGACAAAGAAAATTGTAGCTTAAGTCTTCCTTTTGAGGATGGAGGGAGTACTAATAGTATATTTTTATGGTGCTTTGTAGTTTTTTCCAGGATTTCAAATCTGGCATAAGAGAGAAATATTTTTTCTTGTTTTCTTATTTGTTATTATTGTTTTGTTGCCTACCCCAACTAGTTAGGGATAAAAAGTGTTGTCGGATTGAGTTGAGTTGAGTGTTTTCATTTTGTTAGTAAAACATAGAAAAGGGTCATTTTACGACCTAGATGCATGAAACGAAGATTTTGAAAGTATTTCCTTTCCTATCTCCAAAACCCCCATGAAAAATGTAGTCACATCTCCTATACTCTCAAAGTGTAATGAAATTTATATCTTTTACGTTGGATCACTATAATGCCTCTGCTAATAATGATTTTGTCTACATTCTCAAGCGCCTCTCAATAATATCAACGGCTCATGGAGTATTCAGTTTCCTATTAATTTGACCCATTATACCTTCACCATTCTATGGTTATCCACATGTAGCCAATACTCTTTAGAAAATGTGACATGACAGGTTTTTCTGTAACTTCTTCAGCATTTTCTGTAATTGGCAAATTTAAGAATATAATAAATGCTACTGCTGGTTGGGATGATCGAGTTTTCAAATGGTATCTTCTACCTTTGGTGTGGTGTTAAGTCATTGACAAATTAAAGAAGCCACTCTTTGAAAAAACAACCGTCTTTGGGATGAATCAAGGTGATAAGAGGTCTTCTCATGTCCAATTGTCCACGTAGAGGGATATAAATAGTAAAATGATACGTGCCTTAAAAATTTATGAAAGAAACAGGTATGTTTGCCTTCATCTTCCAAAAATGAAGATGTATATTCCAAAACATTCCCTACTTATCATAGACTTTGGATCCTAGCATGCAACATCCCATCTTTTTGTGAATATTGAATATTTACTACTGAAATGTTCAGCTATCATAATGTAACTATTGTATTGGAGTTACTTTCTTATTATATTTCTGTTTATGAATTTGGATATAACGTATTTACCATGACCTTTTCAGTGTCATAATGGTAGATGAAGCTCATGAAAGATCCATTTCTACGGACATCTTATTCGGTCTCCTTAAAAAGGTGTGGCTTTGAACAATGGGGATCAGTATATGATTGTTTTATTGAAGGGAAAATTGTGATTCTTGTCAATTTTATTTTCTACTTTCTTTTGAGCTCTTTGGTGAGTGCAGATCCAGCGGCGTCGACCTGAGCTGCGTCTAATTATTGCATCAGCTACAATTGAAGCAAAATCCATGGCCGCTTTTTTCCGGGCAAGGTTCTCTTCTTGGCATTCTTAATAAAAGTGATCCTACTTTTGTTTTTTCATTGCAGTATCATTCTACTGTGCAGCATGCCGTCCACATCAATTTGTAATTCAATATTGAAAGATTTCTGCATTTTTTAAAAGTGGTGCTGTTGTTTATTGATTTTGACAATATGACTTGGTACCCTATAATTAGCCTGTTTTTAAATGTAGCATATATGATTTCTAATTTTCTTGCTGATATGATGAATGTTTACTTCTTGCAATCAAGGACAGAAGCTAACAGCCGGTACTGCATATGAATGGAAAAACCACAGACCACTTGACACTACACATGCTCCATATTTTCTACTTGTACATATATCATTTCCACATTACACATGAAAAGAACACATTGCATTTTAATGCTAAGAAAAGTAATAACAAAAAGGTAGGGTCTCAATCTTTCACAACTTTGATATGAAAAATTCAATCAATTTTTTTTGAAATACAATACATATAAATGGTTTGTATATAATAAATATGAATAAGAAGTTTAACACCCTCAACAAACTTTTTCCATATAACTATTCCATTCATCCAACCGTTACATTTTATGTTTCTATTGTGGTTATCCTTGCAAAATATTAAACCGAGGTAACATCAATAATAATCTGATCAGTAAACTCCTATTTGTTCCTTATTTAAGCTTAGAGCATGATTTGATGGTCGCTTGAGAACATGTGACTAGTTTACTTATTTGCATTCATAATTAATGTAATTAGGTCATTATAAAAAAATAATAATTAAGATGGCATAGGTCACAACATATCAGTAACTTAATGAAATATGAATTTGTAACAATATATTGGTCGGTGTGGATCTCTTTTTCTCCAACCTAGTTTAAGTTTTATATGTGCAATCCATTGTGACCACCAGCCACCAACCCACGATCATTCATGTTGCAAGATTGATTCTTTTAATAATCAACCTTTGCTGCCAGCCTGCCCTTTGCTGTAAGAATCCAAATTTGTTAGGATCTTAATTTATGTTTATATATTGAAAACTAGCAAAAAGCGTCGAGGAACAGAAGGTGAGGAGCATGGACTGAAGACAGAGCCTGCCATTCTGTCAGTTGAGGTACGTTATGCTAGTGTTCTGCTATTTTTTATTTTTATATTCTGATAAGATAGTGTTCTGCTATTTATTGAGGTGGTATCTTGTAATAGATTTCCTATGCTTGTAAATGGTGCTGATCTTTCTGACTCTGTCACGATTGGCTGTAATTTTCAGGGTAGAGGATTCAATGTACAAATTTTCTATGTTGAGGAGCCTGTTCCAGATTATCTCCAGGCTGCTGTTTCGACAGTAATGTCAATTCATAATCATGTATGTCTATGATTAGGATGACCATGCTTTGTTAATTGTACTTTTCTTTATAGGTAGCTATATTAGAAACCCAAAACTAGAGGTTCACTTAGAAAGGCATTCTTGTCCGAGGGTGGAAGATTTGGCATAATATATTCCACTAGGTTTCCTCTTTTATTTCCTCTTTGCAGAATATTAATTTATTTAGAAGGTTACTCAAGCCACAAGCACCTAGAGAGACGAGGCTATGTTTCATGGCTCACATTCTGTATCTTGTTTTAGACCTTGGTTTACTGCTGATTAATTTTTACATATCTCATCAAAATGGGTTCATGTTTTTGCCATTGCCTATTGGATACAACTTTTCTCTTTATACTACTCTACTAGAGTTGGGAGATCTGATGTATACTTAGCGTGCTAAAAAATTTCCTCTCAAGTCAACTCAGCCGAGCCAGAAGGCTTTAACCAGCAAAATTTGTTGATAACGCGATCTTGGTCATTTAGCTGTTCTCCACTTAAACGTATTGTTTAATATCTTCTTTTCATCTTTTTCCCCCTTTCTGGCTGTCCCCAATTAGATGTTCTTAATCCATGTCTTAATAGGTTTTCTGTTTTCCAAAGTCCTATATAAGTAATGTCATCCCTACAATTTTGATAGTTTATTGCTTTTATGAGTGAGGGCATGTGAGAACCATCTACCTCTTCCAAGAGTGAGTTTATAGAACATAGGACATTAATTTCTTGCAGAGGTTATAGGATTCGTTAGTTTCTTTCCGCTTTCTTTATTTCCGTGTCTTTCTCTACGCCAATTCATTATCGATTTTTTCTCTCTTGAATCAGGTAATATCTTCTTATTGATAATACATTCATACTTTTTTTTTCGGTTGATAAATACTATCGTACTTTTCTTCTATGGAGCATATATTTTTCCAGTTACAAAATGTTTGACTAACGTTGGGTATGGGTTTTTTGAATGTTCTGTAGGAGCCAATGGGGGATATCCTGGTATTTCTAACAGGTCAAGATGATATTGATGCTGCAGTCCAGTTGCTTACAGAAGAAGCTCAAAATAGTGGAAAGCCCTCTGCAGGTGCGTCTGATGTAGTAATATCTGCTTTGTTAGCAGTATATTTTGGATGTTTGCTACTTTTAAAATCACACACTATAAGAGGATATTATTAGGTGACAGCTTCACAGGAGTGGAAGTTTCACTTTTAAATTCTTCTATTGGAGCTTCTGGGGAAGTGGAGAGATTGGTTTTTGTGAAAGAGCATTTGCTGTGTGGGGAGTCTCGAATAAGGTGGCACTTTCTTGGCTTGGGACAATATGTGGAGGAGGAGGAGGAAGTTTGTGGTAAATTGATAATATATGTGTAGAAAGGATCGAGAGTCGGTCGATGATTTACTTTTGGATTGTAAATTTATCGGGGGAGCTTTTGGGGAAGGTCTTCTTGCTCTTTGAGGTGCCATGGGTGATCTTGTGCTTGATGGTGAAGTTTTTGCAGATCTGGAAGGACTTTCAAATGCACAATAGGATTGGGCGAGGTAGGACTTGATACCACATTGCCTTTGGTGGACTTTGTGGAAAGAGAGGAATAGATGCTACTTTGAAGATAAGAATGGATCACTTGCCATATATGTTTTTTTCCCTGCTGCTTGTTCTTTTAGGAAAATGTGGTCTGTCCATGTTCTATTATGTTCTTTGTTGATTTTTCTGGGGAGTTTAGTCTTGGGGCTTAGTGTGAATATTTATATGGCAGTCCAGGTTAATTTGTTTATGTTGATGTATAGAGGGAGTTAATTTTTTACTTGGTTCAGGTAGTGCTTCTTGGATCCTGCAGCATTTTTTGTATGCTTAATATGTACCGGGGTGGCTCCCCCTTTCTGTGCTTTTGATATATATATATACATACATATATATATATATACATATATATATATATATATATATCTTTACGCGTATAAAAAAATGGTTCTAGCTGCTAGATTGTTTTCAATATGACAAAGTAACATATTATCAGACATTTTATTTCATATGTTATGCCCTTGCGTACCTATAAAAAGAGTATGTTACGCCCTTGCTTGACACTTTTCTGGCCAAATGTCACACTTGCAGGATTGACTATTTTGCCTTTGTATTCAGGACTTTCACGTGCAGACCAGGTAGTTGTATATATTTGGCTTTTAGGTAGTAAATATTTGGGATATTTGTTCGACTGAGATTTTGCTATTCTGATTCTCCGTAGGACCTTGTGTTTTCTCCCACACCTAGAGGTAAAAGGAAGGTGGTGATATCAACAAATATTGCGGAGACATCATTGACTTTAGAGGTATTAGCTCTACATTCTGGAAGATAAATATTATATATAAATTCAGGAGCAGGGAATCAAACTTAACACCTTCTCTAACTATCAAAAATTGATTTGCTCATGCAGGGTGTTGTCTATGTTGTTGATAGTGGGTTCTCAAAACAGCGGTTCTACAACCCGGTATCTTATTTTCAGTTGTCTTTGTTTATACGGTGTTGGTGTGTCATTGATTTCCATGTATTTCAGACACATTATGTGTTGTCACTGTGCTATACTTTTTCATTAATTAAACATTTAAACTTGAGCAATAATGGTTTTTTAATAGTTTCAGAAGTACCACTTTCTTAACAACTTGGTTTGGAGTACTTGGGACTCCATGTGGATATAGATATCTGTCAGTAACAAACGTTTCTGAGAATTACAATTTTTTTAATTAATCTTTGTGACAACAGATGCTATGCTGGTTTTAGAAAACCAATTGGAAATCTTTTCTTTTTCTATTAGGTTTCTCTTGGTTACATATTTGCTTAAAGCTTGCTGTGGTTTCTGAATTTGGTGGTCAAAAGTATATTCAAATATACTTAGCATCACCGTCTGTCTTGGCATAATTAACTCAGCTTTTATTTTTTCCCTGCAGATTACAGATATTGAAAATTTGGTAATAGCACCAATATCCAAAGCATCTGCTAGACAAAGAGCTGGTAGGGCTGGAAGAGTACGACCAGGGAAGTGTTATAGGTGCTGATTCAAAAAATCACACAATTCAATTTATGACACTTTTTTCTTCTGTTGTTTAAAGTGATAATATGAGACAGCCTTTGAAATACTTCTTATTAATCTTTTTTCCTGCTGAATATCTGTCGTCTTTTTACCATAATTGTCACGGTGCCAAGGCGGGACACGGCGGTAGTTGACATGCCTAGGCGATAAGGTGCCCGCCATGGTGTCCTTATGGCGACAATTCGTTAACAATGTGCAATTTATACATTATTTATTTTATTTCAAAAGTATATTGCACAATAAAATTTTATATACACTAAAACCCAAAACATAATGACCAACACTATAACACTATGAAAAAGTCTCCACTCTCTACTCTGTTTCAAGTCATAGCTCAAGCAAAGTTATCAACCACGAAGTCACTTCCGTCTCCCTCACGAGTACTCATTCAAAAGAGTAGGGTCATGGGTTAGGTTAAAGTCATGGGTTGAGTTACTTGGGTAATTGTAAAAGTCCACGAGTTATGATGGGTTATGATAAAAAATGACTTAATCACTTGATTTGAGTCCACTATCAATGCGTGAGCCTTGGCGGCTCGGCGTCCAAGGCGTTGCCTTACCCTTCTCTAATGCCAGGACGCCTAGTCGTCGCCTACGCGACGCCATGACAACTATGCTTTTTACACACACACACACACACACACACACATATATATATATATATATATTTGCAGAAGGACATTTCTGTGGGTTGACCGATTTCCAATTGTTTATATTTGTTTATGCCCTTAAATAGTTAATTCATATCTGAATATGCACTGTTTCCTTTCATATATACTTTTGTGGCAGTCTTCAATAACATGCTTAGACATCTTACATTTCTACAAAACAAATACTGTTTAGGCTGTGTGTCTTTCTGCAGCAATAACCTCCTTTTCCTTGGTATCTGATTTCAATTTTATGCTGCACAAATTCTTGTTGCCAGAATGTACAATTTATTGTTTCTAATTGCGTATAGTTAATGTATCTCCATTTATTTTTCTCACATACATACCTTGTCTCTTTGTCTAATAACTTTATGCTACTCTTACATCTTGTCTTTATTGGTTCCATTTTTAGGCTCTATACAGAAGAGTTTTATGTCAAAGAATTGTCCACTGAGGGGATTCCAGAGATGCAGAGATCAAATCTTGTTTCCTCTGTGATTCAGGTGTGTGATTTACTCAAATTTATTTTCAAGGTTATTAAGTTACAGGGGTCTCATACTTAAAATTGTAAGTGCAAAGCATCTGTTTTAATTCGTTTTTATATTTGTCTTTAAATTTGGTCTGCGTCGTGCCTTTGCTTTCACTTATGTTATGACCCTCATCCCTTGTCATTTCTTATGCCTTGTCTTCTCTTATCAGCATAGATGGTAAAAAATATTATGGAATAACTTCTTTGTTTATTCATGTCTTTTCAATATGTAATAATATCCGATTATGTTGACGGCCACACTTCAAATTTATACAATAGTATTTTATTAGTTATATTTCTTGGAAAGATTAGAAGGGATTCTATAAGAATTTAGAAAATAGGAAAATGATAGTAATTGTATATTGCATTATTTGAACTTTATTTGATCAAGAATTTACTATTTGTTTTATATGTTATATTATACAGTTCAACACAGGAGCTAGGTTCATTGAATTTAGTTGCTTTATTTATTGTTGTTGTGTTCTCCATTCCATCGGTTTGTGTGTGTGTAAGTAAAGAAATGAAAAAAAAAGTTCTTTAGCCAATAGGGAGATGTCTGGAAATTTCCATCTTATACCTGGAAGAACATTGTGAGTAATCCCTTATTGCTTTATGTGTCTTGCATGAAAGAATCCTATAAATGCTCCTTTTAGTCCTTGGTACTAAATCTTGTGTACCAGTGTTCTTCCTTTTTTACATACATTTCTTTGTACGAAACCTTGTATGCCAAATATGATCTCATGTACTCAGTTTTTCCACACACTATAAAGAAAAGTAGGTACTCATAGGCCTTTATTTTTGTTTCCCTTTTCCCTTTTCCCTTTCTGAGATGTTTTCCATTCTTGTGTGCAATCGTGCTTTGATTTCAGTTAAAAGCTTTGGGCATTGATAACATCTTAGGATTTGATTGGCCAGCATCTCCATCGCCTGAAGCAATGATCAGAGCACTTGAAGTACTTTATTCTCTTGGAGTGATTGATGACGATGCCAAGCTTACTTCACCTACTGGATTTCAAATTGCCGAAATTCCGTTAGTATGTTGCTTTATGCTTATTTTTTCCTCTCTTCTCTCTCTCTATTTAGTACGTATGTCTGCACTATCAATCTTAATATTTACTGAAACAGAAAGAATACCGATTAGTAATCAGAACTCCAATTTTATGTAGGATCCAATGATCTCAAAAATGATCTTAGCTTCAAATGAACTTGGATGTTCTGAAGAGATCTTAACAATTGCTGCTATTCTTTCCATACAGGTGAATATTCTTCCGCCCTGTATCATCATTTTCTTTTAATTCTTAAGATTGGATCAGGTTGTTGGAATAACTTTGAGATTAGTTCTTAAATGTATTTATGTAATAGTAATGTAGCTTTTCCAGAATTCTACAAGTATTTTGAGTTGTGCAAGAAAGTGCACATGTCAAGCTGACTAGAAGTTCACATTTACATTTCCTTTTTACTCTTTTGCAGTCTATCTGGGTATCTTCTAGGGGATCTCAGAAAGAGCTAGATGAAGCCAAGATGAGATTCGCTGCTGCTGAGGTTTATAATAGAATTCCTATTTGTTTGGCACATTCTTTCTTACAAATGATCCTGGTTTTTTGACTTTTATTTTGCATGCGTTAATTCTTCTTTTGTTTATGATTCATTTTGCATCCATTCGTACATGTGAAATATAATGTAGTTATCTGCCTCATCTTTAAGTCCTTTTGGCATTTGAAACATAAAGGATTCCTTGAATATGCTCATATGCATTTTTTGAATTCTAAGAGCAAATGTCATGTCTTGTATTGAATTCAATTGTTTCAGAGCAAATAAAGTTTTTATACATTATATTTTGCAATTGTTTGCAGGGTGATCATGTGACCTTCCTGAATGTCTACAAAGGATTCCTCCAGTGTAACAAATCTTCATCATGGTGTCATAAGAATTGTGTGAACTATCAATCCATGGTGGGTATCAGTTTTGAGCTGCATTAGATGTTTTTAGAAATGGTTAGGTTTTACTCTGAATGATATTAGTGCTGCGAGCAAAGAATATGTTATCTACTTATCTAGAGATTTACTTCATTCTAGATAAGCTTATAAAAAGTATCTTGACTTGCTTAATTATCTGAAGCCATTCGTTCAAATATAAAAAATAAAAAGAATCTTGAGATTTATTTTTTATATCCGATTATGCTAAAAAAATTCTTAGTAAAACATTGCATGAAAATAACTTAACCTTGATATTTGCTAATCGAATTGTTTTATTTTTTATGCAGAAAAAAGTTATGGAAATTAGAGAACAACTCAGAAGAACTGCACAGCGAATTGGCGTAGTCTTGAAATCTTGTGATACTGATATGCAGGTAACTTTGTTTACACATCTATCTAACTGTGAAGGTGAAAATGATCTTTGCCAGCCCTTAGTTTAAGTGTTTAACTGAATATGCTAATTCTATTCTTTTCATTTATGGTTAACTGATCTTCAGTTGCGCAGATTGGAAAATTAAGTCCTATACGTTACTTTTTTGACTACAAACAAATCATTTACTGTCCTCAAAGCTGATAAAATTGTCGTCTTTGATTTTTCATGGCCATCGTGCTATCTTATCTACTTCAGTAATGAGGATTATTATAATAACTATCATGAGAAAGTATGTAGAAAACGATATGCATAAATAAAAGAAAGAAAATAAAAGTAAAAGTTGAACTTCAACTTTAGCAGAGCTAGCAGGGACTAATTTCATTGACTTTCCTCTGGATGAATGATTAGTGAAACATGGTTTCATTGATCTATATCATGCATCCTGTTAAATCTCTTCTTCTGACTATCTACAGAGGTTGTTTCATTTGTTGTTCTAGCTGAGGGTAGTATCTCTACCCATTTTTAGTATTATTCACAGTTGAACCATACTTGCCTTGAGCAAACATACTTTCATACAAATGTGTAAAGTAAAATTGATTTTTATTGACATTAGTTTGGATGATATCTCAAACTTTGGCTTTTTTTTTTTCTTGTAAATATTGAAAAGTGATGTGGAAAATATGGATCTTGGTTTTTAATGATATGTTTGAATATTTTGAAAATGTGTATGTCCTCTTGCAGGTAATAAGAAAGGCAGTTACTGCTGGATATTTTGCTAACGCTTGTCATTTCGAAGTGAGTTTGAACTTTTTGTACGAAGAATCATTTCATTCCATCCCGTTTATGCATTTGAACATTTTTCAGTAGGTTAAACAGATGTTTATCATTAATTGGTCTATATGAAATCAATTAACGTTTCTTGTTCTTCTCTATAGGCACACAGTCAAGCTGGGATGTACAAGACACTTAGAAGTTCTCTTTAATCCATTCCTCACTGAAAGATCCTTGTTACAAAATGACGACTTTCCCCATAATTTACCTGGCAAGAATCCATATTATTGCCTGATTTCTTGGCAACCTGTTGCTATTTTGAAATTGAGGAAGTTAATCTGTATCATGCGGATCACCAGAACCCTAACAAATTTAATACATGTACCAGTGAACTTTTGAACTGATCATTTACATGGGAGCACCAGCAGCATATTGAGCTAACATTCAACCAAATCTCTTGTTGCTCGTGGCTTCTCTTTAATGTTGGTTGCAAACTGGTCTTGGCCTGGTTGGAATTAACATTTTCTTTTCTTTTTTTAGGGTGGGGGTTGGGGGGAGGGGGTTGCATATTTTGCCGTATATTATACCAATTTAGACACGGGTCATTTACCATGTCAATTGACTTGAAAATTTAGCATTTTTCTGACGGAAACTAATTAGCAAATTCTTCGACTGGTGCATGATAATATCAAGAAAACTGATAAATTCATAATTGAAAATAATATTTATACAAAAAAAATCTTCGCTATAAATCTTATAGCGACGGTTTTCACCGTTGCTATATATTTATGACGATATTTTTATTGTAAAAATATCAAAATTGAAATATCAATTCAGTCTTCATATTTCCCTCTCAAATAAGTACAAAAACTCCGAATTGGAAAGTCATAATTCTGAAAAATCAACAGTCATAATTCTCAAAAACTAAAACTTGTCGTGCTATAATTGATGCTAACAAGTTTCTGTATAAACGTGCTATAAATATAATATTATATTGTTTTGAGGACATGCTACAATTTACAATCAAGGAATGCCTTGATCTTTAGTCTTGTTAAGCAACCTATTATTTGAGTGTGACAGGTCAAATAAACTACCAACTTATCCAAAAACTGATTTTCCATACAAAAAGAAAGGTAAGCCATGGCTAAAGTCCTGCGGTTGCATTCCCTTAAAGTGGAACAATAACATACTTTTCTAATCAACCACCATTTCTGTTCCAAGAAAGGTTCTTGAAAAAAATGATAAAGGTAGGATTTGCATTTTTCCTTCTGCTCCTAATGAGCGATTCGGGTAGCAGCCGTTCGATTAGAGAAAATGTGGTGATGATATCGGATGGTATATACTCTGCAGGCCAAAAACTTACAGCATCAACAGTGACCTGCGAGCCGGCTTATGGGTTCTTGCCATGCACAACAGAGTTGTGGGGGCTGCTATTTCTTATAGTGGTTTATCAGTACTTGTTATCCCTTGGGCAGAAGTATGTATCCGCTGGTTCTGATTTGTTCTTCAAGGCCTTTGGACCTGGTATTTTTGGAGCTAGTTTGTTCCATTTTCTTGGCATAATCCCTCAAGTAACTTTGATTCTTGGTATGTTTTAGCTTTTTCTAATCATTTTATTTCAAGAATACCAATTGAGATCCCTTATAAAGGGTTTACAATATTACTACATTGATTTTGACATAGATTTATATACTGATATACATAATAGCTAGCTATGCATATAATTAAGAACACAAACTGTTATTTCATGTTTCGGAATAGAGATGCCGGCAATGAGGTGTTAAAATAGGCCTGGTGATGGTATTGTGCGTGCTGGCATCAACTAGTTGCTGAATTTTTTGAAAACCTCAAGTTTTGATCCAAAAGTTTAAAACTTTGAAAACAGATCTTGTTCGGTCACTTCCCTAACCACTCCATTTTCTTCTCTTGGTTCATGAATCCATTTTAATTTGGTTGTTGGAAATTGGAATATTAGGACTTTAAACAAGAATCCTAAGCGAGATAGAATGAGGAATTTCATTCGCTTTAATCTCTCTAGATGAGTTGGAACTTGGAAGCTTGAATGTAATTATGAGCATCACCAAATTTAGATGGCTTGGGACTCTAAATTTTTGACTATTATACAGTTAAACATTTTCTTTTGAAATACAGAAACATCCTTCAATTGGTATACAACATATGGCTAGTTCCAGTTAAAATTCAAATGGATTTTCGTCAAATTTCAAGAAATTAATATACTTCATGATTCAGTGCATGTTTTTAAGTTTTCTTGTTAGAGATTTCAAGTTTATTTTCTTTACCAAAGCTTAGAAATATAGCTAATCTTGATTTGGAGTAATACCTAACCATTGACTTATCTGTTTACTACATTAATAAGTATGAAGAATTACTAAGCATGTACTGCTCAAAAGAAGAACAAATAACATATATATATATATATATATAGCTTACCAAGCATATACCAAGTTTTCTATCAATATAATGTTGAATGTGAAAACAAATGCTTCCTTAATTGTGTGAATAGTAACTTGTCAACATGTTTTTCTACTTTTTAAACCCCAATCTTCAGCTTAAGACGAAAAATGTAAAGTTTTGCTTCCATTACATGATCAAATTGTTTCTTTTTTCGATCCTTTAATCATGACAATTAATGTAATGTAAAGTGTCCAGACTTTCGGGAGATTCTTCAAATGCTCAAGCACAGGCAGCAATAGGGATGAGCTTACTTGCAGGATCAGCGGCCTTGAATCTAACGCTCATATGGGGAACTGCTGTTGCTTTAGGCAGCCATGACCTTTCAGAAGAACCAATTTCATGTCAAGTGGAACATAAGAAAACTGGTGTTACTACTGATGTTGATACAAGCTACACATCAAGAATCATGATTATCTCTATTGTCCCACTTTTAATCCTTCAACTAACAAAAATTGTTGGTTCATCTTCGGGGTCACGATTCATTGTCCTGATTTCTCTCATTGTTACCCTAGTGTTACTCTTTTCTTATGCTTTATATCAGGTAATACTTAATGCAAGGCCATAATTCTGCTTATATCAACCACTTTTATCTGTTTTAATCTATCGAATATCGAATTTACGTTACCTGATGGTTGCTTTTTGAATTAGCTAAATTTATTTCCGAAACTAAACATGGTTTACTACAGCAGAATTTGCTTTAGCAAGAGGCTTTTATGTACTATTTTTGTTTTCAAATCCATAAAAAATAAAGGCTTTGAATAATATTTTGATTACTGGTGCAGATTTTCCAACCATGGATTCAGAACAGGAGATTTGAGTATTTGACCCTAAAATTTGTGAAGGACAAGCTGCTTCGACTCCTTTCAGTCAAGGGCAAGCCTAATGTACCACTCATTAGAGAGTTAGTCTTATTCTTTATTTCTGTTCTTTTTTTTTAAACCTTTTTCTGCAAGAAAACTATTTAGATAGCAACTGGGGAAATTATATCACAATCATTTATTTGTATTTAATTTTGAAATTAACAGGATCTTTCATGAAATTGACAAGAACAACGATACATACATTTCAACAGCTGAGCTTAGACTTCTGATCTTAGGAATACAACTAGAAGACGACGGTTTCTTAAGGGGTGATTACGCTGAAAAGGTCAGGGAAATGTTTGATATTTCCGGTGATGATCATATTGATGAGGAGGAGTTTGTTAAAGGAATTTCAAAATGGCTTTTAGAGGCTCAGAAATTTGTCAATCATCAAGATCATAAAATTCCCAACAATGTAAGCCTCAACCTCTTAATTTCTTCATTTATTCATAGGTGATTACTGTTATTATTCCAAGTTTATCTAAGCCAAGACAAATGAGACTCTTATTCTTATGAAATTCTGTGTATATATATATATGCATTCAGAATACTGAAGAAGGGCATAGTCTTTTGGTGCAGAGGAAAAAAAGCCCGAGTACTGACCATACATGGCGAATTTACGTTAAGGCTTCATATTTTTTGCTTATAGGAACTGCTATTTCAGTCCTACTTGCACTTCCCCTCATACAATCTGTAGTCGGATTTGCTACTGTTACAAATATCCCTCCATTCTTCATCCCTTATGTTGTGATACCCTTGACTTTGAGCCTTAGAACGGCGAAGCAAACGATCACTTCAGCTAGAAAAAAGACATCAAATTCCATTTCCTTAACATTGTCGCAGGTTTGTTTCTTAAAAATCTCGTTGAATCTCACAAAAACAGTCCTATCTGCAAAGTAAATTTTGATTTTCTTGATTTGTTTTTGTGTTTATATACAGATATATGGATCAGTGTTCATGAGCAACATGATTGGTTTAATTACATTCTTAATTGTTGTTTATATACGCGATTTATCCATGGATGCCTCTGCTGAGTTTCTGGTGGTTCTAGTTATCATCACAGTGATGGGTGCCTATACTAGTTTCAGAACTGAATTCCCACGCTGGACAAGTTACTTGGCAATCCTTCTGTATCCAATATCTCTGCTTGTGCTATATCTTCTCACTAGTGTTTTGGGATGGTCTTAGAAATTTCCAAGTACGTACCAAAACTAGGATATATAGTACTCCATTTGTGATTAATTATAGTTTGAAATCAAATTAATTATAAGCTTTATTTGTTATATGTAACGATTTAAATGTGTATTAGAATATTTAAATTTTATTGATTAATAATAACTATACCATGAGACATTTATTGAATTAAGTTTATTTCAATGGGCTTGAAATACATATATATACATCAGTAAATATTGATTTTTCACAATGCATGCTAATTTATTGTTCATGTGAGAAAGAATTTGTCATTTTTACTTATGTAAATATTAATAATTCCCTTGAGAAATTACTTAATAAACAACTATTTGAAAAATGTTTCAACTATTACTCCCCCTATGTGCGGCTATATATTGCATTAAGAAATCATTATTATTGGAAAAAGTTCTCAAACATTATCCAGAAGAGCCTAGCCTCATGCCTAAATATCTCAACATGATGGTATTAATTATAGGATACAAACTAGATGAATAGGCCAATCGATCGTTAATTGTTTCTTGAAGTGTTATTTTCACACATAAAATTTATTATTTCCACAAATTGTATGTTTTTTCTTTTCACTTGAGCAGTTGAGTATGTGAGGAGAATATCAAACTCTTATATATTCTCTTATAAGTATAGTTTTTCTCTCTTTTATTTTTCACCTGAACAATTTTTAATTAGCTAATTGGGAAACTAGCTCAGAAAACAAGAAAAAAAAATTGAGGGGAGATTTGGCCATAAGAAAGACAAATAAATACATAAAAATCCAATTCATTAATGCATTTAAGCCCAATTCATTTTTTTACTTTACTCATCCTTTGAAGAAAAAAGAGAGAATATTAGAAAATAAAAAAAAAGTCCCAACAAGAATATATATATATAGTAATCTCATTTTTCTTAGGAAAGTATAGAATAACTTTATAAATTGGGGAGAGTATAGAATAAAAAATTTGGGAATATATAATTAAGTGCATGCTTTTACATGCAATGAGTGAACGCTAGCCCATAGCTTTTGTTTAAATATTCTCTTCTTTATTTAGAATTTGAGACAATGGGGTTCCAAATATTTAAGTATATATATATATATACTCCATTATTTATGCCAACTGGTTTTGATAATTCTAGACAAAAACATATTCCTTCAAGAGGATTCCCATGCAGCCTTTTTTCCCCTTCTTCTTCTTCTCCACCTTGATAGGTAAGTAGAGATAATATAAAACTTGTATTTGAAGATCGTTCTACTTGTGAAGATAGCCGCATTGTATTTCACGATAGTGTGATGTAATTCTTCATACGTGAAGGAATCCAATTAGTGCATGTTAATTATTTTCTTATTTCTATTTTTTTATTAAAAAATCTTTTTCTTACTTTTCTAGTTTTACTTTTACCTATGAAATTCACTTTTCTATATACCCAACTATTTTGAGATAAAAAAACACTATATATAGTTGAGTATATGGCAATTGGACTTAAAGAAATTAAAAGAAAAAGATAATGATAGTTAAAAAGGACATTGACTTGATACTTATTTAGTTATTTTGGTATATAATTAAAAAGTATAATTCCAATTTCCATCAATAGATTTTAAGATCATCAATGGCTGCACAAGCACCATACTTGGTTTTCCTCATCTTTATACTTGGCAAAGTGCAAGGCCGGGTTTTAGTATCAGATGGAGTTGATCATATTCATACTCAATCATCAACTCCATTTCTTGCTCTAAATGATTTGTCATCTTCATCAGAAATCTTCTTCGTGCACAAGTATGGATTCTATCCATGTGAAGACAACATAGGAGGCTACATTTTCCAAATAGTGGTCTATCAGTACTTGTTAACCATTGGCGAAAAGTTTCTAACCATGGGAAGCAAGAAGCTCTTCAACATTCTTGGCACCGGTATATTTGGTGCTAGTCTTTTTCGTGTCCTTATACTCTTTCCTGGACTTATTATGTTCATCGGTAAGCTTCATCTTTTTAAGTATTAATCTATTTTTTTTTCCACCAACAAATTAGAATTACTAGAGAACTCGAAAATAAATGGAGTTTAATAGTACTAATAATATTCTAACTTGAGAACCAATTGACTTAGGAAGACTGAAGCTCAAGTTCGCTATAATCTTAATATTATTAAATCTTAAAAATTTAAACTATACTCGATTTCTGATATCATGTTAAGTTCTTATTAACGATGTTTATTATGTTTTTTAAAATAAAACTCCCCCGAGTTCATACAATCAAAACAGCATAAAGAACAATGAAATGAACTTGGAGTGTTCTCGATCAATATATATTACTCGATCTTTTTCTGTGCGTTCTTTGCAGTATCCGGGCTTTCCACCACCGCAGAGAATGCTCAGCAACAGGTCACGCTTGGAGTTGCAGTTTATACTGGATCAACCGTGTTGTATCTTACCTTGTTATGGGGAATGTGTGTTGTTGGGTCATGATATTTCTCTTATATTGGGCCGGGTATGTTGGACTCATTTATTAATTAAGTCATTGGGCTCATTGGGCCCAATCATTATGTTAACTTCATTTAATCTTATAAAGGCTGGGCTGGATCAATGGGTCAACCCATTGGGTCATTTAATATCTATTACTTTGACTTGTAATGATGATATAGTATGACAGTTGACCAAGATACGTGCCACACATTAATGTGGATGGGATTATAGTCGGCCGGCGGGGTGAACAGCAGAAAAAAGCATTGTACAGGCTTCATGCAGCCGGCACAGCCCATCAGATCATGGGGATATGTCAGGCGGTAGTAGGTGGCACAATATTCCACGCAAAGATATTATTTCCTATCAAGTAAGTCTTCACAAAACAGGTATGTATTACACACACACGACGATAGATTAACACAATTCATACTCACATTGCACTAGACTTTATCCTCTTGAGTTAACTTTGTGAACAGACATACTTACTCTCACGCCTGAGCTATCCCCCGGCGGTCCGGCCGTCAAGCTTGTGGTGTTGTCGTGTTTACTGTGCAGGATCAGGGCGTCTTTCGTGATTGGGACGTGGAGAAAGATCTTGGCGTTAACATTGGCGCTAGAAGGAGGGCTGAGTTCTAGTGTCCTGAGTATTTTTCAATCACTCATCATGTTTTATTCTATCCATTTTTCATGGGGAAGAGTAGAACATCTACACCCGAAGGACAGCCGATGGCTGTCAGCGATTCAGTACCACGAATATCTGCCAAAGATCGTTTGGGGCCAACTATAAGCGCTCATGCTAGCACAGCATCCAAACGATCGCCCGAAGATTCTCGACCGAAGGCGGTAGGCAAAGCAAAGCGCAAGCTAATATTCCCCGCGGAGAAAGAACCTGGCCATGGTCGGAAACGAGTAGAAGGCACCTCGCCTAGAACTCGAAACCGAGATGACCAGGACGCAAAAGCCTCTCGGTTGGCAAAGATGGCAGATGAAGCGGATAAGGCTATGGAAGCACTTATGAAACAACGTCAGGATATAGCCGAGCAAATGGCTCGTGTGGCAGAGTTACGAGATGAGGAGCTCAGTTATGTCCGATCTGAAGAGCAAGGGCATCGGAGTGGAAAAGAACCTGCTCACTCAGTGCGAGAGTCTCTAGGTCGAACTAGGGAAAGAAGAAGATCTCGGAGCCCTACTCCTCAGAGATCGAAGAGGGTATATCTCCCTGTCGAGTCTGGGGAACAGGGACGAAGTCCACGAAGAGGTCGATCCAGGGACCACAATCCGGAGCATGCAAAGAGAGCACTTGTCATTGCACATTCTCGTCATAGTGCCCAAAGTCAGAGACGAAGTATATCCAGAGGACATACTCCCGAGAGTCTACTGAGGGTATCCCGCCCTGTAGATACTCGTCATAGGAGAAGCCCCTCTAGGATGGAAGGTTCTGTTGAAAAGATCCGATCTGCTCACAGGAAGAAAGAATTGCCAGAGAAGGAAGCATCATCTCAACCAGAAGGTGTGGAGTATCTGGTTAAAGAATTGAAAGAGCTTCGGAAGCAACTTGCCGAAGTACAGAAAACCAAAGACACTCCGGGAAAGAAGGCATCCCCTTTTTCCGCGGAAATTCTTAGTGAAAAGGCTGATCCCACCAAGAAGTTGCCCCACATCGAGAGTTATGATGGATCGGGGGACCCTTACGACCATAGTCAGGCATTCGATCGACTTATGGACTATTATGACTTTAGCGATGCGGCTAAATGTCATACTTTTGTCACAACACTTAGAAAGGATGCCCGACAGTGGATGGGGACCTTACCCTCGGATTCTATCTCGTCCTGGGAAGATATGTGCAGCAAGTTTCATGCTCGTTTTGGGAGCAACATAAGAAGAGGAAAGCCCACTGGTTCCTTGGCTCAGATTCGACAGTCCTCTAACGAGTCTTTGGGCCAATATGTAAAACGGTTCCGTGAAGCAGTCGGCCAAGTGGCAGATCTGAATGATCTACAAGCTGTGGGACTGTTTCAGAATGGTTTAGACCTGGTCAAATCGGAAAAATTGGTGAAAAAACTTATGTTTAACCACCCAAAAAGTCTCGCCGAAGCCTTCGACAAAGCCGAAGGTTATATCGTGGTTGAAGAAGCCATGAACAGTCTCAAACGTCCTTCAGATCGGTTCAAAGAGACAGATGGGGATAAGGCCGATACTGACCAGAAGAGACATGAAGGGAGTAAAGACCGCCATGACGGCGGATCAAAGAGATACAACAACTGGAGGCAAGGTGGAGGACGTTCGTCCACTCCACCTCAAAGAGTGAATAGAGTTTACACGGCACTTAATGCAGATAGGGCTGTTATCTTAGACCAAATCAAAAACCAACCTATCTTTGAACCGCCTCGAGATAACATCAAGCCCGGAAAAGGTAACCCTCGCAAGTATTGTGATTATCATCAAGCCTCAGGTCACGATACGAACGACTGTGCCAGTTTAAAAGATTTTATCGAAAGAAAGATACAGGGTGGATCTTTAGTTCAGTACATAGCTGCCAGAAATAATCAACAGCAAGGTCAGACACCCGTTCCGGCAGCTCAACCAGTTCAGCAGGCGTTACCAGCTACGGGGCAACCTGCCAGACATGTGATCGATGTCATCACCGGAGGTACTTCTGGAAAGCTAGTTGGGAGGAGACCGAGCAGTTGGAGGTTCGGGGGCCGAAGAGGGGGCAGAAGAGGTGGTTTCGGGTGTTTGTGCTGTAGTTGGAGGGTTAGTTGATGTTGAAGGAGGAGGGACGCGAAGTTCTTCGGCCGTAAGAGGAATTATTTTTGTCCTTATCTTCTTAGCACGAAGAACCTTTGCCCTGTCTTGGGGAGGTATATCCAATAGACTCCTCTTTTTCGGGTTTGGGTTGGAAGGTGCAGTAATGGGCTCGGTTGAAGGAGTTGGTTGCGGAATTGTTTCAGGAGGGTTGGTTTGCGGATCCACCTCGGGAAGAATTTCTTCATCACTTTCTGGATCTATCTCGTGATGGACAGTCCTGGCCTTTTTAGCCATCTTCTTCCTTCGGCGGGGTCGAAGAACATCTTTGGGAATGATAGGTTCTTCGGCTTCAGGTTCCTCATTCTGAGGGGAAATAGTTGGTGGGGCGGAGACTGGGGGATTCGATTGGGAAGGCTCTTCAACAGGAAGCTCTTCAATGATCTCCGAAGTCTTTCCTGTCAAGAAGTCTTCCAGATCTCTCACTTCCGAAGAAGTTGGTTTGATCAGAGACACTGCAAAATGATCATCTATTTAAATTCATGCCATTCAAATATATTAAAAAGTTATCTTACAGAATTGTTTGAAACTTACATTTATGATCGTACAGCCAAGCCTGTTTGGTCAGCAAAGTGAAACTCCATTCTTGTAGAGGGATCTTCTTCAGAAACTCGGCCATCTCCTTCACTCGTTCTTCGGGAATGTCACCGAAGTCAGCAGAGATCCGGTCCGAGGTTGTCCATTCGGGAAGACAAGAAATTTCTGGTCCATTGATAAAGAACCATTTCTCGTGCCAGCCCTTGTTGCTTGAGGGGGTGCTCATCAGGGGCCTCTTCTCGAACCTAGAGTTTGGACGAGGAGATTGTTTGCTCAGCATCTTGAACCCTTTTTCTTGGGACCTACCGGCTGAAAAAAGGGTGAAGAACAGATCAACAGAGGGGGTAACCCCTAACTCATGGCAGAAGGCGATGAATGCCAGAATGTGAATGTAGGAGTTGGGCACGAGTTGTGCGAAGCCCACTCCTATGAACCCTAGGAGGGTGATGATGAAGGCGTGAAGGGGTAAGCGAACCCCCTTCTCCAGAAATGTGACTGGCATGACGACCCAGCCGTCCGGTCGCTGGTACATACGCTCTTCAGGAGCGGGAGCCCTTATAGCATACGTGTCAGGGATCCTATAGCGAGTCCGGAGGAAACATATCTCCGATTCGGAGATGTTGGAGGAGATGTTGGCATGAGGAAACTGTTCCCCATCCTTGAAAAAATCAGTGGGTGATGGCAGTTTTGTGCTCGAACCCTCTTGGTTAGGGCTTGGACGAGAGGAGCTCGAAGATGTCTGGTTTGGATTCACCATTGTTGAGATCTGGAAAGCTAGAGAGAGTTTTTGAGAAGCAGGAGAAAGCTCAAAGGTTTGAATTTCAAATCAGCAGGTAAAACCGTCAAATTGGTAAAGTTTGCTTTCTTATACTGACGGTTGCACAGTAAACAAGGCCGGCACATTAATTATCAGTAATGATGAGAATTCGAATGAGACGTGTTTGGGTGACTTTTGACTATCTTGCCGATTTGGGCCTATCTGTTGAGTTTCTAATTAGTGGCTCATCCTCTTCAAATTAAAATCCTTTATCAGAATGGGCTTATTGCTCTGAGCATCATGTCATATCCTATCATATTTCACACATCAAAATGGGTATGCTTCAATTATTTCTCATTTTTGAGCCTTTATTAAAATTTTGATATCATGGACCATTTATAGTTTTCTATTAAACATCCTGTTTAATTAAAAAACTAGGGGGTAATGTTGGGTCATGATATTTCTCTTATATTGGGCCGGGTATGTTGGGCTCATTTATTAATTAAGTCATTGGGCTCATTGGGCCCAATCATTATGTTAACTTCATTTAATCTTATAAAGGCTGGGCTGGATCAATGGGTCAACCCATTGGGTCATTTAATATCTATTACTTTGACTTGTAATGATGATATAGTATGACAGTTGACCAAGATACCTGCCACACATTAATGTGGATGGGATTATAGTCGGCCGGCGGGGTGAACAGCAGAAAAAAGCATTGTACAGGCTTCATGCAGCCGGCACAGCCCATCAGATCATGGGGATATGTCAGGCGGTAGTAGGTGACACAATATTCCACGTAAAGATATTATTTCCTATCAAGTAAGTCTTCACAAAACAGGTATGTATTACAAACACACGACGATAGATTAACACAATCCATACTCACATTGCACTAGACTTTATCCTCTTGAGTTAACTTTGTGAACAGACATACTTACTCTCACGCCTGAGCTATCCCCCGGCGGTCCGGCCGTCAAGCTTGTGGTGTTGTCGTGTTTACTGTGCAGGATCAGGGCGTCTTTCGTGATTGGGACGTGGAGAAAGATCTTGGCGTTAACATGTGTAATATTAGGCAGAACTGAATTGCAGCATCAAAACAATTTTACCTCTGAAATCACAGAAGCATCGAATTCAAAATCTTTACTATTAAAAGGAAAACTACTATCACTTTTGAAAGGTCAATTTGGATCTTTCATTCTTATGAACTAATTTTCTATATATATCTTCATTTTCCATAATAGGGAGCACTATTTTTACATGTAATTTTGATATTTTTATATGTTTTTCCCTCACAAGAGAGTAGGGTGAATCCCACCTTTATGTGAGAGGGAAGCACACATGTGAAAAATATCAAAATTACATATGAAAAAATCATTTCCCATAATTTAATATAATTCTAGAGCTTAAATATGTTGACAGATTCCGGTGTTACAATTGACAAGAAGACTAAATATACAGCTGGAATTATGCTTTTGTCGTTGGTACCATATATTATAGTGCAGTTAGCCAATGTTTTCAGCACATTATTTGGGAGTCGCATAGTAATTTTGATCGCGCTCGTTGTATCGGCCTTATCACTTCTCTCATACTTCATTTACCAGGTAAGTTAAATGACGTACATACATGTGT
The DNA here is from genome assembly GCA_020205505.1 of Panax japonicus. NCBI lineage: Eukaryota > Viridiplantae > Streptophyta > Magnoliopsida > Apiales > Araliaceae > Panax > Panax japonicus. The sequence continues at coordinate 6,739,189 of CM035114.1, read as the reverse complement.
AGTTAATTTTATCTTTTATGCATTCTTTCATACTTAAAATGAGAGTCCATTTAAAAAGTTAAAAGTTTTTCAACTTTTTTTATTTTTTGAGCTCAAGTACCTTTACATGTTTACACCATGTTTACCTTACAAATAGTTAATGCACTGGAGTTTAATAATTAAGCAAATCAAGGAAAATTAATATATAATAATGAAAGCAAACTAGTTTTAGCATACAACATACAAAATATATATGCACTCCATTCTTTAATTAGCATGCAAACTTAACGGCCGGGTGCTGGAAATTATACCTCAATCTACGTAATGCCTTGTATTCTATGCCGATCGAGATGTTTTTGCAGGTTTTGCATCCATGGATACAGGAAAGAAGTTTAGAATACTCCAAGTACGAAAATCTTAGAGCAGGTTTTTTGCATCATGTGCAGCGATATGCCGATGGAAAGCTCATCAATGACAAAGGAGAACCAAACATTTCAATCATAAAAAGGTGTTTTAATTTCTCCTCTCTAAATTTTAGTTTATCGAAACCTTATACAATCATCGAATTGTTATATTTCAAAATCACATTATTCGCATGCAGCTTATTTGCTGAAAGTGATTTAGACAAAAGCCAAACCATAACTGTTGAGGAATTGGAAGCTCTGATACAACGTATGGAGTCTAGTATTAATCAAGAGGTAGACAAAGAATATGCAATTGGAGTAATATCGGAGGTCTTCGACCAGAACAAAGATGGCAAAATTAACGAGGCTGAATTTATTCAGGGATGCAAGAAGTGGATAAATGAAGCAAATAATGACAATTCTAAGGGGAGAAAACCTTTCCGCAAGGCAAGCCAATTCTTCATGCATGCACAATGACGTACAGTACTCTCACCATGAATTTATTAAAACTCTACAATTGAGAACTTATAGAGGACTATCAAAATGTAACCCTATATATATATGTGTGTGTGTGTGTGTGTGTGAAGAGAGACGAGAGTAATTATGGAGTTCATTCTGGATCCAGATTGCATGAAGTTGTCCCACAACTTATTATCTATAAAGTTTATAGGAATGACTTGCATTTGAGCGTTGCATTGGTATAACTAAGCGTTGCATTGGCTGTCCTTCGATGACCTTTCATTTGTTATACAATTGCAAATTTTGCTATACATATATGAAACTCTCTTTCATATAAATTTGACATAAATAAGGTAAGATTTTGGCTATGTCTCATGATCTTTTTTATTTTTATCCTTTGCAATTGCAAAGACAAGCCAAAATATATAAAAATAAAAAATAGAAAACAATTAATAGAATCATGTTGATAAACCAGTGTATTTTTTGGGCAGGTTGTTCAGCCACAGATTGACAAAAAAAGACAAGAACTCACAAAAATTGAGCATCTCATGGCTAGAATCTTGAAAAATGCCCACAGCGAAACACTTAATGTGGGATGCCTTCTCAAGGATGATGGAAAACCTGATCGTCATGGCTAGAATTTTGATTAATATTACTCTCTTAATTACACATCTATTGGTTTCCCAGTCTCTTCCAGAAGTATGACTCCGACGAGAACAAAGCTCTATCTCAATCAGAATTAAAAAATCTGATCCAAACGGTAAAATTCGGAGATTGGAGGGTAGATCATGATGAGGTAGTACCTTTAGCGACAGATCACCCGACGACGGTTCAGTCATACAACCGTCATCTATACTTTTACCAACGGACAACATATAGCGTCGCTAAAAATATAAACTACGGCTGTATGACCGAACCGTCGCCAGGTCTGTCGCTAAAGAGGGGGTGAGCTCAAGTGAGTTGGATAAGGGTTAACTTAAGATCCGGACCGATATATATATATCTTAAGCTCACCCTTTGGCTAACATACCTTCCTCACCCATTTTAGCGACGGACCGGGCGACGATTCGGTCCGTCGCTATATATAGAACCATCGTCTTAGTTTTTAGTGACGGACAACATATAGCGACAGTTCTATATATAGCGACAGACCGAATCTTCGCCTGGTCCGTCGCTAAAGAGGGTGAACAAGTTATGTTAGATAAGGGGTGAACTTAAGATCAGGACTATATAGAGAGAGAGAGCAAGGATCAAGTGCATACCCCTTATCTTACTCACCCGTGCTCACCCCCCTTTAGCGACGGACCCGGCGACGGTTTGATCATACAACCGTCGTCTATACTTTTAGCGACGCTATATGTTGTCCGTCGCTAAAAGTATAGACGACGGTTGTATGACCGAACCGTCGTCGGGTCCGTCGTTAAAGGGGTGAACACGGGTGAGTAAGATAAGGGCTATGCACTTGATCCAGACCATATATATATATATACGTGAGATGGATCAAGTAAAATTCAATTAAAATCCCCACCTTCCATGATATTCTGCTTCCCCATTATAATTATCAATGCCAATTTTGTGGCTCCCATGGCATCATCCATTGAGATCTTCTTTTCCATGGATGCTTCCAATTCTACAGAAGATGAGGTGGCGCTTCTATCATGGTGGAGAATTTAGTGATTAACAGCATAAATAACACTAATCTTTTGCAGGAAGTGGTGATGGTGGAGAATTGAGATGAAGGAGAATGAGAGAAAAAAAATGTTAAATTGTTTCTTTAAGTTGATATTGATTGATCGTGTTTTTACTAGTGTTGTGTATATAAATTAGGAACGGGGGATTGGATATCCAGTTTACCTATATATATATATATATATATATAAATATATATAGGAAATTACTTGATTCAAAATAACTGTCCAGGTTGTTGAGCCAAAGAATTAACAAGAAGAAGCAAGAACTTGCAACAATTGAGCATCTCATGGCTAGAATCTTGAAAAATGTCCAAAGCGAAGCACTGGATGCAGGATGCCTTCTCAAGGATGATGGAGAACCTGATCTTAATTACATTAAAAGGTACATATAATGCTTCTCTTTTGTCTAGATATTTCAATTTCAAATAGTTACTCACTTGAACGTACATGATCTACATATATTGGCTTGCCAGTCTCTTCGAGAAGTATGACTCTGACAAGAACAAAGTTCTAACTCAATCAGAATTAAAAGATTTGATCCAAACTGTAAAATTCGGAGAATGGAGGCCAGATCATGATGAGATAGTAGAAACCATGATGAAAGATTTTGATGAAGATGGTGACAGAGATTATTGAGCAAGAATTTGTCAATGGAATCACAAAATGGCTTAATAAGGCTACCCATGTAGCTAAGTGTAGTGATCCAAAACGTTCCGTGGATGAATATGACAAGGTAAGTTTAATCATACTCAAATGACCAAATTAAAATATACTAGACAAATATATATCGTTCACCCAATTTTTATCAATAGCTGCACAAATATTACTTATAACTATTGCTTTAATTAGTGATAATAAATTTTTTAGACGACTTTCATTGTGTCGCTTAATACAATGTTTGTATCGTAATTGAATGAAAGGTGTAACGGAAAGAATCTTTAGTTATCCCTCCTATACCATATCCTTATATATTTACAAGCTAAGTATTTTACATTAATTTTGCAGATTTTGTGGAAAGAAGTTGATTCTATAGTTTACGAGGAGGAGCAAATTGGACATATCAACTATAAGTCAAGATTAACATGTGCATTTATAAATCTGTTCTTGGAGTGATCTTGGGCATTGCTATGTTAACCTTTCTTGCAAAACCACTTGTAATAAGTACTCAACAGTTCTCCAATGCCGTAGGCGTACCGTCTTTCTTCATCTCGTTTGTCATAATTCCTGTAGCCCTGAACGCTAGAAGGGCGATTTCAGCTATATATCCCGCGAGTCAAAAGAGTTTAACAACATCTTCTTTAACATTTTCAGAGGTTTCAATATTATCTGATCATATATATCTCCCTTGCCTAGCTTTTTTCTTTTAATTTCTTGAATTTATATATATATCGACAGAAATTATGTTTAAAATGTTCAGATTTATGGTGGAGTGGTGATGAACAACATAATGGGAATGACAACATTGTTAGGTATTGTATATGGGAAGGGCTTGAGATGGGATTATTCAGCTGAAGTACTAATACTGTTGGTGGTTTGTGCTATAATCGGCCTCCTTGCATTTCTGCGTTCCAGTTACCCGCTTTGGACTTGTTTGTTAGCATTTTCTTTGTACCCATTCTCGCTGCTGCTGTTTTATGTCCTTCAGTATGTCTGGGGCTGGAAATAATCCTTAATTAATTCTCTCTTCTTTAATTTAGTGAGTATTGTTTAATCTCTAGCTAGCTAGCTAGCTAGCTAATGGTTCGTAAATCGAAGAAATAAATAAATTTCAACGTACTCCCAAGTATGTATATATATATATATACAGAATTGATCAGGTCCGGACTCCCGGACCTGATCAAATCCGGACCCTTAATTTTTTTTTTTTTTTTTTTGTAGAACAACTAAAAAAAAAAAAATTATTGAACTGAAATTTTTCCATAATACAGTGTTTTGGGCGTGTTTTTAATACCTACACCAACCAATGTATGTACAGTCTGCCCAGACTGTACAGACATATTTCGTTATAGGCATCCAAATCACGCCCAAAACACTGTATTATGGAAAAATTTCAATTCCATAATTATTTTTTTTAGTTGTTTCAAAAAAAAAAAAGTAAAAAAAAAAAAAAAAAGGTCCGTATTTTAGTAGAGTCTGGGATCCCGGACTGGATCCGGACTCTATATATATATATATATATATATATATATATATATATATATATATATATATTTTTTGGTCCGGATCAAGTGCATACCCTTTATCTTACTCACCCGTACTCACCCCCTTTAGGCGACGATTTCGGTCATACAATCGTCGTCTATACTTAGTGTCGCTAAAAGTATAGACGACGATTGTATGACCGAAATCGTCGCCTAAAGGGGGGTGAGCACGGGTGAGTAAGATAAGGGGTATACACTTGATCCGGACCGTATATATATATATATATATATATATATATGTTACTTATTTCTATCCATATATAGTTATAATTCATTTTCTATGATTAAAGTTGACATGTTGAACTCAAATAACAGTCTTTATATTCTTGACTTTCAATTTAGTTTAATGGAAGCAACATGATTGGGATATAGATTAAGAGAAGTGACTAAATATTATTTATATGAATTATGTTTGTTGAGATTGAGTTATATTTTTTCGGGTTCGAAGAATAGTCACTATGACAGGGTAATCAGGGGTTTCGTTCTTCGGTGAACGAGTGGCTGCCCAGTTTGTCGGTGAGTTGGTGGGGATTGTAAGGGGGCAACACCACCTAGAAGGCAAGCGCAAAGTGCAATTGAGCTTGAAAATTTTTTAGCAGACTGATTTTGAGTTTTACTAATGTATTGGACATCATATGTTTGGGCTCATGTTATAGTAGTTAGGATTTTTTCTAGTTACTATAAAAATATTATTTGGTGTTTTAATCATTGTAGGGTGTGTGAGTCATTTAATGAATACATCAGACAAGTAGAACTAGCCAAATTGGTTAACATGTGTATATCGTGCGTGTGACGCCCCCAAAATAGGTATACATCACTTATTCTGAGTCACCAAATACATGGTAAATAATACAAATACAATATTAAATATACAACATGAGCTGTGAGTTTTAATACAAATATTGTCTTCTAGACAGTATTCAAACTCAAAATAAGTCCTCAATACATTTATTAACACACTATTTTATAGAATAATGAGGACTACTAATGCTATCATCTACACCGTCACTCCGTTCCCCGACTAGTCCCTGCTACGTTCTCATTTCCTAAAGAGAACAATGAAAGTAAAAGGGTGAGCTCAACTAGCCCAGTAAGAAATATTATGACTAAGATAATGCAGCATAAATTATCGTTAGCCTTCAACAGTGTTAAACTGATACAATATAACAAACATCAAGTTTAACTGCAGCGGAATAAGCAATCTATTAAAAGAGTCAAGTAGAGAATAAAATCTACTTTCTTCTATGATTTAAAAAGTTTTCATCACTTTTATTGCTGAGACTCAGCTTAATAAATAAACCACATCATCCCTGCAATACGGCCAAGGATATTCATTAGTATCACAACCACAAATTATTCATGCACTACGGGCCAAGGATATTCGTGTATTCATCAATAGTCATGATCATGCCAACAACTGTCCATCAATGCATTACATGCCAATGAGAACTTTTACCACATCATTTGTAATATTACGGTCATGATTATACCGAATAATCTCTGGTCATAATCATACCAAGTCCATCTATGCACTACAGGCCACAGATGGCTTTCAACATAATATAAACATGAGGATGATGACAATGATATAAGAATTTAATAAAACAAGTTCAAGAATTAATTTATCCAGGAACCAATAACGTCCAAATTGTCAACATGATACTGCTTTGTAGAGTAAAATTCAAGAATGCTCAGAAGAATATTTTCATGAAAAGATACTAAATAAAGCACAAATATCAAAGATATTATACTAATTTTATGGAGTATAAAAGCTAAAATTTTAACCAACTGAATATAATAAAGAATGGAATAACAAAAGAAATCACCAGGCATGCGATAGACCGCACAGACAGGTTATTCCAACAGAATAATAAATAATGGAACCAGGTCATGCGTAATCTGCACAGACGGGATATTCCAACAGAATAATAAAGAACGGAACTGGGTCATGCGTAATCCGCACAGACAGGATATTCCAACAGAATAATAAAAATAGAACTAGGTCATGCGTAATCCGCACAGATAGGATATTCCAACAGAATAATAAAGAATGGAATAACAACAGAATTCACCAGACATGCGATAGATTGCACAGACAGGTTATTCCAACGGAATGATAAAGAATGGAATAACAGAAGAATTTCACCATGTACGCAGTACTTCTGTAAGACCCCAGTTTTTATAAATAAAGATGAATTTTTATAATTATTATTTTTGAATATTATGGAAGAAATTTGATATAATGTTATAGTTGTGGGTAATATTTATAAATTTTGCAAAGTACGCAAGTTGTTATAAAATATTCGTTTGGTCGAGAAATATTCTTTTTGTCGGGGAATATTCGTACGACGGAAAAATTATTGGTGGACCCCACAACAGAATTATTGACGGATTGAGAAAACGACAAAAATATTTTATTAAAAATAACGGCGGAAGTTTTACCGTTGATACTGTTGAACTACTGGGTAGTAAAAGTACAGTAATACGCGTTGTTGCATAGTAACACACGGTATTGATTATTGATATTTATGTGAGAAGTCGCTCAGTTTGATTCAATTATTGTCGATTAATAATATGAATTATTATAGCGATAATGACGTTTTGTTTTATTCGTATTATTAACGTAATAAAACGGAAACATCTTTTTATATAAAACAGAATACTTTATTAAAGTTATTTTATAAATAGAATATATTATATTTTATTATGCATAGTGTTTTGCATAGTGTTGCATAGTGTTTGCATAGTAAAAATCTTTTTATATAAATAGAATATATTATATTTTATTTAAAAGATTTTTCTTTAAATATGGACCGTCAGATTAAAGTAAATTAATCTGGACCGTTCATGGATTAATTACTATGCATTCCATTTTCCTATAAATAGAAGCTCATTCCTTCATTATTTTCTTACGAATTCACTGAACTCTAGAGAGAGAAACTATAGAGAGATAGAAGAAAAGCTTTCTGCTACTTAACTTTTCTTTTCCCATATCCAGTTTCTGTTACGGTAAGGGGTGTTATTCTTTCTTATTCATGAAGAGAACTGTTGTTATTCCATTTCTTATTATTCTGTTGGAATAACCTGTATACGCGGTCTACCCTATACTTGGTGACATTCTTCTATTATTCTGTTGGAACATCATGTCTGTGTGTTTTACACCGGACCTGGTTCTGTCTTTATTATTATTCCGTTGGAACATCCTGTCTGTGTGTTTTATACCGGACCTGGTTCCGTCTTTATTATTATTCCGTTGGAACATCCTGTCTGTGTGTTTTACACCGGACCTGGTTCCGTCTTTATTATTATTCCGTTGGAACATCCTGTCTGTGTGTTTTACACCGGACCTGGTTCCGTCTTTATTATTATTCCGTTGGAACATCCTGTCTGTGTGTTTTACACCGGACCTGGTTCCGTCTTTAGTATTCTGTTGGAACATCCTGTCGGTGTGAATTTCACCTGACCTGGTTCCATTATTATTATTCTGTTGGAATAACCTGTCTGTGCGGTCTATCGCATGCATGATGATTTCTTTTGTTATTCCATTCTTTATTATACTCAGTTGGATAAAACTTTGATTTCTATACTCCATGAAATTAGTGGAATATCCTTGACATTTGCGCTTCATCCAGTATCCTTTCATGGAAATATTCTTCTGATCATTCTTGAATTTTACACCACAAAATAGTATCGTGTTGACAATTTGGACGTTAATAATTCCTGGATAAAATAATTCTTGAACTTGTTTTATTGAATTCTTATATCATTGTCATCATCCTCTTATTTATATTTTTGAAAGTCATCTGTGGCCTGTAGAGCATGGATGGACTTGGTATGATTATGACCAGGGATTATTCGGTGTAATCATGACCGTAATGTTACAAATGATGTGGTAAAAGTCTCATTTGCCGTAGTGCATTGATGGACAGTTGTTGGCATGATCATGACCATTGATGAATACACAAATATCCTTGGCCCGTAGTGCATGGAATTTGTGGTCGTGACCCTAATGAGTATCATTGGCCGTAGTGCAGGGATGATGTGGATTATTTATTAAGCTGAGTCTCAGCGATAAAAGTGATTAAAAACTTTTTAAATTATAAAAGATAGTAGATTCTATTCTCTACTTGACTCTTTTAATGGATTGCTTGATCCGCTGCTGTTAAACTTGATGTTGTTATATTTTATCAGTTTAATACTGTTGAAGGCTAACGATAATTTATTCTGCATTATCTTAGTCATAATATTTCTTACTGGGCTAGTTGAGCTCACCCTTTCTTTCACTGTTCTCTTCAGGAAATGAGAACATAGCAGGGACGAGTCGGGGAACGGAGTAATGGTCCAGAGGATAGCATTAGTAGTCCTCACTATTCTGTGAAATAGTGTGACAATAATTGTATTGAGGACTCCTTTTGAGTTTGTATGATCTCTAGTAGACAATTATTGTATTCAAACTCACAGTTGTATTTTGTCGTATTATACACGACAGTGGTATTAGTAAGTTGTATTTGAATTCTGTACCATGTATCTGACGACTCAAGATGGGTGATGTATACCTAATTTTGGGGGCGTCACAGTTGGTATCAAAGCTTAGGGATATGATCCCTGGCTAAGATGTGAGACTAGAACTAGGAGGGGAGAGACGGGGAATTCCTTCGCTAGTATGACCTACTTAAATTTATTTTGTATTTAAATTAGTTGGTCAAAGTTTAGAGATATTATGTTACATGTCAATTAATCTTTGTTTTGTGGCAGTATTTGAAAATGACTTCCGAAAATGTTGAGAATAACAATAGAGCACAAGAGACCGTTGAGTCTCCACATATCAATAATCAGGAGAATGTGCATCAGGAAGGCGACAATCCTCATGACCAAATGATGAATGATGGATTGTTCAGAGGCTTTATGCAATTCATGCAACAGCAAGCGAGAGCGGCTCCTGTTCAAAATGTCGGTGGAAACACTGGAAATTCTCGGGCGGTCACCGCTAAACAGTTCAAGGAGCTGGGACCACCGGAGTTTAAGGGAGAGCCAAAACCACTTATTGCGGAAGCATGGATAAAGCAGATCACCAAAATATTTGATGTCTTGGGATGCTCCGAGGAGCAAAAGGTTCCCTTTGCCGCCTTTATGTTGCGCGAAGAGGCAGATTACTGGTGGGAATCGGTAAAACGTACTCAACCTGCCGTACTGAAGATGTCTTGGGAGAAGTTCCAAGAGCTGTTCAATGACAAATACTTTCCTGAAAGTATCCGTCACATGAAGGAGGTGGAGTTTATCAAATTGGAGCAAAATAATATGACCGTGTCGCAATACGAGGCAAAATTTGCGGAGTTATCCCGGTTTGCGTCCCATTTGGTGGATAATGAAGAGAGAATGGCACGATTATTTTTAAGAGGTTTAAAGCCAGAGATACGTCAACATCTTATTTCTCATAAACCGTGTTTGTATTCTGATGTTGTAAATAGGGCTCAGTTGGTAGAGCGCGATAACGAGTCAACGCAATCAAAAGAGAGCAGCCGGCAAAATGATAATACCAGTGAGAGCAGTCATCGAAGCGGTGACAACAAGCGTGGAGGAAATCATCAGGCCAGAAATGGTAACCACTTCGGTGGTAATCAGGGCCAAAAAAATAAGAATGAACATTTCAAGAAGAGGAGATTCAACAATGATGGAAAGACGTCAGCATCAGCAACCGTTGTTAAGGAAGGAGAAAGACAACCTATCATATGCTTCAAATGCGGAGGGGAGGGACACATCAGTCCAAATTGCGCGATGCCGTCCAAAGCATGTTATAATTGTGGAAGAGAAGGCCACTTAGCCCGATTTTGTCGTTCACCGAAGACAAATTCAACTAGGATGGAGGCACTAAAGGCTGTCCCAGAAAAGTCAAAGCCGGTAGTGCAAGGGAGAGCGTTTGTTGTGACCTCCCAGAAAGCAAGGAACCCGCATGAGGTCATCACGGGTAAGCTTATCATAAACTCTAGCGAAGTCTACACTTTATTTGATACCGGTTCTACCCATTCTTTTATTTCTCCTACTTGCGCTCAACGATTAAATTTGACTCCGGAGAAATTAGACTTTGACTTATCTGTGGAAACTCCGTTGGGAGAAAACTTCATTACATCCACGGTTTATAAGTCTTGTTTGGTTCAAGTTGGTACCCACGCATTACCTGTCGATCTTATTGCATTAAAAATACTTGCATTTGATGTAATTCTAGGGATTGATTGGTTAACTACTCATCATGCAAAAATTGATTGTTTCCGTAAGGTTGTTAGCTTTCATATTCCCAATCGACCTATTATGCGAATTCAAGCAAAAAAACCATTAAAATCAATCACTGTCATCTCAAGCCATAAAGCTATTCGTTTATTGAAAAACGGATGTCAAGCTTTCTTAGCTCATGTCACAGATCTAAACAAAAATACGTCAGTTCTGAATAATATTTCTATTGTTAATGAATTCCCTGACGTATTCCCTGAAGAACTTCCTGGCCTACCCCCAGAGCGTGAAATTGAATTTTGTATCGACCTTGAACCCGGTACAAAACTCATTTCCAAAGCCCCATATCGAATGGCTCCTATTGAACTTCAGGAGTTAAAGACTCAACTGCAGGAATTGTTAGACATTGGCTTTATTCGTCCTAGTACTTCTCCTTGGGGTGCTCCTGTTCTATTCGTGAAGAAGAAAGATGGGAGTATGCGACTTTGTATTGATTATCGGGAGTTAAATCATGTCACCATCAAAAATAGGTATCCATTGCCACGTATTGATGACCTGTTTGACCAGTTGCAAGGACCCAAATTCTTTTCAAAGATTGATCTTCGTTCCGGATATCACCAATTGAAGATTAGAACCGATGACATTCCAAAGACGGCTTTCAGAACTCGGTACGGGCATTATGAATTCCTAGTCATGTCCTTTGGATTGACTAATGCTCCTGCTGCCTTCATGGATATGATGAACCGAGTATTCAAGGAATATTTGGATCACTTTGTGGTCGTCTTTATTGATGACATCCTTATTTATTCCAAAAGCCGTGAAGATCATGAGGAACACTTGAGGCTAATACTCCAAAAGCTTCGTGAATACAAGCTTTATGCCAAGTTGAAGAAATGCGAGTTCTGGCTTGAGGAAGTAGCATTCCTTGGGCACGTGGTATCAAATCATGAAATATCTGTTGACCCAGCAAAGATTGAAGCTATTCAAAGCTGGGAGCAACCTAAATCAGTGACCGAAGTACGTAGCTTTCTCGGCTTAGCTGGTTATTATCGGAGATTCGTAGAAGGGTTTTCTCGAATCGCTACTCCACTAACTCAGCTGACTCGGAAAGATACAAAGTTCGGTTGGAGCGAGGAATGTGAGAAGAGTTTTCAAGAACTCAAGAGGAGACTCATTTCAGCACCTGTTCTGACAATACCATCTGGTTCGGAGGGATTTGTCATCTACAGTGATGCTTCGGGCAAAGGGTTAGGATGTGTTCTCATGCAACATGGGAAAGTCACAGCCTATGCCTCACGACAACTCAAAGAATATAAGAGAAATTATCTTACTCATGACCTAGAGTTAGCAGCTGTTGTCTTCGCACTTAAAATTTGGAGGCATTACTTGTATGGGGAGAAAGTGGAGATCTTTACGGATCATAAAAGCCTCAAATATTTCTTCACTCAAAAGGAACTCAACATGCGACAACGACGTTGGCTTGAACTGTTGAAAGATTATGATCATACCATCCAATACCATCCTGGAAAAGCGAAAGTGGTAGCTGACGCATTGAGTAGAAGGTCATATGCGAGTGCGAGTGCAATATTGTCAACGCAAAGGCCCATTTTGGATGACTTGCAAAGGATGGAGATAGAGATAAAGACTCCAAGGACCCACATTATGATGGCAAATATACGAGTAGAACCGACTTTAATTGATAAAATTAAAGCTGCTCAAGTTACAGATCCGGAGCTGATGCGTATGAGGAAGAAAGTACAAGAAGGTGCGATACCGGAAGCAAGAATCGATGAAGAAGGAATACTTCGAGTCAACTCCAGACTTTGTGTTCCTAACGACCCTGATTTAAAGTATAAAATCATGATGGAGGCGCACAACACACCGTTTGCAATCCATCCTGGGAGTACCAAAATGTATCATGATCTTCGACATACATTTTGGTGGGGCAATATGAAGAGAGAGATAGCGCTTTTTATCTCAAGGTGTCTAACGTGTCAACGAGTCAAGGCGGAGCATCAAATACCAAAAGGACCATTGCAACCACTTGAAATTCCAGAATGGAAGTGGGAGCACATTACCATGGATTTCGTTACTGGTCTTCCCAAAGTTTCTCAAGGCATAGATGCGATTTGGGTCATTGTTGATAGATTGACCAAGTCTGCTCATTTCTTACCGATACGAGAAACTTATACACTTGAACGTCTTGCTCGTATGTACATAAACGAGGTTGTAAGATTGCATGGTATGCCAGTATCCATAGTTTCTGATCGAGACCCAAGATTCACTTCGCGATTTTGGGTTAGTTTGCAAAAAGCTATGGGCACAGATTTACGATTTAGCTCGACATATCATCCTCAAACGGACGGGCAGTCAGAAAGGACTATTCAAACTCTTGAAGATCTATTAAGACTCTGTGTCCTTGATTTCAAGGGAAGTTGGGACAAGTTCTTACCATTGGTGGAGTTTTCCTACAACAACAGTTATCAAGCAAGTATTGACATGGCTCCGTTCGAGGCGTTGTATGGAAGAAAGTGTCGTTCTCCAGTATGTTGGGATGAGGTGGGTGAAGCAACGTTGTTGGGACCGGATTTGGTACGTATGACTACGGAAAAGATTCAAACGATCCGGAAACGTATAAAAACCTCACAAGATCGACAAAAGAGTTATGCTGATCTTCATCGAAAGGACGTGGAATTCGATATAGGAGATCATGTGTTGTTACGTGTTGCTCCATGGAAAGGAGTTACGAGATTTGGAAAGAGAGGAAAGCTCAATCCTCGATTCATCGGCCCATTTTTAATCCTCGATCGAGTAGGAACTGTGGCCTATAGACTCGCTTTACCGCCAAGTATGTCTCGTGTTCATTACGTTTTTCACATATCCATGCTACGTAAATATGTGAAAGACCCGAACCACATTATTGAGTTAGAACCGGACGAAATAGCGGAAGATTTAACGTATGAAGAGGTTCCTGTTCAAATCTTGGATAAGAAGGAACATATTTTACGCACCAAGGTTATACCTCAAGTCAAAGTTTTGTGGAGAAACCACGATGTTGAGGAAATGACTTGGGAGTTAGAATCTGAAATGAAATCAAGGTATCCTTACCTCTTCGACATACCAGGTACGTACCCTAATTTCGAGGGCGAAATTTCATAAGAAGGGGAGGTTGTAAGACCCCAGTTTTTATAAATAAAGATGAATTTTTATAATTATTATTTTTGAATATTATGGAAGAAATTTGATATAATGTTATAGTTGTGGGTAATATTTATAAATTTTGCAAAGTACGTAAGTTGTTATAAAATATTCGTTTGGTCGGGGAATATTCTTTTTGTCGGGGAATATTCGTACGACGGCAAAATTATTGGTGGACCCCACAACAGAATTATTGTCGGATTGAGAAAACGACAAAAATATTTTATTAAAAATAACGGCGGAAGTTTTACCGTTGATACTGTTGAACTACTGGGTAGTAAAAGTACAGTAATACGCGTTGTTGCATAGTAGCACACGGTATTGATTATTGATATTTATGTGAGAAGTCGCTTAGTTTGATTCAATTATTGTCGATTAATAATATGAATTATTATAGCGATAATGACGTTTTGTTTTATTCGTATTATTAACGTAATAAAACGGAAACATCTTTTTATATAAAACAGAATACTTTATTAAAGTTATTTTATAAATAGAATATATTATATTTTATTATGCATAGTGTTTTGCATAGTGTTGCATAGTAAAAATCTTTTTATATAAATAGAATATATTATATTTTATTTAAAAGATTTTTCTTTAAATATGGACCGTCAGATTAAAGTAAATTAATCTGGACCGTTCATGGATTAATTACTATGCATTCCATTTTCCTATAAATAGAAGCTCATTCCTTCATTATTTTCTTACGAATTCACTGAACTCTAGAGAGAGAAACTATAGAGAGATAGAAGAAAAGCTTTCTGCTACTTAACTTTTCTTTTCCCATATCCAGTTTCTGTTACGGTAAGGGGTGTTATTCTTTCTTATTCATGAAGAGAACTGTTGTTATTCCATTTCTTATTATTCTGTTGGAATAACCTGTATACGCGGTCTACCCTATACTTGGTGACATTCTTCTATTATTTTGTTGGAACATCATGTCTGTGTGTTTTACACCGGACCTGGTTCTGTCTTTATTATTATTCCGTTGGAACATCCTGTCTGTGTGTTTTATACCGGACCTGGTTCCGTCTTTATTATTATTCCGTTGGAACATCCTGTCTGTGTGTTTTACACCGGACCTGGTTCCGTCTTTATTATTATTCCGTTGGAACATCCTGTCTGTGTGTTTTACACCGGACCTGGTTCCGTCTTTATTATTATTCCGTTGGAACATCCTGTCTGTGTGTTTTACACCGGACCTGGTTCCGTCTTTAGTATTCTGTTGGAACATCCTGTCGGTGTGAATTTCACCTGACCTGGTTCCATTATTATTATTCTGTTGGAATAACCTGTCTGTGCGGTCTATCGCATGCATGATGATTTCTTTTGTTATTCCATTCTTTATTATACTCAGTTGGATAAAACTTTGATTTCTATACTCCATGAAATTAGTGGAATATCCTTGACATTTGCGCTTCATCCAGTATCCTTTCATGGAAATATTCTTCTGATCATTCTTGAATTTTACACCACAAAATAGTATCGTGTTGACAATTTGGACGTTAATAATTCCTGGATAAAATAATTCTTGAACTTGTTTTATTGAATTCTTATATCATTGTCATCATCCTCTTATTTATATTTTTGAAAGTCATCTGTGGCCTGTAGAGCATGGATGGACTTGGTATGATTATGACCAGGGATTATTCGGTGTAATCATGACCGTAATGTTATAAATGATGTGGTAAAAGTCTCATTTGCCGTAGTGCATTGATGGACAGTTGTTGGCATGATCATGACCATTGATGAATACACAAATATCCTTGGCCCGTAGTGCATGGAATTTGTGGTCGTGACCCTAATGAGTATCATTGGCCGTAGTGCAGGGATGATGTGGATTATTTATTAAGCTGAGTCTCAGCGATAAAAGTGATTAAAAACTTTTTAAATCATAAAAGATAGTAGATTCTATTCTCTACTTGACTCTTTTAATGAATTGCTTGATCCGCTGCTGTTAAACTTGATGTTGTTATATTTTATCAGTTTAATACTGTTGAAGGCTAACGATAATTTATTCTGCATTATCTTAGTCATAATATTTCTTACTGGGCTAGTTGAGCTCACCCTTTCTTTCACTGTTCTCTTCAGGAAATGAGAACATAGCAGGGACGAGTCGGGGAACGGAGTAATGGTCCAGAGGATAGCATTAGTAGTCCTCACTATTCTGTGAAATAGTGTGACAATAATTGTATTGAGGACTCCTTTTGAGTTTGTATGATCTCTAGTAGACAATTATTGTATTCAAACTCACAGTTGTATTTTGTCGTATTATACACGACAGTGGTATTAGTAAGTTGTATTTGAATTCTGTACCATGTATCTGACGACTCAAGATGGGTGATGTATACCTAATTTTGGGGGCGTCACAACTTCGCAAAGACATGTTATTCCAACATAATAGTAATTAAAGAATGGAATAACAACCCTTACGAGTATTGAAAGAAAATAACTCTCTTCATGAATACGAAAGAATAATACCCCTTACCTCAAAAGAAGACTGAATACTGGAATAGTGAGGTAGCAGACTTTTCTTCTTCTTTCTCTCTATAATTTCTCTCTATGATTATTGCTCTATAGCTTTAGTGAATTGGTGAAAAATAATGAAGAAATGAGCTTCTATTTATTGTAAAATATAGTTTCGATAATTGCACGTTTTGGGGCTCGAAATATTACAGTATAATATCTTCCTGTTTTCCTTCATTTTTAATTTAGTTCTGCAAGTATTATCAAATTTGCACCACTTCCTCTAATAGTAACTGAATGTGAATATATATATATATATATATTATGGTCTGCAAGGAAAATGATGAATAGGTTCTTATTTTAAATTTGTTGTATTTATTATCAGTATTTTACTAGGATAAGGACAGGCAAAAGAGAAAAGGAAGAAGGAAATATGAGAATGATTAAAATATATTATGGTGTGGTTGATTTGGGAATGCTTATTTTTATATCTTATTTAATATAAAATAATTATTTTTAAAATAATTGAATCAAACACAATTATTTTTAATTCCTTGCTAATATGTATGTTTTCTTACTAATTCTCAATTCTTTTCCCTTTATGGCTCAACTCAACGTTCAGCTAACTTGAGAGTAGGTCCAGGACCAGGTCCAACCTTACGGCTATACCAAACACAATTATTTTCCAAACTTATCTACACCAAGTATAAATAACTTATAATTATATCAAACTCATATCTTTTTCTTTATGCATAGTGGATCACACGTCACAAATTTCGAATTAAAAATTTAAATATAATGTTAAATTATAATAATTTTGGACGAGAGGAGTATTATTATAATAATTTTAAAACTAAGGTGGATTGCTGATAATGTCATAATAATTTTATTTATGAGAATAAATATGTATTTAATTATATTTTTATATATTCTATAATTATATTTTAAATTTTTCTAGTAGCATAATTATTAGTATCATTCGTCCAAATTAAAGTGGGGGCCATGAAAGGAATGACAATCAGATAAAAGATATTGTCAAAGTTTGTTCTTCTGTCGCTGTAATCTGACCTCTCATTTGTCGAATAGTAAAAAACAAGTCTTGATTATTGGTTGGGTGGTAGATTCAGGCCTATGATTAAGGAAATGAAATCAGAATTGGAGAGAGAAAGTGTTTTTTTGTTTGTATTGCTTAATCTTTGTAAAAAAAGAATGTTTATTTCGAGGGAAAAACATATCCAACTTTTGTTCTTTCTCACCTTCTTCTAGTATTTCTTCAATTTCACTCCTATTTCCCACAACCCACCACCATCCTTCTCTTTTTTTCTCTTTCCTCTTTCTGCTGCTGCTTCTTCTTCAAAATTTGGATTTACCCATTTGCTCTCGAGGTTAATTTATTCTCTGGTATGTTACAATTGCTAAACCAAATCTTTGATTTCCTTGTTTGTGTTTGTTTTGATAGTTATTATGTTATTTGTGCAGTCCACTCACATTTGCAGAGTGGGAGTAAATTGGATAGTAAGCTGATTAGTTTAACTACTATTTGTTTCTAGGATTCCTTCGTTTTCTTTCTGGAACCAATTTATATGTTCAAGAATCTACCGGAAAATTCATTGATCAATTAAACTCATCTTTTCTGCTGCTATTAGTTTGAAAACTTCAATGTTGAGCTATATCTTGTTTTTATGTCTCTCGGTTTATTCAAATTTATAAAAAAAAATTTGGATTTCTATGAGCTTTTTCTGATTTCAAGTTTCTGGTCACATTAAATGGAAATCGTTTGTTTCTCGCGTATTTAATTGAAGCAAGTCCATTTTGTGTTTTCCTTGTTTGTGTTAGTTTTGCTGGTTATGTTGTTATTGTTGAGTATTGCGCAATCTATTCACATTTGCTGATTGGGACTTGGGGGGAGGGGAGTGTTGATACTGAGACAATCAAACATTGGATTAGCTGATTAGTTTAGCTATGGTTTTGTTCTGTGATGATATGATGGTTACTCTATTGTAACTTTTGTTTTGTTAAGCTCACTCATTTTGGGGAATTGTTCTGTTGTACTGTTGCTCTTACCTACGTTTATATCATTTTCTTTATCGAGCCAATTTATATGGTCATGAATCTTTTGGAAAATTCTTTGATTCATTAAAATTATGTTTTCTACTACAATTAGTGTGTACCCCCTTGAAACTGAAATGTGTAATTTTGAACTATATAAAAGTTATTTTTTTTTTCTCAATTTCTATGAGTTTATTTTCTGATTTCAAGAAGTTTCTGATTGCATTGAAAGGAATTCATTTGTTTTTCTATGTATTCTTGAAAGCTAGTGTCCTTACCATTTACCAGGGATGTCCAAATGTAGGCTTAATATAGCTTCTCATTGCTGTCATTGCTTAAAGTTTACTGCAGATCAGGATCATTACTCTGGAATAGATATTTTACACGTTTACATATGAAAAACTGACCCTTCAATTTCTTCAATAGAAATGTCAATAAGCCTCATTTAGACAGAAGTTAACAAGCCCTTGTTTGTTGAACTGAGTGAGTGACTTGCTTAAGAAACTTGGAATATGCAGGAATGGTAGGGCACATAGGCATTATCAGTTTTCAGTTAGTTTTGGTACTTTAGGGGAATGATGAAGCTCATTTTACATTGACTGGGTACTTTTACTGCCCTCCTCAATCTTCACTCATCAAGGTTGTCAATTGACAATTCTATTTGTTTGTTAAGCTACTATCCTTGTGTCTACCTACTACTCAAACTATAAACCCCTGCCATTGGCCAACTAGTCAATAAACAATCATACTTTTGTGCTACTGATGCCGTATGTGTGTACACGGATGATCAATGGTGCTTGGTACTTGTGAATATTGTTATGATTTGTTAAATGAAAAGCAGGCATACCACTAATTTTATTTAGGAGATAATTGCTGAACTCTTTCTTTCACATTTTTCGATTGGATTGCAGTTTTATGGTCGGCAGATGTTTGTTTGCATCTTTTGTTATCATTTCTTTTATTGAGTTTCTTCATTCATGTGAAAGTTGTTGAACTTCTACAGTGGTAGTAGCTTGATGTGTATTCCATTTACAATTTCTTTGAGTCTTCAACTTGCATTTATTTTCTGTTGCACAGATTAGAGAATGATTGACATGTCTGCATGTAGAACAAGTTTTATTTCTTGGTTGCTTCATAATGCTGATGCATTTTATATTCACCATATAAAATTTTGAGCAGGGCAAGCTACTACAAAGAGTAAATATTGATAATGGGATCTGGAGATTGGCTCAAAAATATAATTGGCTTAAAGAAAGCAAAGAATGGCAAGCCAAAATCTCTAAAGGTTTGCATCCTATGAATGGATTGATGTTGTGCAATTTGTTAAAATCAATCACACTATTTCTTTTTCTTATTATCTTTTTTCCTGCCAGGATTATTTTTTGGGGAAAAGGGGGGTATATATGTATGTATGCTTTTATATATGTGGGTGGAGTTTTATTTTTATCTTTTAGTTTACTATTAACTTATTTATTTAATTTCATGCATTTGTATTCCTTTATTTTATTTCTATTCCTTTCTTCATTTTCATTTGTTTTATACATTATTTCTCTTTGTCTTTCTACTATCACGAGTACATGTAGATTCATGTTCAGCCTACCCGGACTTGTTTGGGATCAAAGGAGTTGAGTTGAGTAGAAGGAAGGGATTTTTTTTTGGAGGTTGTAGCTTCTCTACACACGATAGGACTGTCAGACTTTTTAAATTTTGTTTAAAATATTTATTTTGTTGAATATGTGCTTCTCTCTTTCTAATGGTTCTTTTATTTATCTGTATATCCACATTCATAAAACACCAAAAAGTAAAACTAGTACTTCCTCTGTCCCATTTTTTTTCTTTTCTACAACACAGGGATCTTCAGCACTTCAAAATTCAAATGGGTTAAAAAAGGACCTCCATTTTCAGAAAGAGTCCACTAATCCTGCTAATGGCACTTCTAATGGGAATCCTGGGGATCTTGGTATGCCAGTTGAGGATATAGCAGCAATTCGGATTCAAAGTGCATTTCGAGCTTACAAGGTAAAGTGGCAAACCTTGCTGCAAGTTATGCTCGCAACTGCTATTCTGTTTATCACAGCGCTTCTGAAGTTACTTAAGAAATCTCAAGATACTTGTATAATGGTAAACAAGATTATACATTAGACCTGCCACAATACTCAAATGAGTTATCTTTTGTAGAATCTAATGAAGTTATATGAGACTCAAGTTGTGTTACTCTCCTCCATACCCAGTATCATGTGTTTCTTTATGAGGATCATCTGGATTTTTAGAGTCATGATTGTAAGTTCTTGCATATAGCAAAGCCTTAGCTGAAAATGTGTCCGCCTCCCTCCCCTGGTCGTATGGCTTTTGCTTCAAAACTATCTGCTATTGCTTACAAGATTTATTTGCTAACTGCAGAGCTCTTCGGTCGCAACTGTAAAATATGACTGGCAGATTGATCACTGTTGGCCCTTCATTCTTTATTTACATCATCTTTAAATGGATTCAATGTTTTTGAACCTTGAAGTAGCTTCTTAACTATGCTGCGTGGTAGTAATAAGTAACTGTAAAGAAAAAAGACCAGCTTTCATGTTTATCCCTTAAGCATCTTTAACACTTGTAGGGAATAAGTACATTACTTTAAAAGGTTTTGAATGTGCCAATGCATGACCATGTATGATTTCTTGAAAACCTTTATACAAATACTGAATATAACTCGGTGAAAAAATTAACCAACAACAAGATAAATTATAACTGCTTTTTAGATTGTCCCACAGAGATCTTTATTCACCTGTCAATATCTTATACTATATGCGACTGTTTACGTACTTTTTTCTTGTTGTAGGCAAGAAAAATTGGACAGCATTTGAAAGGAACTGTAAGATTGCGGACCGTGACCCTAGGCTGTTCTACCAGAAAGCAAGCTTCAACGACGCTAACCTACCTCCACACATGGAGTAGGATACAGGCTGAAATTAGAGCTCGCAGAACTGGTATGGCAGTGGAAGCCCGAATCAAACAGAGGAAGCTTGAGAATCAATTAAAGCTTGAGGCAAAGCTTCATGACCTTGAGGTAAAAGACTGTCTCATGCATCTGGGTGCAAATTCAGTATTTCGCAGACATTTCGTTTTGATAATTTAGATTTTCTTAGATGACAACGTCTTGAAGATATTCTTCTCAGGAACTTATTCATCTATAATTACATTATTCACTTCCTTTTTCCTAGGCAACGGAAGTACAAAGTAAACACATGAAGTACCTCTGTTTGATGCATAACAGTCTCATTGAACATTCAACTAGCATATTAATAGTTCAAGTTAACTATATATATTACAAAACACTCTTGTTGAGTTGTTATATTCCTCGTTGCATGGTTGCTCATAACCTAGTGAAGTGCCCATGATTGACACCAAGTTACACTACCTCACCAGTTACTTTATTAACTCGAGGAGGAAAAAAAACAGTTTTGCATCATGTTCTTGTGCCCTTGGAGTTGGGATTAAGCAACTCCTGACAGCTAGATGCATACCCTCTCCTACATATGTACCTGAGTTCATGTAGCATTGTATAGCTGTTTGTTGACCCTAATCCTCTGAGCTGTAATTAGATTTTCTTATAACATATTCATTTCTATCAGATCTGGAGAACTTTAATGTGTTTCCACTTTGAGTGTGCTTTCTTCGATGTTGAATCACTTCACTGGTTTAATTTTCTGTTTTAACTTTAAACTCTCTCCCTCTCTCATGCATGTGGACTGGATGCTTGCAGGTGGAATGGAGTAATGGCCCCGAAACAATGGAGGAAGTTCTTGCAAGGATCCATCTAAGAGAAGAAGCAGCAGTGAAGCGAGAGCGAGCTATGGCTTATGCTTTTTCTCATCAGGTATGGCAACACAACAATACAATATCATCAATTTCTTTTGCTTAATGGTACTGAAAGAACTGAGAGACCCCGTATTTTTACAGTGGAGGGCTAATTCAAAGGACCCTGTGTTGGGTAATTATGAACTTGGAAAAGCTATCTGGGGTTGGAGCTGGATGGAACGTTGGATTGCTGCTCGACCATGGGAGAGCAGAGCCGTTGTTCAGTCAACTCCAAAGAAAGCAATGAGTAGGCAGTCAAGCAAGACTGGTAAAAACTTGAAATCACCAACAATAAAATCATTGAATTCAGTGAAGTCCATTTCACCTAATGGGAAGGAAACTACAAAGGCCCGAAAGTTGTCTTATGGGGCAGCTGACCAAGAGGCAAACGCTAAGAAAGAAATGATTGTATCTTAGTAGCACATCAGTGAGATGATTTCCAAATTCCAATGGAATAAAGAAGATAGATATGCCAACCCGATGATCACATTCCGAAAGAAAAACTATCTTCGTGTCTTTTATATTGTTGAGAAGTAATCCTTTTTGATTGTGTGCATATGGAGCGTGTGAAGATAGTATAAATTACGTTGCAGTTCAGAATAAAAGCAAAAACTGGATTTGGAACTGACCTTTTTTTTTCTGGGCTTATTGCCTCTCCTCCTCCCTCTTTTTGAGCATATGTATATCTTGGAAAAATTATTTATTGATTTATTATTGGTAATGTAAATAGGCGAAGCATATTTTTCCTTGGTGATATTGTCAAATGTGATTTGTCTCTAATTCTTTGAGTTGACTTTATGCATATGTGATTTGTCTCCAATTCTTCTCTCTCTCTCTCTCTCTATATATATTTATATAGAGTTCCATCCACAACAACCGATTGCTGTGGAGTAATGGCATGTTGAATTTATTTATTTTTCCTTCAAAAGGGTTGTTCCACAGCAACTGGTTGTTGTGTATGGAACCCCATATATATATACTAGCAACAATCCCGTGCCTCAGGCACTATGGACGTTGGGATTTATTCTAAAATTCGGACGACTCATATGATTTATTGAGTGAGCTAGAAATTCAAAATCATTTGTATTTTATTAGATAGATGTGTTCCGTGTGTGTGTGTCTATATATATATATATATATATATATATATATATATATATATATATATATCTAATAAAATACAAATGATTTTGAATTTCCCGCTCAATCAATAAATCATCTGGGCCGTCCAAAATTTGAGATAAATCCCACCGTTCATACATCTATCTAATAAAATACATCTATCTATCTAATAATCTAATAATAATTTAATAAAATACAAACGACTTTAAATTTCCCGCTCACTCAATAAATTATTTTGGTCGTTCAAAGTTTGAGATAAATCATATTGTCCATACAGTGCCGGAGGCACGGGACCCAACTAGTATATATATATATATATATATATATATATATATATATATATATATATATATATAGAACACCGATCAGGTTTGGATTTTTAGATTTTTTTAAATCCGGACTTTTTTTTTTGTTTTTTTAAATAACTAAATTTTTTTAATATTTTATGGAACATGATTTTTTTTCATAATACAGTGTTTTTGGCTTAATTTTGATACACATAACAAAATAGGTCTGTACAGATTGGATACATATAAAAAAGTTCGAATTTTAATAGCGTGTCGGAGTCCGGACTGGATCCGGACTCTATATATATATATATAGGAGTTCCATCCACAACAACCGGTTGCTGTAGAACAACCCTTTTTTGGCCTATTAAATTTTTATTTATTTATTTTTTGCTCCAGCCGAAATTTCAATAGGTCAAAAAAAGTTGTTCCACAGCAACTGGTTGTTGTGGATGGAACCCCGTATATATATATATATATGGACTGCTAGTGGAACTGAAAGGTAACATGATTATATATGCAACATTACATTATAATTTATTTACCAGGAATATGAAGAACGTGACATTGATGTTGTAGTTTTAATCTTTCATGAGAATCTAAGGGGGGTGTATTCAATTAAGATTTTTGAAGACTTTTAAAGATTTTAAAAGTTTAGTTGTATTCAATCAAGACATTTAAAAAGTTTATAAAAGTTTAGTGGTATTCAATTACAACTTTTTTAATGTCTTTAAAAGTTAAGTGGTATTGAATTAAGATTTTTACAAAGTCTATAAAAGTATTTTGGTATTCAAAAAGTCATAGACTTTTCAGATTTTTATAAAATGGTAGAGTTTGACAGACTTTAGAAGAAGAATTATAAATATAAACCCATATCCAAAGTCTATCTCATCTCTAAAGATTTTTAAAGACTTCATATCTCATCTTAATAAACTAAATAAATTTAAAATACAATTCACATGAATCCAATATTTCTAATTACTTCACATGAATCTAATATTTTTAATTACTTTATAATCTAGAATAATTAATACTTCTGTTGTACCCACAAAAATAAAATATTTATTTTGTTTTTGTAGTCAACGTACAAAATTCAAAATTCAAAATTTTTAAATTTTGAATTTATTTGTTATATAATAATAAACACACGTTATTATTTCAAAAATAAAAATAAATACACAATATTTTAAAATTTTATAATTTCATAAATTAACTTAGAATCAAAGTTAAATGAAGAAAAAAAGTGAGAGAAGGAAATTAATTTATATAGGAGTACGTACTTTATAGTGATATATAGTTGTATAAAATATATAAGTTCTTCAAGCTTTTTATCATAATTTTATTATATGTTACATTACTAAACTAAAAATTTATTAAAAAGAATATAAATAAAAAAATATTTTTTTATTTGAAAAATAACTTCATATTTTAAAATATACATGAAGTATATATTATTTTTATTTACAAATTTTGATACTAAGACGAGTTAATATTCAAATATTTGAATGAAAATCGATATATATTGCAAATATTTATATTAATTTTTTAATTGCTAGTTACGTAAATATGTATCGATGACAACTTTTGTAGACTGAAATGAAAAACAATAATTCAAAATAAGCGTACACATGCATAAAGTATATATAGCTCAATGAAAAGTGAGTTTAATTTTTGTATTGCGTCTGTAATTTCTAAAATTTTATTGGTATCCGAGTATCCAAATGTATTATTAAATGAGTAGAATAATATGAACGCTTTCAACATATATAAAATCTCATGCCATAATAATATAATGAGATTTACTCTAGTTCATGAAAAAAGAGGGAGATGTTGTACACATGGGCTAATTAACAATTAATATAAGTTGCAAGATATATTAGAAGTATACAAAAGTCTATCACAGTCTGATAAAAAGTTTATAAAAGTCTGTTACTTATTTCATAGAGTCTATAAAAGTTATTTTAAAAAAGTCTTTAAAGTCTTTGAAAGTCATTAAAATCCCATAAATTTTATAAAAATATGTCATTTAAAAAAACTTTAAAAATCTTAATTGAATACACCACCGAGAGAAAAATACAGTTGGTTAGTGGTTTAAAGTACTCTACTCTCTGACAAATAGCTCAAGTGGGCACAATAATTGACTTTGCCTTTCACTTTTTTTCTCTTCATAGTAATCTATATCTCCCACATGGGTTTAAGTATTGACAGAGTACTATGGAACCATAATCACTGTTTCACATTTATAATTACTTGAAAGTAGCATTTAGGTCAAAATATCAAAATTGGAATAAAAATATTTTGCTTGTGGATTTTAACCAAGTATGCACTTGTATAATTGAAATATTTGTAACCAAGGGTTCTAGTAGGTTAAAAATCTAGTCAAAGAGCACACCTTTTAGGCTAAATGTTACACAAATATGTAGGATTTCAAGTTCATGTATCCAAACAGAGGGGCAGCCCTGAAGTTTAATAGGCAACATGCTTGTGTCTGAAACTCTATGTTAATTGTATTGGTGAATAATGTTATTTCAGAACTAAATACCTAAGATTAAAGTCACAGAAAAGACAGTGTTAACGCCAGGATTTTCTGCCACGTCCCAATCACGTAAGACGTCCTGATCCTGCACAGTAAACACGATAAACACCACAAGCTTGACGGCGGTTCCGTCGGGGGATAGCTCAGGCGTGAGAATTAGTATGTGTTCACAAGGTTAACTCAAGAGGATGATAATATCTAGTGTATTGAGAGAAAAAGAGCCATATTCTCAGTTGTGTGTGTGTATATGAATGTAAAACGTACCTGTTTTACGAAGACTTCCTTGCTATAATACAAGACTCGGTTCCTTGTGCCACTGACCCTCCTGACCCTACCTACTGCAGGTAGCTTTCCTGTTAATCTCACCCCCTCTATTCCTCGCTGACCAACTGTCTAATCCTCATTAATGCATGGCAGGTACCTTGGTCAACTGTCATACTATATCATCATTACAAGTCAAAGATGAAGATATTTAAACATCTGTTGAGTTAGCCCACTGATCCGACCCAACAAAGAGCCACTGATCCGACCCAACAAAGAGGACCCAACTGAAATGACCCGGTAGATTAACCAAGTAACTCGGCTCAAACCCTTTGGCCCAATATCTAAAATATCATGCCCCAACATTGCCCCCCAGTCTTTTATTAAACAAGATGTTTAATGAAAGAGTATAAATGGCATCGGTTCAGGACAAAATGAATTATAATAAGACCAATAAAGGCCCAAAATACGACTTACCGAAGCCCCTCTAGTGAACATCAAATAGCAACGTAAAGGATTCATCTTCGCCGACATCTACAGAAGTACCAACTGAATCGCCTCTAACTACCGAAGCTCAAACCATAGAATGAAATATCGGTTCGATAATAGCGTGCGTCCGTGGTACCGATGATCATCGTAAGGAGATAGTTCCATCATGGACATCGCTGCTCATTAATTCGAACTAATTGACCAATAATAGTCATTTGCAAGCAAACACTATCTTCGGGTGCCTCCGTCCCAAATATAAAGAAACTGAAAATGATACCGAAGAGGATGCCGAAGAGAAATCCGAAGAGAAATCCGAAGAGAATGCCAAAGAGAATGCCAACTGAAGGGATAACGCCATCCGGAAGTCTGTGTTGGCAAAAGAAAGAATCAATCTTGATATTTCTCTCTTCAATAATGAATGCCTTCGGAAAGATATCGACAAGATCGAAGAAGAACTAAAATCGACCAAGGTCACTCATCGGGTCGTCACTGATATAAATGTCAATCTGTCAAGCTAAAGATCAAAGCGTCTGACACATCGTCAGAAGCTCGAAGAAGAGCTCAAAAGAGCTTTGGGCCCTTAAGAATTTGAGTCCGCCACTGACCGAAGATCTTTATAAGAAATCCAAGTAGCATATAGAAAATCCGTCGATCTGGGTGATAAGATCGACCAGATGCAACACTGTAGTAGATGAAATCTGCTGAAGTAAAGGCAAGAAAAGGCTCGGGCCAAGGTAGATCCATATCTTTTAGACTCTTCAGATGGTGACGATGTCAAGGAAGAAGCCTGAAGATGACCTCTCCTTATCCTTAGCTGTAGAACTTTCTGTAAAAATTCTAATTCTTATGTGAACAGTTAATATTTAATGAAATATCAACATCATGCCTTATTATTTCTTGTCAATAATGGATCATCAATCAACTTGAAAACTGTGCAAGTGTCTCTTATCTTAAACCGTTAGTCAATAATTAAGCAAATTATATAACAGTTAAGAACAATGATAATATAATCCGAACTCAACACTTGAACAAAATAAAGTAATGCATACTTATCGTTACCGAAGTGTGAGACAGGTCTGCTTCATTGGAAATTTGTTTACCCCAAAAGGCCTAACAAAATCAAAAGATGACATTCGCCTACCACGAAGGGCCTGACGAAGTCTAAAGAACGACAGTTGTCTACCACGAAGGGCCTGACAAGGTCTGAAGGACAACGCTTGCCTACCCCGAAGGGCCTGACAAGGTCTAAGGGTCGACAATTGCCTACCACGTAGGGCCTGACAACGTCTTAAGGATGACACTTGCCTACCACAAAGGGCCTGACAAGGTCTAAGTGACCACCTGCCGAAGAGGCTACCATCGAATGGTCAGCGAGTCCTCCCAAACCTCCTATCAAAACCAAAAGATGACATTCGCCTACCACGAAGGGCCTGACGAAGTCTAAGTGGCGACCATTGCCTACCCCGAAGGGCCTGACAATGCCAAAGAGACGACAATTGCCTACCCCGAAGGGCCTGACAATGCCAAAGTGACGACAATTGCCTACCCCGAAGGGCCTGACAATGCCAAAGTGACCACCTGCCGATAAGGCTACCATCGAATGGCCAGCTAGTCCACCCGAACCTCCTAACACCGATGACGTTTGCCTACCACGAAGGGCCTGACAAACTCATAAGGACCACCTGCCGAAGAGGCTACCATCAAATGGTCAGCGAGTCCTCCCAAACCTCCAAACACCGAGGTGGCATTTGCTGTGCCTGTCAGACTATGGATGAGCTACCGAAGTCCCTCATGAATGTTTTAAACTTCGATCCCATGAGTTGGCGTCTGTTAACCTGATCCCTAGGCAATGGACCCAGTACGACTACCCCCCAGACAGCAAGAGGTATAGGAGATAAAATCGAATATAGCCTTTTGATGGCTGATGTGGGATCGAACCATTTGGCTCACAAATATACATATGAACCCTCCGAATAACATCTGCAGCTTTGGACGACATCCGAGATGGCTCAATAATGGGAGATGGGTCCAAAGTAGAATACCCGAAGTCTTTCTGTGCTGAATCCCCAGTTCTTTCAAGAATATCGCTGCCGAAGTGCCTTGTAAGTCAACAACTTTGGGCCAAATAATTAAGCAAATATCTCTGTGAACTTCCCGAAGAACACACTTTGCTTCGGATGGAACCAAACGTTTAAGCAATGATGAAGAAAAAGGTCCTTTGATAAAGATTCTAATTAATGAGAACAAAATTGACACTCTTGTACTTGGTCTTCTTTGCCGGCATCTGATCCGAAGAAATGACGCCATCTGTCGTCAAAGTTATAAGCATCTGTAGTGGCCAGCTTCGATAATGCATCGGCGGTGGAATTGTTATTGTGATCGACTCCTTAATAACCTGCTTATACTGATGTCCGACATAGAATATTCATCTGCATGTAATGTCCATGAGCTCTGCTTCTGCTGAAGTACTGCAACGGCTTTGTCGGACTCCTTATCTGGAGCTGCAACTTTAGATGGATTTCCCCGAAGACAAGTGCCCACAGGGCATTGCGCCCTTAATGGACTCTCGGGAGTGTGATTTCTGGATCTACTTCGGTGAAACTTTTTGTCACTGTAGTGAGGATACTCAAGGCAGAATGCCTTATTTGTATTATGAGGTGCATGCTCCCTGGATCAGTTTCTTCATCTGCTGCGACCATAATCCCAAAGACCAATAGGGCGAAGTACCCTCTTCGGTCGATCAAGAAAATGGCTGTTGGGTCTTCGTCTACTCTGCTACGACCATAATCCCGAAGACCAATAGGGCGGAATACCCTTCTCGGTCAAACAATCAGAAAAATGGCTGTTGGGTCTTCGTCTACTCTGCTACGACCATAATCCCGAAGACCAATAAGGCGGAATACCCTTCTCGGTCAAACAATCAGAAAAATGGCTGTTGGGTCTTCGTCTACTCTGCTACGACCATAATCCCGAAGACCAATAAGGCGGAATACCCTTCTCGGTCAATCAATCAGGAAAATGGCTGTTGGGTCTTCGTCTATTCTGCTTCGACCATAATCCCGAAGACCAATAGGGCGGAATACCCTTCTCGGTCAAACAATCAGGAAAATGGCTGTTGGGTCTGCTTCGATCCCGAGGAAGGCCTCGAGACATGTCTTTAAAGTGTAGACTTCTTTCTAACTTGATCAGTCTGTCAGTCTGACCATTTCGGTATAGGATTCTAAGCAATATGCCTTCTACCCTTTTCCGACCATGGTCAGGTCTTCTTCTCGGCAGCAAAAATTAATCTTCTTCCAGCATCATCCTGGGCTCTCGAACGAGAACCCTCAGAAACCTGCTTGGAAGCAGTACCAGCCCGAGCATTCTTTGAAGGACCCAATCAATCCTTGACAAATACTCATTGTGTAGACGAAATCATAGCCATCAGGTATCCTTTAGAGGTAACTTTTCTACTCTTCTTCACCATGGATTCCGACGTAGAGCAGCTACAATTTGTGATTGAAAACTTCAAGAACACTAGAACACAGCCCTCCTTCTAGCGCCAATGTTAACGCCAAGATCTTTCTTCACGTCCCAATCACGAAAGACGTCCTGATCCTGCACAGTAAACACAACAACACCACAAGCTTGACGGCCGGACCGCCGGGGGATAGCTCAGGCGTGAGAGTAAGTATGTCTGTTTACAAGGTTAACTCAAGAGGAGAAAGTCTAGTGTAATGTGAGTATGAAAAATGTGTTAATCTATGGTTGTGTGTGTGTAATACATACCTCTCCCATGAAGACTTACTCGGTGGAAAATAATATCTTTGCCTGGAATATTGTGCCACCTACTACCATCTGACATATCCCCATGATCTGATGGGTTCTGCCGGCTGCATGAAACCTGTACATTGCTTTTTGCTGCTGTTTACATCGCCGGCCGGCTATAATCCCATCCACATTAATGTATGGCAGGTATTTTGGTCAACTGTCATACTATATCATCATTACAAGTCAAAGTAGTAGATATTAAATGACCAAATGGGTTGACCCATTGACCCAGCCCGGTTTCTATAAGATTTAATGAAGTCAATATAATGATTGGGCCCAATGAGCCCAATGACCTGAATAATAAGTGAGCCCAATGTAGGAGAAATATCATGACCCAACATTAGACAGCATAAACTGTTCTCCATTTGAGAAAGTGAGAGTAGAAAATCAAATGACCAAGAAACATTGCAAATACTACAACATACAAATAAATATTGAGAACTGTCAACCAAAAACAAAACAGAACAGAACAGAACAAATGCCAGAGCTTCATTCACTTCTTGAAATCCCAAATATATCACAGAACCAAACGATGCAAGTGTTGGGGTTGAAGATCGATTGAAGAGAGTGGAAGTAGTTGGTCGTTTAGTACTTACTACAATAAAAAAAATGGGTACTCCTTCATGTCTTTGCTAATCTTCATAATGTAAGATAGAGTTTACAGATGATAACCTGTTGGAGGTTGGATTACCTGCCACCTCTTGGCCTTGAATTTGTGTAGAAACAGAGAATTCTGTATAGGCTAATCCAGTGCTCGTCACTGAAGATGAGTTAAATGCAGGCATCATATGATAATCTATGTTGGAAAGTTGGGTTTTCGTCGAAGAAACACGAATGGAAGGTAAAAAAGTGGACTGAAGGGGTTCCCTCTGATTGAATAATTGGTTTTGATCAAGAATTGGCTCCAAATGCGGTTCTGATGAGTCGATGACACAGCCTTTTGAGTTAAAGTTTTGAGTGATCATTTTCTGGTACCAACCTGTATTCGATGTGGTGTTCATGTTTACAGGAGTTGAGCCAGTGAAGCGGTAGGGACTCAAATGTTGTTGTAAAAGAGTTGGATCTTCTTGTAAAGATTGAAGAGAGAGACAAAGATCTTGGGTTTGGCTTCTTATTCTTGGATTCAGGCCATGTTGATTGTTATGGAAATCAATGGAATTTGATGAAGCAGAACCACAAACCATGGAAATGAAGCTAAAATTGTTGATGGCGTTGTCATTCATATTCTGCTGATTCTGAATATCATATTCAGGATTCGGAAACTTACTTTCTTGATGTGTTTGATGATAAATTTGACTGTGGATATGGCCTTCGAATTCTTGATAAGCAAAATGACCTATTTTTGACTCATTACCAAGGGCATCAACGGCGACTTTGGCTTTCTTCATTAGCCAATCAATGGCTTTACTGGGCCTGTCAAAGCCAAGCCGGTCTTGCACATCATAGAAGTCAATTGCAGTGTTTGCTGATAGTCGAACTCGCCTGTCCCTCAGACCCTTTGAAGTACAAACCTTAGTGTGTTTATCTTTACTTCCGGTGGAGCAAACAATGTCCTCTTCTTTCTTTCTCTTCCGCCTCATTTTTGGCACTTCCCTAAATCTCGTGTATTTAGATGCCAAAGGTGAAGCAGCCAATGTAGGCCATTTTTGTTGGTAACTATGTACTACTGGTTTTTCGTTTATACTTCCACAAGGTGGTTGCGCTGACGGTTGAAAACTGCGACTTGAATGAAGCCCATTATCTTCTTGATCATCTTCTTCTGCAGGTTCTAAATCATGACCTTGACCTTGATCTTTATCTTCTTCTTTTTCATCTTCATCTGATAATTGAAGTTGATTACTTGAAATATCTAGATTTGACATTTTCCCCTTCCTGCTTTTGCTTGCTTATACTTATACAATCTATTTTTCTAATGCTAGACACTTGTGATTATCAGTGGTCGTCTTTGTTGCTTCATTGGTTTAGTTTCTGGACGGGAGAAACCTGTTAGGACTTGCAGTGCTTAAACTATGTCCGCATGACTGCATGTGAAAGAAAGATAAATAATGTTGGTGTTTGATAGTATTGCTTGTTAATATATATATAGCTCAGCTTTCTCCAGCAAGAGCTGGAGAGAGCCAACGAACCAGGCTATAGCGATGGTTTTTTCCGTCAAAAAACCCGTCGCAAAAGCTTTACTGAATACACATATATAGATAAATTGAAACGATTTACTGATCCCTTCACCCACAAAATGAGTCATATATCACTTCTTGATTCTTTTTAAATAATTACTTAGATTTAAGGTTTATATATGAGATTCACTTGCAGATAACTTGTTTTTCTGATATGAAGAATCAAAACTACATTATTATTAAAAAAAAAGTATTGTTTGTTTGTTCAAAAGAAATATAGGAGAACTCAAGAAAGGACTCTGTGTGTGCTTGTAATTGGGTCTGGATTGTCCTTCAGTGTGATATGTATATATGTATATATTACCTGGAAACACAGAGATATCAGAGGGGAGAAGAGAGGGTTAGATCTACTAGTACTGCATGCATTGTACTAGCTTTAGCTTGTGGCCTATGTACCAAACTAGACATGAAGCTAGCTCAGTTATCTTCTGATCAATCTCTTTCTATCTAACTTTTATATACGAGTACTTGTGTACTAATTGCACAGCAGCTTTAGTGCACAACTGTTGCCAATACTTTCTACTCGAGCTCCATCGTGTCCTGTTTACATTATAAACCAACAAACAGATAAAATGCATGCACAATTAGTGTAATTGATAGAATTATTCCTATAATATACTAAAAAGAGCAAATGATCTTATATTTTAGAACTGAATTATGAATAACTACCACTACCTACTCTCCGTTCGAATTTAATTGAGCTCCATTCTGCTTTGAGATGTCCCAAAATAATTGAATTTATTGTTACACCTCTCCTAAAATCTATCTGCAGATAAATCCAGATCAGTTAAGAGTCTTTGGATAGATGGAGTAACCCATGTGATCACCCATGGCTTGTAACAAATTAAAGAGAGGTGAGTTAATATTAGATGGGACCTTGGTTGGGCTCAAGGAACTAGGACAAATGCATGCGTGCATGTGCATGGATAGTACTTCATTGTTTCTTTTTCTTCTGTGCATGTTTCCCTTTCCTTCACTTTGTTAATTTATCATGATTGCAGACTGTTACTGTGTGTGTAATATATCTTCATCACCTTAATTCCTCATCTTTATGTATATAGTAAGTCAACTTTTATCATTTCTGATTAGGAAATAAATTCTATAAGAACTGCCAGTAAAATGGTATTTTTACCCTATTTAATAGGGATCTGTCAACTCTATAATTTAAGAAGGGGTTTTGATTGTATTAAAATTATTAAATAGATTTTATAATATATGGAAAATTAATAATATTACATAATTTGTTAAATGAATCAAAACTACTTGATTTTCTCTAAAAATACAAAGTTATGATGTAAAAACACTAATTTAAGAACAGTCCATATAAAATAGATTCTCTTCTAATTATATATAAAGGCAAAAAGAGATGTGAGACCTACCTTACGCTCTTAACCCTCACCTCCCGTTGCAGCCTCATTTACAAATATATACGTGTGAACTATAAATTTCAGGTTATCCTCAGGTCAAGCTCTGGGGCTGATTTGCTACATAATTTTGCCCTAGGACAGTACTGGATATATTATATTAATATACATCTAGGATCCGGTTATCATGAAATTAATTTCATCATAAGTTGATTAATTGCTGACACGCAGATAAAGAGATCACTCCCGCATGCGTGTAGATATTATATTGATCAATAAACCAAAATTAACTTCATGCTAACCTCTCGCATATCCTATCCATATATGTGGATGTAGCTAGCTTAGTGATGGTGCCTGATTGGGATGGAAGCTGGGGCTGGGCTGATAATTGTAAGCATGTGAAAGAGGAGTGAATTTGATAAGTCCATATTACGTACAGGGCCACTTTCTGTAGTTGGGTTGGTCTAGCTCCTATCCTGCAATTAGCAGTACTGGATATTAAAAG
Source organism: Panax japonicus (assembly GCA_020205505.1). Lineage (NCBI taxonomy): Eukaryota > Viridiplantae > Streptophyta > Magnoliopsida > Apiales > Araliaceae > Panax > Panax japonicus. The sequence goes on along the minus strand of CM035114.1, from coordinate 6,704,120 downwards.
CCTAACCAAAAGAATGGATATAGAGAGATTCATGCCCACCAAAAGATTGACATAAGTACTGGATAAGTAACTTTAGAAGCATGGATGCAATATTGAATCTTCATTAAAATGCAGCTAGTTATCAACTATATAATTAAAAAGTACAAATTTTTGGTGAGCTTGTTTTATTTAATTACAAAAACAACTTAGATTAATGTCAATTAAATCAAATTAATATTAAAACTAAGCCTAAGATGCTTTTTTAATTAAATAAATGACTAGTTTCATTGTTAAGATGATATTTTTAATTAGTTTTTAAATTTATCTTAAAATAATTTTAATATGAGGTAAGTAAAAAATTATACAAAAATAACTTTGATTAGAGGCTGGGTCAATATTTTTTTATTGTTGTTATCCCTTTTAAGCCATGAAAACAAATAAACTTTGTAAGTTGTGTTTTTTTTATATATATAAAAAAGAAACTCACATAAAAATTAATATTTCTAAATAATTCTTCTAGATACAAATTTAAATTCAAATATTATTTTAATATATGAAAATATTAAATTTTTTTAAAAAATCTAATTTTTTGTTGTTGCTGTGGTGATCAATTCTGAAACAAGATTTAACCTCAATTGTCTGGTCTTATATAATAATAGTACCAAATAATGGGTTTTGGGTGTCCCCAATTTATTTTGGATGCAGCTGATAGTCGTACCTAACGAAATTATAACAAATTAACAAGGACATTATGTCATTACTGAGACGGGTATCATCAGTTTCAATGGCATCAATCCCATCATTACAGTCATCTTCTACTTCATGTATTTCCAAAAACATCATGGATTCTCAAAATTGCTTTATGGGTTCCGCCAGGCTCGTGGCCTTAGCTCAACAGCTCCGTCTCTACAAACACACTCCGATAGATACAGACATTGAAGAAGAAGAAAAAGAACAGAGAGTTGAAGAGAGTGCAGGGAAGGTTGTGTCTCAAGTGGGTTTTGCGGAATCTGCAACCCCAGTTGCTAATCAGCCCGAAAAATTCAGGCCCAAGAGAGCTGCGGTTCTGATCTGCCTCTTTGAAGGGAATCATGGTGATCTTCGTGTCATTCTCACTAAGAGATCTTCAAGACTCTCTACTCACTCAGGTCAATAGCTCCTTGTTACATTTTTCTTTTTGGTTGATGATGATCGTTTTTTCTTTGTTTGGATAGATTTTTGTTCAATTATCAGAGTGGGTTTTTATATTTACCAAATGGGTAAATTTTATTTTTGATGTTCATTAGTTATGTTGGTATCTTTGTTTTAGCGGTTTGCACAATTACCGTAGTGGTTGTTTTGATCATTTAGCAAGTCATTGTTTATTTGTATTTTGATATTAACTAACATATTAGTTTATTTTTGGTTTTGGGCATGTCAGTCGCTCACACTTTAGTTTTCCATCACTTAGCTAGTGTTTTTTTATGTAATCAGGTGTGTATTTGTTTTGGAGGTTCGGGGAATTAACATGATGTATTTTGTCACTTACCTAGTGGGTATGTGAGTTGTTGATTATCATTGTATGTTGTATTAAGAGTATTGAGTATAAACATAGTGTGTTTTGATAATTATGGTGTATTTTGTTTTAGAGATTGAGAGATTAACATTGTGTATTTTGATCATTTAGCAAATGGGTATCTGTCTAGTTTGATGATGATTGTTTGTATATATTTGCTGATTCAGGACATAAATTTGTTTCCAATAATGTTGATTATGGAAATTGTGTGTGTATTTTGTTTGGTTTTTATATTTTCATTCTAATGTCGGTTTTGTTTTATGATGATGGTGTTTGTACTTTGTATTGGGTAGATTTTATTTAGCTCATAGGAAAATAGTTGGTTTGTGTGTGTTACTTATTGTTAATTCACCAAATTGAGTGTTTCTATTTTCAGGTGAAGTTGCATTACCGGGAGGGAAAGCAGACGAGGCAGATGCAGATGATTCTGATACAGCAACTAGGGAAGCACAGGAAGAGATAGGGTTGGATCCTTCACTTGTGAATGTTGTGACTGTCCTTGAGCCATTTTTGTCTAAGGTATGTATGCTATATTGATCTCTCTTATGCAAGTGAAACCCTGTGCCAGTTAAGCAAATATGGTAAGTTGATGAGAAGAGTTATAAAGTTCCTTGGAACTAGCAAAATGTATGTTTGGGACATTTACACATTGATTAGAGTTCATCCACAAATTTCTCAGATTTTTCATCGTAAAAGGCTAATATTTCCTTGTGGTAATTGTCTTCTTAAAAGTCTATTTTATGTATGCTCGTAATTTAAAGTGTCTTTTGGTACTCACAATTATGTCTAATGTAATTGTTTTGCATGATTATAATGTATTGTCTTTTTGTACTCACAATTAAATATCGTTGTTAAATTTTCCTTTAAAGCAAAATCGGGTGCATGCTATCCAGCTTCCTAAATGCCTTCTTGAGTAATGAGTACTATAAGGACATGAATTGGATCCCAACAGTTAATTCTCCTTGTTCTTGAATGGACTAGCTGTTTAGAAGTTAAAGCAACAATCTTTCTTAACATTCATACATTTCACTTTTGTATATATGCGAATCACAGATTTCACAAGGTTTCTGCTACACATTGGAACCTTCAACTTACATGCCTCCATAATTTTTGTTCACCCCAATACTAATTTTAGGCTGCCATTTTTCAATTCTTTTAGTGTTGCAATCCTAGTCAGACGTAATTCTCTTTGAGAACTGTAAAAATCTTCATACCTCTGGGGAGATGTATAATTACTTGGCTACTAAAAGGCTGAGTTAATCAGTTTAACCTTGAGTTTATCTGAAGAAGTGATTCTTTTGATATTTTTGTACCTCCTATTTGAAGTTTACCTTTGCGCCATAAACATGTGGTTGCAAGTTACTGCAGTAATTTTGGAGGAATGATCTTATTTATATTGAATTAATGTCAAACTGAAGATAGTTGAAAACTCTGGCTGATCTCAGGGAAAATGCAAATTTTTCACCACAAGTATACATATAATTCTAATATCTTTATATAAGTTGTTAGTTTTTTGGACGAACTAAGCAGAGATTTAGATAGATAGCTGTATATTCTTCTCGTCTACGTGTATTGCACCCCATGTTGGTGTGTTTTGGATACAATTATATATAGACCGAGATTACTTGTAAAAAAAATGGATACACGTATTTTATGTAAGAATAACTCTATCAGTAAGTCCAGCATTGTAGCTTGCATAAGTTTCAAAATAAAGCTGAGCGCTTATATCATTTTACAATAGACCATTAAATGGACATTGCTTGTATGTTTGGTTGGGTTTTTTCCTTGTAATAAGACGATTAAAGTGATGTTTGTGTTTTTTATGCAGCACCTCCTCAGAGTGATTCCTGTCATTGGCATACTTGTGGATATAAAAGCATTCAAGCCCAGTCTCAGCTTTGCTGAAGTGGAAGAAGTATTTGATGCTCCATTGGAAATGTTTCTGAAGGTTTTTCTTTTCAATTCCTATTCTCAGTGTTTGGTTTTGGTCCTTTATAAATGACTAAATCATTGATTCAGGATGAAAACCGAAGATCAGAAGAGAGAGAGTGGATGGGAGACAAGTATCTAATTCATTTCTTTGACTATGGAACGGATGATAAGAAGTATGTGATATGGGGTCTAACTGCTGGGATTTTGATTAGGGCAGCATCGGTTGTGTATCAAAGGCCCCCGAATTTCCTGGAGCAGAATCCCAAATTCAAGGTTCCCAGGCTTGCGAACAAAGATACTATAATGCCTTGAGATTAAATTTAATTGGGTAAATCCGTGCAATTGCAATTCATTCAAGATGAATGATCTGATTACAGTATATATAATGGACCAAAAATCCCACTTCAGAAATTCAAGGTCTCCTTTGTATTATGATCCAAAAATGGAAATAATTCCTCATACTTTGTTTTATTAGACAAGTAAATTCATGACAATCCAAACTCCATACTGCTAAACTTATTCATCTCACCCCTAAATCCAGACACCGCATTCTCTTGCAAATGCACAAGAACCTTAAACCCATCTATTTTCTCCTCATTTGCCGAAGAATATGGCAAGAAATAACAAGGCTCGACGCTCCCAAGAAGGTGCCCGGTAAGAGGCAAAACAGTAACTGGACCTCCCCATCCGAAATCCACAGTCGAATGGCCTAAATGTCGCCAGTCAGTAAAACCACTCACCCCTTTTCCTGCTGTGATCCCTTTAGAATAATTTAGCTCTTGGAAGTCGATAAATGAACTAACGTACTCATCTGTGGCCTTGTATTTGCTCTTCTCGATCAATTCTGCTGTTTCCCAAAGGGGTTGTTCCACCAAGTCTTTAGCATTGATTTGAGCATACATTGGAACACAGCCATTGCCCCAGTAGCCTGCTGGTAGTTGAGGCTTCACTAGCTTTCGGATATTGATTGAATATGCAAATTTCACCTTCTCATCACTTGGAATTCCCAAGGCTTTGACCGTGTTTAATTAATATAGAAAACTAGAATTCAAATAAATTATTTATCACTCCAATACTTACCATTACATGTATATGGAAAATTAAAGAGAAAAGAAGAAGGTGGTTTGGATCGTCAAGGCATATTCTAACTATATATGAATTATTGGATATTGATCCCAATTAAGCAAGCTTTTGTAAACATCAAAATTACCAATGTGACATATATACCTTGCTCGGCATATAAATGCTCCCAAAGCTTCAAATGTCGTAAACTTTAACCCTGATCGTTCACCTAACCATGCCTTGAACCGGTCCAACCACTCCTCTTTCATATGAAATCACTGCTCCTTTCGACTGCAAATAAGGTGAAAATTCCTTATCCAAGTCGAGAAACTCAACCTGAAACTCCATGCGGACCGGGTCTCTCGGTCCAAGCAAGCTCGAACGATCCCAAACCGGCTTAACCGTCAAACTCTCGGCTCCACGGGCCAACTCTGCCATAGCATTAAAGATCATGGACCCACCGAGTCCGTCACACAACGAGTGGTGCAGCGCAGCACCAATTACATACACACCACACCCGAATACGGTGACTTGTAAAGTAAACGGGTGGGTCAACGCATCTTCTGAGTTCCAGTCGGGTACCAATTGCTCAACAAATTTCTCATCCGGGTCGTCTAGATAGTTGAGAGAACTTAACGAACAATCCACCGTGGCGCGAACGACAGGAACGCCCCTCCCGACGGCGCAATGTAGCTCCAGCCGGCCATCAATGTGGCGGCGGTGGAGTGTGCCAGTTAAAGGGTAGTAGTGGACGAGAGCGGCGGAGAGCGCGGCGGTAATGACGTGGAAAGGATCGGCCTCGTGGTAGTGTTGGGCGGTGTTGACGTAGGCACGGAGATAGCGGAAGGTGACGTGGAGGTTGCGATCGGTGTCAAGGTGAGAGAGAGAAAGGACGTGATCATGGTGGAAGCTGGGTGGCTCAAAAGGGTGGACTGTGATGGTTTCTGAAATGTTAACTTGCATTGTTGGTGGTGGAGTGGTGAACCGGTGGCAGTTTTTACCTTTGTGCAGGTTGGGTTTGTTGTATTTATATATACTAGTAGTATCTGTTTTAGTTGTTGGTGAACTGAAGGTGGCTGTTTTTTTCCATTGATGTTTCAAAGGCAACGTGGCTCTTGCCACCACCTCATACTAAGTTAGGTGAGTAGGCATGAAACAAACCGGATTAAATTCCGAGTTCGGAATAAATCTTGGGTCAAATTTATCAAAATAAGACCTCAAATCACTTACCCAATCCACATGTTCACCCAAAAAGTCATCACTTGAAGGTACTATCGGTGGTAACTTATTTTCTTATATGCAGACAAATTTTCAGTACCTCCGGACCTCCATCTCTTCATTGTGGGACCACCTCCGACATTCAATCTCGGATGACGAGTCCGGAACAAATCTCGAGTCCCAAGCTCGAATCGAATCAAATATATCAAAATAAGGCTTCTAACGGTCATCTTAGCCCACCGCAGACTCGCCCAAATATTGGAGTGGAAATTACCAATCCAAATATTAGTATTCTCAACTTTGTAAACATTAATCTTCATGTTATTATGCAGAAGCCTATTTGGAGAAGTTTCCGGGATTTCAAAGAGCTACATGTTGGGCTGTAAACTACGTTACTGAACTTGCACTAACAGATCTTAGATTTTGTCTCTATTTTGTAAATGCAAACATAAGGAATGATAAACAATACAAACCTACATGAAAATCTGTTCAAATTTAAGATCCTTTTGGAAGAAGAAAAAAACAGAAAAGGTTTTACATAAATTCAAAGACAAACCGTCAAAACCAAAGTCAAGTATTGAATTAGACGATATACTTGATATAAGCATAGATGTAGCAGAGTACATGTCGAAAATGGAAGAGTACAACTTGAAGAGAGTACAATAAGCAAACTTGTATGGAAAACAGCACAATTACTGACAATTTGGAAACTGGAGTTTGAAGTACCCAAAAAAAATAATCAGTATCATGTAACCATTGTGAAGCAAAAATAACACAAGGGTCCTCTTAATCCCTCATGTAAAAACCTCGTAGAATTTCTCAATGACAAGTACACCAGAGTCTATTGATTCCAAAGGATCCTTCCTAAGTCGGTGTCTCAAGCAGTTGGGAATGACAGTAGCGATATCGTCCGGTTGTACTTTGTCTCTTCCTTTTAGAGCTGCTAAAGCCTTTGCTGCCCTATTTGTCACTATATCACCTCTCAATCCGTCAACATTCAGCTCAGCACAGACCTTGGAGATTTTGACCCGAAGCTCGTGATCAATCTGAACAGAAGAAAGAGAGGACCTAGCTGCAGTAATTTGCTCTTGGAGCTTATCTTGCTCTGCCAAGTAAGATTCCCTGAATTCCTTTGGATTTTTATCAAACCGAGCTCTTTCCTCAACAATTTTCACTCTGAGCTCCGCATCCCTTACAGTCCGCACTTGAGCATGCATTCCAAACCTGTCAAGAAGCTGCGGCCTAAGTTCACCTTCTTCGGGATTTCCTGATCCAATAAGAATAAACCGAGAAGGATGTGATATCGAAATCCCCTCTCTCTCAACCGTATTCCATCCCGAGGCAGCAGAATCCAAAAGAACATCCACCAAGTGATCATCCAAAAGATTAACCTCATCGACATAGAGAATTCCTCTGTTAGCTTTAGCAAGAAGGCCTGGCTCAAATGCCTTCACACCCTCAGTAAGGGCTTTTTCAATATCAATAGTCCCGCAGACTCTATCTTCTGTAGCACCCAATGGCAAATCAACCATGTTAATTTTAGTTGTCGCGACAGCAAGTTCCTCACCTTGAATTATTTTCTCACGTACTTCCATGCCCATAGCTTCCGGATCTTCTGGATCTGAGTTAAATGGGTCGCCTACAACTACCTTGATCTCAGGAAGCAAATCTACCAATGACCTGACAGTTGTCGATTTCCCTGTCCCTCTATCACCCATAATCATAACACCTCCAATCTTGGGATCAATAACATTCAGCAAAAGGCATAATTTCATCTCATCTTGTCCTACTATAGCTGCAAATGGATACACTGGCCTCTGGCTTTCCTTAGCAAGCTTCTGGGCCTGAAATTTTTTACTGAGTTCATAAATTCTTTTCCAATAAATTAAATAACAGACTTGGCTGTTTTTTTTTTCTTTTTTGTGCGCGTCATTTTCATTACTCTTTCTTCCATCCACATAAATTTTCTCGTGACAAAACATATAACTCGTAATTTGAAACCATGCTATGAAATTATTTCTAATTATCAAATAATGTCAAAAGTATCCTCCGGATGAAGTTAGACCAATCTTTTTTAAAAACATGATCTGAAATGTGCCCTCATTATTCCTCATTTCTACATTAAAACATAAAATAAAGAAAACCTCAAATTATAGGCGAAATGTAAGGAACTGAGCAATTAAATTCACTATGCAGTTGTAGTAAAGTCATCAAAATGTAATTTAGCTCAGAATGTATATAATTCAATAACACCCATAAAATAAATTGATACCTGTGTTTGGGCAGGGCTGATTTCAGTGGAAAAATTGGAAATTGAAACATGAAACTGGGACCTTCCTTTCTTAACCGGAAATACAATCTCTCCATAGAACTTCCTCCCTTCACTTTGCCCTGTAAAATAGACAGCTTTTTCAACCCGAACACACAACTAAAATCTGCTTAAAACCCCCCATCTTTGTATTTTCATTATTGACCTCAAAACACAAAAAATAGCGAAAAATTAAGTTTAAAGAACCACAAGTAGTGAACAATGGGTTGAAGCAAAATAACCTAAATCCAAGAATGTAAGCTCAAAAACAGTAATTTGCAATTATATTGAACTGGGTTATTATAGAAACTAGAAAGTGGATATACCTAGAGATGATGATGGCAGGGAAAGAATGGAAGTTTTGGAGGGGCGAGAAACCAAGAATGCTGTAGAAGAACCGCCGATTACTTCGGTCATTGGTCGGAAGAATCTGTTTGATAAAGTGAAAAAAGACGGTCCGGTGATTTCGTAAAGAAAGCTTCACAATTCACAAACTTGACATTATTTGGTGGTTTATTGGTTACTTAATTTCTCTGCAGTCTGCTCTCTCTATAGGAGGATAGATTAATTTCCATTCGAATCCTCCAAAAGGCAAAAATGATTGTAGTCAAGCTGCGGGTCGGGATGGTTAGATTGTCTGTTATGTGGTCCATGAAACAGTTGGCACCATTTTACACTACCTCCGATCCCGAGATGATATTTTCATATTAATTAATTTGTTTTATATAATTATAAGTTAAAAAAGTAAAAATAGGGATAGGAAAATTATATGTTAAAAAAGGGAAGAGAGATAAAATTATATAAAAATATTTAGAAAAATATGAGTTAAATTTTAAATATAAATTAAATTTAAGTTAATTGAACATTTGGGTATTTAGGTCATTGTCTATTTCCATTATTGAATGTATTCTTAATACCAACTAAACATACCTATGAAATGATTCCGTAAAGCAGTCAATTACCACATTACCCTCTGTTTTTTTGGGGTCCAAACCCCTGTTGTTAATTTCACTATAATCAGGCCTTTGCCATCATATTTCTCAAAATACCTAAAATGGCCCAGCTCACGGTGTATATAAGCTCTTGCAAAATGTTAAATTTGAGCGCCAACTCCAACTCGCTATCTTCATCTTTAGTGCTCAGAATCTGCGAACAACAGCGAGAAAAGCTCAAGGTTCGATCCCTCTACCAACACACGTTCGCACAAATATATCTGCATATCGAAATGTATTTTTTGTGGTGATTAATCTCTCTCTTGTATTCCGTAAGTAATGAGCTTCGTTGATGCTGGAGCATTAATCTGTAACAATTTCAGTATTACAACTCTTTTTACATGATTTGCAATTGTCGTATTTGATTGATTGAAATAAATTGCTTGAAATCAAGCTCCTACATGTTTTAACCGTTGATCTGCTTGATATTTCAAATCTGCTCCATTTATTGTCACTAATTTTGCTTAATCCATCGAAATTTCGATTCGCTGAATTAGATGTACCCTATATTATACTTTTTCTTCAACTGTGAACTTTATTTTTTAAATTAGTTTCTCTATTATCATTCCAGATCAAGTAATTTCCTCGTGTACAATTAATCTGGTTCATTTGGCTCACGAACTTAAAAGATTTAGTTTTGGAATATATTTGTTCCACTTTTGTGGACTGCTATTAAGTGAATTCTGGCGATAATGTGTAGAAATTTTCTATTTTTTTTAATTTGGAATAAAGGAGTAATATGAACTATTTTTTTAGGAATTCCGAAGCCGATACACTCATTTGGTGTTTTATTCTCAAATTCTCTTTTTATACACCACTGCCTAACTTAGTCAATCTTATTTTTGAGTGGATTCATTAAAAATAAGAATTCATGTTGTTGAAACTCGGGCAAATTAAGGCCTAGTAGTTGCAAGTCCTCACAACAGCAGTTCCCCCCCTTCCCCCTCCCCCTCCCCTTTATTATGTATCAACTTCCAGACCTGAGAAAGTATCATTAATGATGCATTGTCATAACTTGGATGGAAAGTAATAAACCAGTAAAAATTAAAGCTAAACTTAATATAAGCTCCTTCTTTGGGGATAGTTAGGAAACCACAGGCGGTATTAAGTTCAAGCCAGATGTTTTAGCACTGTAATGATAGTTTTGGGCCACTTGTTATTTAAATTGTGACCTTATAGCCCTAAGACTGATTCAATCAGTCTTTGCATTATCTCTTTTGCGAAATTTCTTTCCCAATTATCAGTTTCTATTGTAATACTTATCAGTTATCAGAAAGATAACCACTCTATTGTCTGTCAGAAGAGTCAGAACAAGGTACATACCTTTCAACAACATATTGTCATCTGTGCTTTCTTCCTTACTATTTTTGGAACTGCTGCTAACTATGGCCTGTTCTTACTGAATGATGTTTGTTTTTCCTATTCCACCTGTGAAGTTGTAATCGGAGAGCTTGTTATAATTGTGTAGTTTTTATCTGTATTCCCCCTGCAAATTGCCATTTCATTGTGCAAACATGGATGATTTTATATCTCAAGGAATCTTGGAGTTGTGTATCATATGTTGATCAATTTAATTTCTCAATTTTAATAGTTAATAAATGATCTATTTACTCACGGAGGTTGTGAAAGGTGCAAGTCACATGATAATTTGTTTATTATAGAGATGAAATTCAAGGCTATGTAATTCATGACTATATTTTTACAGTCTCATTTTATTTATGATTCTTTGAAGAAGGAACTCTACGTGAGATGTAGGAACTGCTAGTTCATTCTCATCACTAGTGTTTATACCTATGACTATCTGAACTATTGTACTGTAGACCTCTTTAACCTGAACCACATACTGCTCTTGCAGACAGAAACTATGATAAATAATCTTGTTTTGGTTTGTAAATGACATAAAGAAGTGATCTAGATATGCAGATGGCAGAAAAGCAGAAGGGAGCTTCCTCACCCACCAATTCAAAGGAGAAAACATCGTTGCTAGGTATTTACTTCAAGGACTTTTATTCATTCTTTTGGGTCCTTGTACTAAAAACTAAGATCAGGAATCTTCATCCCGCACAAATTTTTTGTTAGCAATTACAACCAACCTTTTGCATTTATTGTTATGTCTGTTCTGAAGCTGCGATATCGTAGTACTAAATAAAAGTTAATATCTGTTTTTTTTAATAAATGAATGGCAATGAAATAAAAGTAATAAACTTATGTTCTATGCTTTAGCAGATCTGGACATCGGAAAGGACTTCCTTACGTCATGGAAGTCAATGTCTGTGACAGAAGATGATTCAATGGATTTTGACTTTTCAACAGTTGCTAAAGGCAAGAAAAAGATATTCAATTTTGACGACGTGTAAGAACTGCTTAACCATTGGGTTACTATTCTTAGTTTTGACGCAGAGTGATTTTTCATCTGTAAATCTTGGTTTGCTTGAAGAAGGAAAAATTGTCATTTGTTTCTATGAATTCTGATATTTCATTATGTCAGCAGCCTGAAACTTCTGTATAATTTTGTCATCCTTAATTGTGCCCTTTGTGATAGGTGATCAGCACTCTTGTGATAATTCATCTTCTTTTATGTACCCTTAACTAATGGGTGGATTTGATAGCTTTAGATCTTATGAAGAAGAATTTCTTTTTCCAGGGACATGGATTTCACTCTTGATGGTGATTTTGGCAAGATATCGTCATTCAAAGTAGACATGTCAGATCTTGATGTCTCTAACTCAGCGAAAAAAGCTGGAAAACCTAAGGAAAGGTCTAAAGAAGTATCAGCAGATGGGAAGCTTCAAGGGAAATCAGACCGCTTTACCTTTCCATTTGATTTTAATGAGTACGTGTACTTTTGAACATACAACATTGTCAGAAATTTGTATTATCCTATCATTCGTGAGTCTCTAATCATATCATTTCTTGACTGGTGTTTTTTTCCCTTTTTGGATTCAGGTTTGATAGTTTAAATTTTGAGCCAAGCTTAATGAAGAAGGATAAACAATCTAGTAAAAACCAAGATGCTGAAAAATCTTCAAGCCATAGTGGGAGTCGAGGCTCTGGAATCCACTTGAATGAACATATTGGTGCATTGGAAGACAATATATTCCTGAAGCATGGAGCATCTGAGGGGGAGACCACTTCAAAATTTAATGGCCAACTTGGAAGAAAATTTGACTCCCCAAATAAGGATGAACCTCTTAAATCTCTGATAAAGGAAAAATGCCTTTCAAAATCAACGACCTCTGAAGATGTGGTTGAGGGAGCAAGAACTTCACCAGAGAAATCAATTTCTTGCAGCACACTTGAAACAGATCAAGAAAGTTGCCCGCCAGAGAAGATTACTCCTCCAGAATCATATGCTCAGGAAACATGCAAGGATGTATCTGGGAATTTGTCAACTCAAGATACTGCTACAGATTTACAAGAGGAAGTTGGTTCTCAGGCTAGAAAAGATGGTGCGGGCACCGGTGGTGATCAACATATAATTTTGAAGCAGGATGATTCTGGCTTCAATTATGGGAATGCACAGTCAGATAATTTGCCGCCAGATATGGTATGTTCGCAGAGCAGCAATGGTGAAAAGAAGAAGTTTGAAGGTGATAATCATGTCCATATAGGCTACAAAGATGGCGCTGAACCAGCTCAAGGTGATTCACAGTTCGAACAAACTTCCATTACAACTGTCTCAGGGGAATTGCTCCACGAAACAGAGGCTGATGGGGAGATTCTGGATTCAACTTCAGAGTTCATTGCTTCCCCATTGAACAGGTCAGACAACCTACTGCCTTATTCTATCATTTTTTCTCCCATAATTTTATCAATGTTTATTTGAACTATAAGGATTTAAGACAGATGGTAGTGAAACCAGAAAATATGGTTTATGAGTTTCACTAAAATATATGGATTATCTGATGCCATAAACTATGCTGGTGAACCTTTGACTGTAATTGTTTTTGAAAACTGTAACCTATATGAAATGTGTAGATCTTTTGCGTTTGACTTGCCTTAAAAATTTGAAGAACAGATAGCCAAATGCTGTTCAGTTAGGCAAAATAATCAACTTTAGGTAAGCTTGATAAAGGCCATGCATTTAAGTTTGTTCACTTGATGCAGTGCAACCACTGGTGATAAGGCAATGTCAGATAAAGAAAGAGAAACTGGTGTCAGGTTAAAATATTTCAATAGATCTGTTGAAATTAAATCTCAACTGCAGCCGGCATCATTATCTCACATAAAACTTACAACTTCTGGTAGCAAAAGGATTGGAGCTGCACAACAAACTTCTGCGAATGAAAGGTAAGCCATGCTTTCAATAGCAAGTAACCAAATCAAGTATCAAATGACAGCATCCATTTTAATTTTCAGTAGGAAACTTCAAACTAAAGATGCACAAAGTGGGAACAAATTGGTTGGTCTTCCAACGTCACTTCCTAGAGAGCTGACCAGAGGTGAACCAGTTAAGATAAGAAAACAAGGGAGCATTAAAGATCTTACAACTAATAGGTTAGGCTTCATACGGTGTGTTTGCATTTCATGTGCAAGTATTCTACTCTTCATTCTTACACTTCTCCTCTTGCTCAAGAAAATGTATGGGATCAGGAAATTAGGAGTAGTATAGCAAAGTGTTCTAATAAATTTCCATGCCTTTGACCACAGTGGGGCCTTTAACATTGATAACGCTGGAAGTACTTTGACTGGTACATCATCAAGGCTACATGATAATGATTTGACAGGGCAACTTGTGTTGAGTGGAACTGAAAACAGCATTAAGGGCTTTAATACTTTCAAGTGAGGAGACTATACTTGGCTACTCCTACAGTTTTCTTTACAGTAAATTATTTTTGAGTATTGGACTTCTCCACTTGAGATTCAATTTAAATTTTGAGTAGTCCTATAAATTATTATTATTATTCTTTTTGTATTTTATTTAGGTATTCATTTAGGGAGACTGTCTTTGGGGATGTAAAGACTCTGTTATTCACAGCGGTTTTCTAGATTTGCTTAAATATTATGTTTTCAATTCTGAGCTAAATACATAATGCTTTTATTAATAGTTATAATTATTAGTTGAGCATTTTCTTTTCAGTCATATATTGTAAGCAGTTTTTCGTTTGATGGATGAAACCTGATTGTACAGTCCAAATAAGCTTTGGGGATTGTTTTTCTGCAGTTCTCATGTCCTACTTTCCAGTTTAAATGAGCAGGAAAATAAATCTTCTTCACAGAATTGCCAAAATCCTAGACTTCCAGCTTCAGGCATGAAATCTATTCAGAATACGAAGAATAATTCTGCTGAAAAGAACAAAATTTCCCCACTTAAATGTGTTGGGAGGACATCTGATCCCTCTAACCTGAAATATATGAGGTAACTATTAATTTTAATAGTTTCTGTAATTGATCTCTTTATTTATTTTTTTCACTTATCTTTAAGGACCACTTTCTCCTGATACAGGACTACAGGATCAAGTTGCGCTCCATTGAAATTAACATTGCAGAAGGATTTTATATACTTGACCAACTCAGAAAGAAGCATGGCCTTAAAAGGAAACACAGAATCAAGGATATCACATGCTGCAGATACAAAGAAACAAACATCATCGAGCCCAACACTAAAGCGGAAATCGCTTGAGGTTCTCTTCTCCTTTCAAAATCAAATCTCCCCTCCCCCTACCTCCCCCCCAACTCCCCTCACCCGCCCCAAAACAAAAAAAAATCCTGGTTGAAGATGTTTTTGACAATGGTGCACGAATAACACTGGTTGAAATTTAAAACAGAGAGAATATTCGTTCATTTGAAAAGTACTTTGTCTACGTAATCGATATGTATCCTAAAATGCAGGAGGCCAGTGCAGGTTTGCTAACGTTGAAACCAATGAAACGTCTCTCACAGTCGCCTGGTGAAAGCAGGTTCCATCATATCATTAGATCTATATTTGGAAAACTTGTAGTTCCAGATTGTTCCTACTCTTACAAATGTTTCCATTGAAATATGCAGAAATTTGAGAGAATCGTCACAAATAATTGTTGATAAACAGGTGCCTTAATACATACAGCTCGTAGAATCATTTATATAAGACATGTTGCCTATTAATTTAATAAATATGGAGAAGTCTGAAGTCTGATAGCAAGAGAATCATTTTTCTAGTACCAATTTCCTATTTCTAGATCTGCAACAATGAGAATCTGGCTGATGGTACCAAGGAGAATGTTTTCAACAATCACCAAAGCCCTAGACTTCATACTCCACAAGAAGTAAATATGAACGAACTGGAAACTCCTTTAACAATGGAGAGCGATACCAATGTCAAGAAAGCTGAGGCATGTGCAAAGGAGCTTGAAGATGTAAGGATAGATACCCTTTATCAATATAATTGGCAATTTTCATTTATTCTTTATAATTTTAACTTCAAATCAACTGAGTTGCACCAAAGTGGAACCCTGTAACATCTTAATTGTGTTTATACTGTTGAGTATTATTCTCCTCCAAGCTTTTTAATTAACATCTCAGCCTCGAAGTTGTAGTGAACATCAAAGCTATCTTTGTATTGCAGCTTTTTCCGAGTCAAAAGTATTGTATCCATTTTTTAATAGGACCAAATCTAGCTTAAAAAGCTTGATTAAAACGAGCGTTCTTTCTTTTTCTTAATGAGCATCGTTTAGAGGATTTAAATGTGATGACTTAACTCTGTAATCATTAGTATCTAGACCGTATTCACCTGGGATCGAGTCTTGCGGTGCTTGCTTCCTCAGGCGTGGGAATGTTATGGGTACAGAGGGTATCATATCTCCCAGTTTGCTAAGAAACTAGTGATGTATTGGAGATTTTTCGCCGCCTATCTCATTCCATGCTTCTTCCTCTGAATTGCTTCTGCATAATTTAGCGAATGAGTTGTCTTGTTTTGGAAACATTAGTCCATGTTTTTTTGTAAGTTCCAGACATTAGGAATTGAATTTAGAACATTGGATGTGGCGGTAAGAATGCTATTGTTTCTGCAGATTTGCAACATGCTGAAAAAGAAACATGAGGAGGCAAAGGAAATTTTAGTTCGAGCAGTTGTGAACAACAATAATCTGCTGATGCTGAACCACCCCATCTATGAGGAGAAGATATCCTTTCAACAGTTTTTTTTATTTGTTTTTTGGCTACATTTTCTTTTTATTTGATTCAATTTGTGCCACACAATTAAATCTTATTGTTCCTTCACATTGGAAACATCCGCATGATCCAGAAATTTGCTGCCTCATTGATGTCTAAGTAAACTTCACACTAGAACATTATCAGCTAAAAGAAGTTTGTTGTATAAGGTACCTTCTATTTTCTCTCTCTCCTCTCTCATGCACCAGATATGGCAGTTTTCCATGTGTAATTTTGCACTTCATTTATGAATTTCTGATAGTTTCCAGTGTCTGTTTACTTTCTATTTAATCGTATGTCATGCTTTTCAAATTCAGGTACGCTTTTTGTTTGTATTTCCTTCTCTATCTGGGTGGTTTGTCTCCCTTCTCACACTTTCAAGTAACAGACCTAACTCATCATGGTCGGTGACAAAGACGTGATGCATTAGTCCCTTTAATGCATGAGCTAGATAATCCCCTCAATAGTTTGTACAAACTCGTACTGAATCCGTCTAGATGTATGACAATCTAGACGGAGTGTTGATCTCATTCTCGTGTTGACCATGTTAGAAACTGTTACTGGAATATGTGTGAAACATGTCCACACTTTTAAAATGAAAAAAAAATAAATGATAGTTCCGTCTGCATTTTATGTTCTAGAATAAAAACAGTTAGATTCAGTTTCTGTTGTAACCTGCTTATGCATTGCTCTCTGATCTGTGAATTGATTACGATGTTCAACTAATATGTATGCTGAGGGCATGCTTTAATATTTTTATTGAAATTGGATGCAATATATTACTTCTCATGTATGATTTCGTTCTTGTAAACATTTGATGATTCTGATGGGAGCTACTCGAAATTTAGGTAGAAAATATTTGACCCTTCAAGAATTGTTTTTTGTAAGTTGCTTTTAGGCAGTGTAAAGATACTCAAACATAGGCTGCTTTGGACAACCTGATCCTGATACACAGTCGATTTAGGTAGCTTGAAATGTCAAGAGTTTACTCTTTTTAACAATCTCATTCATTTAGCATCTCAGGCTTGATCACTTTGGCCGAGTTTGATTTGTTTTCGCTTCCGTTTATTTTTTAAAAATTTGGAGAAGCCAAAATACAAGAAGTGAACTTGGCAGTATAAGGAAGAGTGGGAGACATTAAGTGGTGGTAGGAGTTGATAAAAGAAGCCAAAATAGGTGTGACCAATTCAAGCATCATAACCAATAGTACACATAGGCGAGGAAACTCTTCGACTGGGAGGCCGCCATTTAGCTTTCTGATATATCAGGCTATACACAACTGGGTAAACAAGAGACGACAACTTATTCTTTGTGAAAAAAAATCAAGGTTTTATAGTATATTAAGAGAGAATTTCCATTAGTCCATGTATCTCTGCCGACAAATTAATTCTAGTAAGCACAAACATATTATATATTGTTCTAAATTGGTCAGTCCCATGTATCTCTGCCGACAACTTAAATCTAGTAAGCACAACCATATACATTGTTCTAAATTGGCCAGCTCTGTTTTCTTATGTTCATCCAAATGATGTTATTACTTGTTAGGATAAGAACAGTCCTAGGGGGATATTTTTGAGCAACATTTCTAGTGATATTTTGTTTTTTTGGTTTTTTTTGTTCCCAAAAAATGTATAGTATTTATTCCAATTGGAATTTTTGAAAAAAACAGTGTTTTAGGTGTAATTTGGATACATACAAGAAACAGGGTCTATACAGACTTTTTGAGAGGTACTACAAAAAAAACCAAAAAAATAAAAATAAAAAAATAAAGTCGCTAGAAATGTCGCTCAAAAATGTCCCCCAAGACTTATGGTAAGAAGAAAAGCAATCAGGTAGACAACTAAAACATGTACAAGATTTTGTTACTCGACCCTTTTCACCCACTTTCATATATCGTATATAAAATTGGAATTTAACCCTCTATAAAAGCAGAACTTCCTAGTTTTAATTAATCACCCTGCAGGCCAAAGAATCCTTAGAAACCTTACCAGAAATATGGTTACTTGTATAATTAATTTTTTACCAACTACTAGTTTTAATTATTCAGGTTCATGACTTTGATGTTGCTTGACCATGCTAGCTATTTGAGTGCTCCTCATACCTTTAAAGTGGGTAGTTCAACTTCTACACAAATTTAAACGTTGATTTAGTACTTCTCATGGCGTATATGGGCAGTTCGAGAGAAGATAACTAGCCAAAAAAAGAAGCATCAATGTAAGAATTCTCAAGCTCCAATGATTATCTCGGTCACTTTATATGACTAACTAACTAGGGCTTGATATTAACAACTAGGAGGCTACGAGAAGGTCTTGCAGCTTCTCCACCAAACCATCAATGTAAGAATTCTCAAGCCCCTTGTTTAATAGAACTTGTCTGAATTTAGCATGGTTTTCTCTCACCTCTTTCCCAACCTTACTGTCAAAATCCATTACTGATTGTATTGCCTTGCATACACCCTCTTTAGTGAACAAACCATCTTCTTCTCCTTTCTCAATCTCTACTCCCACTTTTAGGTCTCCACCCATAAATCTTGCATTAAATACTTGATCACCCGCATGTGGTAGTAGCACCAATTGGCATTCACTCACTAAACCCTCCGACATTGAACCTGAACCACAGTGGCTCACAAAACACCCCACAGAAGGGTGTCCCAAAATTAGTTGCTTCTGAATCCACCCTCCATAAACTATACCTCTCCCTTTATTTCTCTCTTCAAACCCTTCTGGTTAGGCTGATTCCTCGGCTCCTATAGGCGGTTTTAGGGCAGCCAGAAAAGGAAGGCCTGTTAGCTCAAACCCTAAAACCAGTTGTTGAAACTGATCCTTTTGAAGCACACACTCACTTCCATATGAACAGAAAATCACCGTCTTGGGTTCGAATCCATCCAGCCAGTTCGTCCATCGTTCTTCGAGTGCTGAATCTGTTGGCTCCTCCGGCACAACCGGCCCTGCTAGTAGAAGAGGCTTGTTCAAATGCTTTTCTACATATTCACAGTATGGCCCTTCAATTTCTCTACAAGTTTTGAAACAAATGGCATCACACTCGGTGGTAGAGATAAATACGCGCCTTGCAAACCATATATTTCTGCCGAATTCTTTTGTATAAAAAGTGACTAGTTCTCGAGCTTCATTTGCCCTGAGCTTGATTGAGGAATGAGAAGGAAAATCTGGAGGAGGTTTCATAAAATCAGCCTCTGTCAATTGGTTTCTTTGGAGATCACTACTTCCATACCTTAAAATGTAGGCCTTAACTACAGAGCTTATGACGGAATAATAGATTGCCTTAATACCTAAAGGGCGTGTTATTGATGGCAGCCAATGGGTAAAATCGTAGAAGATGAAATGGGGTTTGAGTTTTTGGAGACAAGTTTCAATGGCGGGTCGGGTCAAGTCCATGGCTGTCATGAGTAAACTTAATAGTGGAAAAGGGACATCGGCGGTTGTTTCGGCACCGGGAGGAAGACCATCCACATGTGGAAGGATGATTTGTATGAAGGTGATGAGGTGTGGGTGAAGATTGAGGTGCTCCAACTTGTGTAGTGTTTTGGGGGTTACAAAGAAGGAGATTTTATGGCCTCTCTCTGCAAGCTTGTTGGCAAGATGAAGAAATGGAATAAGATGTCCAAATCCAAACCATGGGAACATAGCTATGTGAAGGCTCTTGCCATCCATGATCAGAGGGACTTGTTGGAAGCAAAAGTCTAACTCAAACCTGCAAAATTGAACTTTGAAGATTATTGTTTAACAATTAATATTGCATGAATGAAACTGAAATCCAAAGACTAGTAGTAGTACGTAGTGTGTGTTAGTTAGCAAAGCTGGTTCGGTGTCCGATATATTTATATTGTGATTGAGGATTTAGGATCTAAGATAGTAGTCTGCAACTAATAACCTAAAAAGCAACAGGAACTAATCACAATGACTGTAAAAGAGTTCATACCTTCATCATGGAAATTTACAGTGAGAGGCTCTTCAATCTTGGGCAGACTGATATATATATATATATATATATATATATATATATTATTCATTTAGAGAGAGAGATGGAGAGTTTGCGCATGCAGTTCATAAATACTAATACAGAAACCGTTTGGGTCCAAGGGACATATTCCCACGTTTACTTAATATATGTTGTTTTAGATTTCCCTCCGTTTCTTTAATATAGGAGTATTAAAAAAATAATTATTACTTCCGTCTCACAATAAGTTTTTTTTTAGGCTAAATATTTTTTTTCAAAATAAGTGATGTGTTAGAACTCCAATACAATTTTTACAATATTTTTCCATATATGCCCTTATGCAATTAATGGTATTTATTGCATCTTGCAATCACAACAATTAAATGATACTCATTAACTCTTCAACTTCAAAGAAAATATATTAAGTATATTTTTGTCATTTTGACTTGTGTATTGGTATGTGTGATTTAAGCTAAAAAAACACTTATTATGGGACGGAGGTAGTATAAAATATTAAATATACTATCAGTTGTCTATATTATCCTTGTATTGAAAAAGAAGTGTTATTTATTGGATAAAAAATAGTGAAAAAATCAAAGTTATATTTAATACTTGGGGTAATATGAAAAATTAAATAATTAATGCTTATTTGAAATTTTCAAACAACTTATATTTAAAAACAAAAATATTTACCTAAAACAATTTATATTAAGGAACTGATGGAGTACTTGACTGCTACATCTCCACCGTATTGATGATTTTGGGTCCAAGTTTGCAGGGTTCATAAATAATAGTAGTAATACAGAAACCGACGGAGACATTGAGAGAGAGAGAGAGAGGAGATGGTGGAAAATTAAATCAAACAGATTTACTCACGTCGATGTACGTAATCATTTTCAACAACCTTTAAATGCGGTGCCCACTTTGGATATACAGATATATTATCTCCCTCTCATAATACATGAGGTTTTAAAGTTGTGTTGAAAAATTAAGGAAATGATTAGAAAGTATTAGCTCCGTCTCACAATAAGTAATTTTTTAGGTTTAATATTTTTTCTCAAAATAAGCGGTGTTAGAACTCCAATATAATTTTTACACTCATATATTATGCATTCAATGGTATTTATTGCGTCTTGCAATCACTACAATTAAATAACACTCGTTAACTCTTCAACTTCAAAGAAAATATATTAAGGGTATTTTTGTCATTTTAGCTTGTGTATTGTGGTATGCGTGATTTAAGCTAAAAAATCACTTATTATGGGACGGAGGTAGTATTAAATATAAGATCAAATGTTTATAATATCCTTAAAATCTCATTTATTATCATACTTATCTCATACTCTTTCTCATCTTTAACATTTTTTCATGAGAGATAATTTTGAAAAGATTGTAATTAATTCTCCTAAATTTTCTAAAACGTTAAATAATTTGAGACAAATAAAATCACCTAAAGCGTCTATATTATGGGACGGAGGGAGTACATTGTATACTCTCTCCGTATATATGTTGAAAATGATTTTGTACATTGACGTGAGTAAATCTCTTTGATTTAATTTTTCACCATCTCCATCTCTCTCCCTCTCCCTCTCCCTCTCAATGTCTGTGTCGGTTTCTGTAGTAGTAGTATTTATCAACTGCGCAAACTTGGACCCAAAATAAGGAATACAAGATCAGGAACACAAGGCGGAGTTGTAGCTGTCAAGTATGTCCCGTTAAAAGAGTAGTGGCTCTCTTCATGCTTGTGCTTTGTCCGAACTGGTATTATGAGTGATCGGGCTTGATTTGCATTATCATGAGATTCGATATATCTTAATATACATTCATCTACATAAATATTACATTTACTGACACAATAAAATTTGTTACAAAAAAATTAACGACAAAATTAAAGTAAAAAAATTAGACTATAATAGAGAAAATTAGTTCTAATTTTATTCATGTTGGACTATTTTGAGCAAAATACGTGGATAATTTTAATTGAGTAACGTGGAGCATGTGGGCCATTTAACATGCACATAAATGATACATGCTCTCTCTTTTTTTTTTTTGCTAAATTTAAAATGTATTAAAGAGAAACAAAATTACATTTGCAAATGAGCATACCCCAGCTACTATATGCTGAACATCAACATGTTCATTCTATAGTACCAAAAGCAAAACAACAAATGCTACCAAGATAGAACCATAAACAACAGAAATACAAATACCAATTTAATACTAACAACTACAATAAAACTCCTATTTAGAAATACTCTATATAAGAATAACCTCTATAATATTATAAAAAAAATTGATTTTAATTTGGGCCAATTATAAATAGAAATAACCTCTAATGTTATATACTTTTTAAGTACTGTATTAAGAAATTATACAATATAAGAAAAAGGTCTATCAGCGACCGCATATCTGGTCGCTGATATTCCTACTAGCGACCGACATCAGCGACCAATATATAATCTAGTCGCTAAGTTATATCAGCGACCGCTTACGAGCGGTCGCTAGAACAAATTTTCCACCCAAAATTTGGCAGGAAATGTTGGCGCGTAGGTTTTTTGTGACCACTTATAATCAGTGATCGCATGCGGTCGCTGATAAGTCCATGTCATTAAACGTCAGCGATCGCATACGGTCGCTGATCAAACTAAATTAAATCAGTATTAGGCATTCGCTCGACACAGAATAGAGAAGGAAAAAGAAAAGAGGGAGGTCTGAAATAGAGAGAAGAGAGAGAAAGAGGAGAGATGAGAAGGAGAAAAAGGAGGCTAACGCCACCGGCCGCCACTAGCCGCCACAAGCCGCCACCAGCCGCCAACGCCTTGCCCACTTCACCACCGCCTCACCCACCGCCTCGCTATCGGAGGTACTCCTCTCCCTTTTTTAGTAGGTTAATTGCAGTAGTAGTTTTATCTTGAAGGGTATTGGGTGATGTGAATTATTTGACACTGAATTTCTGGACAAGGGTTTTTGAGTTGTGTTCAGATAGGAAATGTTGTCACAGAGAAACAAAAGTTGAGTTGTAGTTCAGGAAAAATGTAGTTCACCTTGTTATATGATATATGCCTCCAAAGCTAGAGTATCATGAGATATCTCATTGAGATATCTCAGCTTAAATTTTCAATTTGTACATTCCCCAACACAACCATCCAAAAAATTAGAGAAATCGACTACCTTGAAACTGAATATAGGGAATGCAAGTCCACAGATTTTATACAAACTCAAGCACATATAGGGAATTCATCTATATGGGTTTAGATAGTACAAAATGGAAAGTGCTACAATCATAATTTTAAGCTGGTTTAGAAATTGAATATTTAAATTATTCATCTTGATCGGAATTGAAGAAGTATCGATTTAAATGCTTCAAAAAGTCTACCTCAAATTATGCACTCTGTGCAAGCAAAAGACAATATTAGAGAAATTTGGGTACCTTGAAACTGAATCAAGGGAAGCCAAATCTCGACCCCCACCAGTTGTTTTTTGATACAGTCAAAATAGTAGGTGGAAGCGAAGACAAAACCACAAAACCCCCATACGACCAATAATAATTTGGCTAAAAACTTTTTAGCTGACATATTTTGCTAAAAACTCTTTAACTGACATATACACATACGTCTTTAATTATTATACGGAGTCTATATTCTTACTCAATGACAAAGGACCACCTTCTTTATAATATGGAGACTATAATAATTTTCTAATTTTCACTAAGCAATGCAATGAATGGCTATCTCTATATTTCAAATAGTTGTTTCCCTGTGTTTTACATACTATTTGAAACAACAAATCATGTAAAATATTGATCAAATTGACGGGGGTATATATTTGTAGGCTCGTAATGTGTTATATAGGGAATTTGTATATTTGTAGTCTCTTCCATATTTGTATATAGGGAATTTGTATATTTCTCTTTGTTTGTGTCTTGGGTGCCTAGAAATGACCATATATACATATCGTTGTGCATGTGGCTAGTCCATATTATAGGGGAGACTCTGGCGAAATTTTTTTATTGGTCGGGTAGTTGCGAATATTTGTAATATTAACGAGCTAATCATATGCTAACAAGTATGCTCAAGGAGTATTCTTACAAGTATGCTTAAATGTTAATCATATGCATGCTTACAAGTATGCTCAAGTCATATGGTTACAAGTATGCTCAAGTCATATGTTAACATTTATAATCATGTCTGTAGTAGGTACCGTGGAATCATGGACCTCTATTCAGACCGTAGTTGGATGACACGATGAAAGTTAAGTGCCCAGATAGGTGCTACAGCTGAATTTATAAGAGCTGGTTGTCAAGTGTTTTTGGAATATGCGTATAGTCACCCGGAATGTATGAATGGTAAGTCGCAGATACGATGTCCATGTTTGAAGTGTAAGAATATAAATTATATGGACAGCGACGTGGTAAACTATCATTTACTTGTTTCTGGGTTCATGAAAAATTACGAAGAACCTAGTTCCATTATTTATTATTCTGTTGAAATAACCTGTCTACGCGGACTACCGCATGCATGGTGAATTCTTCTGTTATTCTATTCTTTATTATTCTGTTGGAATAACCTGTCTATGTGGATTACCGCATGCATGGTGAATGATCCTTCATATTCATTCTTTATTAAATTGTGAAAATGATCTGTCTACGTGGATTACCGCATGGCGGGTGAAAATCCATTTGTAGTTTATATATTCAATTATACTCGTCTGAGATATAATTTCTTTTGTACTCGTCATGGAATATCATTTTCTTTGGTATTTTTTTACGAGTTACTATTCACCAAATTACTATTCACTCTAGTATTATTCACTCGGGTATTCGGGGCACTTTTCGTGCTGGAGTTCTATTTACGAGTTACTATTCACGGATTACTATTCACCAGATTATTATTCACTCTAGTATCATTCACTCTGGTATTTGGGACACTTTTCGTGTCGAGGTACTATTCAAAGGGTACTATTCTCGAAGTACTATTCACGGGATACTATTCACCCAAAAAATATATTTCTTTTTTGTCCAAATTATTTTTGGTACTTGAATATTATTCTTGAATTTTACTACACAAAGCAGTATCATGTTAACAATTTGGACGTTATTGATTCCTGGATAAATTAAATTATAAGTCTTTAAAATTTATCCTTGAACTTGTTTTATTGAATTATTATGTCACTGTCATCATCCTTATGCTTATATTGTGATGAAAGTCATCTTTGGCTTACGTTCATAGATGGACTTGGTATGATTATGACTAGAGATTATTCCGTATAATCATGACCGTAATGTGACTAATGATGTGGTAAAAGTCCTCATTGGCCTGTAGTTCATTGATGGACATTTGTTGGTATGATTATGATCAGGGATTATTCGGTATAATAATGACCATTGATGATTACATAAATATCCTTGGCCGTGGTGCAGGGATGATTCGATTTTATTTATTAAGCTGAGTCTTAGCGATAAAGTTGATGAAAAACTTTTTAAATCATAGAAGATAACAAATTTTATGCTCTACTTGACTCTTCTAATGGATTGCTTATTTTCGCTGCAGTTGTTCATCTAAAACTTGTTGTCTATTGTATTCTATCAGTTGTTATACTTTTGAAGGCTAAGGATAATTTATTCTGCATTATCTTAGTCATAATATTTCTTACTGGGCTAGTTGAGCTCACCCTTTGCTTTCATGGTTCTCTTCAGGAAATGAGAATATAGCTGGGACGAGTCGGGAAATGAAGTGATGGTCCAGGATAAATGGCTTTAGTAGTCCTCACTATTCTACGAAATAATGTGATAATAATTGTAATAAGGACACCATTGAGTGTGGATATTGTCTAGATGACAATATTCTTGTTTAAACTCTCAGCTATGTTTAATCGTATTTTTACACGACTGTTGTATAATTAAGTTGTATTTAAATTTATGTACCATGTATCTGACGACTCAAGATGGGTGATGTATACCTGTTTTGGGGGCGTCAAATTATTCCTAGTGAAGACAAATCAGTAATTAATCTAAAGTTTCCCCCCAAAATAGTCAAGAACTCCCCGACTCCTTTTAAAGGTTAAAAATGGAATCTATCTCATATTCTTAGGTCTCACACCCCTCTCGATCTCTCATCTCTCCTCCGACACCTTCGCCCCTTCTTTCTCTTTCTTGGATCCTCCCGCTTTCTCTCTCCACTAATCACAAGCATCGAACTCTCAGATCTCAGATTTCACCTCTAATATCCCCCGATTTCATCCCCGAAATATCGATGGTGAAAGCTTATAATATCAACCGCTTCGATAAATCCACTCTTGTCTCTCGCAGTACGGACAAACGATGAATTTGGAGTGCCTTCGAAGACTCAACTTGGGTAGAAATCATAGATCTGTTCATGGTTCCTCTTCTTATTTTCTGTTTTAAACATGCTCTCTCTGTAGAGACGGTGTCTAAAATTGGATTTGTTTGTAATTGTTAGAATTTGAGCCTAATTTAATAAAGGTATCATTAATTATTTTTAATGATTTCATATATTAATGTGTTTTACTCCATGAGTAGATTAAATTAAGTATTTGGAAGCTCAAATCCATGGAGTAATGAATGAGATATTAACTCCCAAATATCACACTTGGAAATGATAAATGATAATAAGTACATGTGGGAAAAACAAAGTCTCACATAGGTTAGAAATTAAAGTTTTTATATATTTATATACAAGGAAAGAACTCTTGGGTTTTGGCCTCAAAGGGCACCCCACTTTTGTGGAAGGGAGAGGACTTATCCAAGGCTAGGTTTGAACCCACACGCGCGGCTCGGGGCACATGGGTCGTGGGTCTTGTATATGATTTTTTAGACAAAATTTATTTAAATTTTTTAATTAAAATTTATTTATTTAATTCTATGTCGTTTTGAGAATTATCAAAACTGTGTCGTTTTGAGAAGCTGTATTTATTAAAACTATGTCGTTTTGTTTGCTGAAAAGGTATAAGTCTGAACGGCCGGACCAAAACTACGTCGTTTTTGTCGTGCCTTTTCTTATAAGCCTGAAACTTTTGTTTCGACTAATGTTTAAACTACATTGTTTTAGGGTTCGAGTAGATGCGCCTATTCTGTAAATGATCAAAACTACGTTATTTTGACCAAAAGATATCATCCATGCCTTTTCAGCGGCATCCCATGCCTTTTCAAGGGTTAAGTGCCCATCCGAAGGGTCACCGATCCCTTCTATAAATAGATAGGAGGGGGCAGCCTTAAAAAATTATTCAATTCTCAAGCATTTTAAGCATATAGAGCATTCTAGTCTTTATTTCTTCATCAGTTTCTTTAAGTTAATTTTGAGAGAGAGTTAGAGCATTTTTTTTGGTTCGAAGAGTATACTTTTAGTAGTGCTGCTAAAGTGTACGGTGTCATTATATCATGGGAGACAAATGCTATCAACTCTGAACACCATACGGAGGGCATAATTGTCTTAAGGACATAGTACCTAGTACTAGCCTTGACAAATTTTTTTCTACATGATAAGTTCATATATATATATATATATATATATATATATATATATATATATAGTTTCCTTTAAAGTTCATAATAGTAATGTTGTGGTGTTTTCTGTTCAAAGTAGTTCACATTTGTTACTAAGATGTATGAAACCATGAATTAAATGACTTCTAATTTTTGGTCATCATCTGTGCCCAGAAACAGTTGCTCTTTCTTTGTTAAAGTTTTGGTGTAGAAATATCTTTCTGTATCTAATTAATTATTTGTATCCCAGCCCAGATTTTGTTACTTGCTTTTGCTTTTGTGGAATCATTTTTAGGTGTTATTTTTGATAGCAGTGTTCGGTTATTACTCAAAATACCGAATTTATAATTCGGTAATTCGATATTCGGTTATTCGGTTATTTGGTTATTACTAAAATTCGGTTATTAGTTTGGATATTGAAAATAGGAATATTTTGGTATTCGGTTATAACCGAATAGTCTATTCGGTTCGGTTATAACCGAATGATCAGTTCTAACTACCATTCTCGCATCTTTGAATACTCCACACACACGAATACTCCCTCAGTCCTTAAAATATATTTCTTGTACATATTAAAAAAGATAAAATACAAGAAAAATTTAAATAAATTTTTTTAAAATTTATTCTTAGTTGTTTTATAATATTACATAAATTAATGAGTACTTTTATTCTTTTTATATTAACATATCTTACTAAATGACATATTTATCTTTAATTTTATATATCTTAACTCATTCTTTTCAAAACAAAAAAATTCTATTTTTTATTATTTTTTTAAGAAACGAAGGTAGTAATATCTATAATATCAGCTTTAACTTTAAGACAATCAGAGTTATTTTTAAACTCAAAAATTGATGTAATTTATTTACTTTTTGAAAATAATAAATTTTAAGTATAATAGAACTTTTTAGATATAGTTTATAATTTTTATGATTTTATTGCTTAAAATGAAATAAATTTTGTACTAATTTGAATTTAAAAATAACTTAGTTTACTTTTAAAAAATAAACTTTATTAATCATATTATAGAATGGATGGACTATTAAGATTCATCACCGCATAGATAAGCATGATGATTATTTTCCTAATCGTAAATTTGAGTTCAAATTTATTGCTTGAAAGTGATCTTCCTAACAAATTAAATAGAGAAAAGGTGGCTTGCGTGAAATATATAATTAATATTAATAAATTAGCTGTTTTGATGACTGCTTACCGCAACTCCTTTAATCCGAATATTTAATATATAAGTCATCTGAGAATTAATGTACTTAACAAATATCGGTTGGTGCAAAACCCAAATGAACAAGCAAATTATTGAGGGTAAATTAAAAAAGGGTATATAAAGATCATATACCATTTAAAACCACATTCAAAAGAGGAAGCAATTTCAGTTAGCAGATACCTATTTAAAGCTCAACTGCTCAAAATTTAAGAGCAAACTAAGGGGTAGATATAGCTGCTTCTTATAGCCACACTCACAACATTTCTCTCTCCTAATCTCCAACCTCAGTGGTTACCATGAGAAGTGTTAATTTTTCCCTTGCTTTTTGTTTCTTTTGGACAGTTTCATATGCTACTAGTAGTCCTTTAAGGTACAATTCAATTTTTAGTTTTGGTGATTCACTTGCCGACACCGGAAATTTCCTACTTTCTGGCGCCCTCGCATTTCCGGTCATCGGAAAACTCCCTTATGGCGAGACATTCTTTAAAAATGCAACGGGTCGGTGCTCTGATGGACGCCTAATAGTTGATTTTATTGGTAAGTATCCCATTCTTTTCTTAAATTGAGAGTTTTGTTTGACTTGCACAATTAACTTATTTCAAGAAATCAAATAGTACTATAAAATATTTTTGTATAGAATGAAATTTTGTATGCTAATACTAAGTTTATGTTTTTTTATGTTGATCATAAAAATATAGCTGAGGCATATGGGCTACCATATTTGCCGCCGTACCTAGGATTTGCCAAAGGTTTGAAGTATGAACATGGAGTGAACTTTGCTGTTGCTGGTGCTACTGCACTTGATGCAAAGTTTTTCTATGGCATGAAATTAGGACGAATTCTGTGGACTAACGATTCGCTAAGCGTTCAGCTCGGCTGGTTCAAGAAACTAAAATCTACCATATGCACCACTAAACAAGGTAATTAATTAAACAGGAACTCATTATTTTTCAGTCAAGTATATAAGATACCTTATAACTGTGTAAATTAATTAGGGCAGTAAATAGTGACAAAATTTTTTTTGTATTCTTTCCTATCTGTATTCGAAAAAAATTGGATATTATTCATATTCAAAACAAAACAGATATATTTGTATTCGGTTTTTAAGGTTTTCGTAAATAAACAAATATAAAGGTATTCGTATTAGTTTAACATCCGATTGTATATATATCCGACAATATATTCCGTATCAGATATTTGGATTCGTATTCATATTTGGAATTTGTATTTGAATAACTTGTATATATATAATAATTTAATTATAAATCATCATATAAACATAATTTTTTCAAATAAGCTAACTTACATATATAATAATTAGTTTTTACTATCATATTGAAAATTAATTTTAAAATATATCTCTTTACATTTAGATATAAAAATAATACTTTTAAATTCAATATTAATAAACTAAAATAAATTGTATTTTTACTACTATAAAGTGTAAAATATCTAAATTGTATCGTTTAACGAGAAAATATATATTACATGCAAGAATAAAACCACATGAGTTGTTAGTTTGTTACAAATATTTTATTTTTAAAATTTACGTGCAAAAACAAGAGGGGATGATAAATTAGTAGTAGTATTACTTTTCATTGAAAATACTATTAATTTGATACTTTCTCTAGTATGTTTAAATTTTGATTGATTTTTATGATCAATGATGGATGATGACGTGCTTGATATTTTCCTCTCATTTATGATTAGGATATTTAATTTATATGTACTGTTGAAACTTTAAATAGTGATAAGTGATTATTCAATTTATTCTTTTAAATTTTGTAAATAATTTGAATGAATTGTTTATTAGTTAACTGATAAATGAATAAAGATACCCATATAATCGAATAATCTTTTCGTTTGAATAAAATAAACAGAAACATATATTATTCGTATTCGGATATTATTTTGAGTACCGAATACGGATAATATTTTAAAAATCCGTTGGATACCGGATAAGAATATGGATAGGGTATTAGTTTTTTGGATCATACGAATCCACTGTATCTAAATCTGTATATATCCGTTTACAACTTTATTGTATATAAATGCCCCTTATCCCATATATGCTAGCTCCTCTCCTTTCTATCTATATATCTCTATTGAGAAGTCTTTCATATATTCAATTAAAGATGAGATCTATATTTTTTAAAATGAGATTGTTGATTTTGTGTTCAGATCTATCTATTTAAAGGTGAAAATTTCGAATATTGTGTTGTGATTGTGAAGTTAAAGACAAGATTAGAGTTGGAGATAAAATTGGAGAGTGAGATCTATATTCACATAAAAAAAATTTAAATCTCTTTTGGTGGTTATTTATGATAATGGTGGGTTTGATTTGAAGGGTTTCAAGAGTCTGGGATAATGGTGGTTGTGATGATCATGGTGGTTTTGATTTTAAAGGTTTCAAGAGGTGGGAATGATGATGATTTGTATATATTTTAAGGGTTTTGATGGTTGAGATGATGATGGTGGTTATAAGTTTAAGGGTTTCAAGAGATGCAAATCACTCTCATGGTTGCTAGCAAAATTAAATAAAGTATTCTAGCCAGTTTTTGGCGGAAAATGATCTTGGGGTTTACATTGTATGCAATAAGATAGTTTATGTAGCAATTTGTAAGCCAAATTACTTTGGGACTGAATTATAAATTTAGTGATACTTGGTCTGTTAGCAAACTAAACCAAATGAATAAATGTCTTTTAGATTTTTCACGAATCGTCTTAATTAGTATTTATATTAGTACATGCATGGGTGAGTGTCCATGTACATGAATGTATCTAGAAGAGTCTTTGAATATATATGTATTTGGTCATGTAGTAATTATCCTGTAAATAATCTTGTATGAGAGTTATTTTAAGTGAGTGGGTTGAATAAAATATTTTAATGTTTAAACATTCTTCCTTACTTCTCTATTTTTTATCCTCCATTGTCAACAAAATGGTATCAAAGTCAAGATAATTTCAAAGTTTAGAGAAGGTTAAGCCAAGGTGAAGTAAAGGTAGACAACCAAAGAGAGGTGACTTGGTGCTATTGAAGTGTTTCGCTGAGTGAGTGCAAAGTGTGCGCGTTAGAGCTCCGGAATGCAATCTAGCGAATGTGCTAGTTGAAAAGAAATTTAAAAAAGAAGTTTGTGAGTTGAAGCACGTCACAACGGTCATTATATTGATAGTGTTCGGGAGAGGTAAATTATATAGAAATGATGTTATCTAAGTTTGAAGATAAAAAATGAGAAATTGAAAAGACGTCAAGTGAAGAAGCATTTGAAGAGGTAAAAGAAGATGGAAAAAAAAGGAGGTGATTAAAGAAATTGAATTAATTGACAAAATTATCAATGGTGGAGAAATTGTTGAAATTATGAACATAAAAGAAAAGATTGTTGATCAAGACTTTATGTTTGGAAATTTAGAGGATAATGATAAAACAATTTTGTGTGTTAAAATTGATTTGTTATTTATAATGATAAATTTTGTGGAAGACATTGAATGGATTAACATTGAGAAATATTTTGATCAAAAGGAGTTCAGAAATAGTGAAATGGAGAAGAAATACAAGCATGTGAAATATGAGAAACTAATAAGTAAGATCAAGAAAAAAATGGAAACTTCAAGCATGTGTGATGAAGAAATACGGAGGCACGAAAGTGAAGAAAAGACAGAAAATTTTCATGTCGTCCAAAGAAATTGAAAAAATTATGAAAGTATTTCAATGTGTTAAAAGACTGGCAAGACAATTATTTGTGTCATATAAATTAATGGAAATGACAAAAGAGTTTCTTGCGTTTGAAGGAATCAAAAGAGCAAAAGATTTTACGACATTAATTGTGAAGAATAAATTTAGTTTACTGGAGGCCTTGTAATTAAGAAACTAAACCAAATTAATAAATGTCTTCTAGATTGTTCATGAATTGTCTTAATTAGTATTTATATTAGTACATGCATAAGTGAGTGTCCAAGTACATGAATGTATCTAGAAGAGTCTTGAAATATGAATGACTAGATTTATGTATATGTATTTGGTCATGTAGTAATTATTAAAGTGGCTTTAGAAGTGTCATAGAAGCCCTATAAATAGTCTTGTATGAGAGTCATTTTAAGTAAGTGAGTTGAATCAAATATTTTAAGGTACTTTTCCTTCTCTATTTTTTATCCTCCATTGCCAACATGGTGTAACAGAAGTGTATTTAGCCCTATAATTAAAGGCATAACACGAGCTTTATTTCGGTCAATTTTCACCCGAAATTGAATCTGGGGTTGACCTTGTAACAAATTTGGAACTTCATATATCGAATTGTTAGTTCAAATTCTTCAGGAGCTGAATTATGAATTTAGTGATACTTCGTATAACAAAAGTGTAATTAACCCTAATTACAAATAGCAAGAATTATAGTGCTTTACAAAGTAACTTTGTCATTTGAGTTTCTAGGAAGAAAGAAGTCTATTTGTGGCCTATAGCAAACCATACCTTCCATACGCCTTAGGCTTTTAGCCACTAGTTTGTCGTAAGAAACGAACAAATATTAATATCGATTTACAAAAGGAAACTAGTTTGTTAATAATGCAATTTTAATATCTACAAAATTAGCCCCATCATTCGATCAGCATAATTACATTTTTAATTCATTTGGTTGAAGATTGCGATATTTACTTCAAGAAATCGCTATTTCTGGTGGGAGAGATTGGTGGAAACGACTACAATTACCCTTTCTTTGGTGGTGGAAGCATCAAACAACTTCGAGCATTAGTACCTCCAGTTCTTGAAACAATTGTTTCAGCCACTAGTGTAAGTTCTCTTGTTGTTTGTTTAACATTTACCTACTCAAAACTAGAGCTTCCTTTTCTTTTCTAATTTTAATTTGCCTTAAATGTTTTCTTATCAGATGCTAATAGAGGAAGGTGCAGTTGAATTAGTTGTGCCTGGAAATTTGCCTATCGGTTGCAACTCAGTGTACTTGACATTGTTTCAAACTCCTAATAAAGCTGCCTATGACAAAAATGGGTGCCTAAAAGCATACAACAATTTCGCCAAGTATCACAATGCTCAACTCCAACTTGCTCTGGAGAAACTGCGACAAAAGTACCCACATGCAAAGATTATTTATGCCGACTACTACGGTGCTGCTAAGGGATTTTTTCACACGCCAAAGCATCATGGTGAGTTTTACTCCTATACCAACCTAACTTTATAGTACACTAATCTGTCCCAAAATAAAATCTTATAGCAAGATTTGTAGTATATATATATATATATATATATATATATATATATATATATATATATATATATAGGATTGGACATAATTTTATTCCATTGATCAGTAGGATTCACTACTGGGGAATCCTATTTTTTTTTAAAATGCTACTCCCTCTTATGCGTATTAAATGTCCTAATTGATTTCAGCAATAATTAATATTTTTTTTATCTAAATTGTCCTTCTAAATAACTTTTTAATTGAAGTATCCTTTCACTTTTCTATAATTCCAACATTAATTATTTTATTGTTAGTTCCCACATAAATCAGCTTTCCAGATCATTAAGTATACATGGAGAGAATTAATTGAAGCAGTACAATCGTTTGCATGCATGAAGAGTTTATATATGGCTTGTAACTAAATGATAAAGTAGATTGATTGCATTAATACCAATAAATATGGACCGGATACTTAATCTAGAAAGTTGGGAACTAACAAAAAAAATAATTAATGTATAGAAGTTAAGTACGAGAGCAGTTCCCATGTCCCCATTTTCCATGTCTCATTTGTGTCCTTCACTTATATTTTGACATATGACCTCTTACTTAACACATATTAACTCTAAAAATAAATAAGAGGTCAGGTGTCAAAATTTAAGTGAGGAACACAAGGAGGACATAGAAAATAGGGACATGAAAAATGGAAGCAGAGGATCTGCTCTCAGTTAAGTACTCCCTCTGTTCCTAAATAATTTGTGTTTAAGGATGTTGCACACAGATTAAGAAATTATTTAATATTTTATAACATTCCTAATATACCCTTGATTAATACTCTATTAAATTATTTATCTCCACCATTACCCCACAACTTTTCAATTTCTTGAAGTAATGTTAAATGGAGTATAATTTAAAGAATATGTAACATCAACCTTGGAAAGAGAAAGTTTGTGAAAAATAATTTAGGTGAGTATTAATGAAGCTAATAATGACAAGGGAAAAATTGGAAAAAAGGTAATAAAAACATATTGATTTCTTAAGACATCAATATTTTGGTACAAAACCATTCTTCTAAAACATTAGTTATTTAGGAATAGAGAGAGTAAAAAATTATGAAGGGTATAAATGGAAAAATAAGATAAAAATAGTTACTAATATAGAAATATGACATTTATTGTGAAGCATCCTAAAAAAGAAATTAGGACGTTTAATACGGGACAAAGAGAGTACATTTTTAGAAATACTATATAGAAGACACACGATTAAGTATGTACGTCGCAGTGATCAATAATGCATCACCCCAATAGAAAATAGACAAATTGGCTTGCGCCATCATAGACTTAACCATGTCTAATAATGACTGGTTCCTTCTCTCCACTACACCATTTTGTTACTGAATTCAAAGGATTGTCAGTTGATTGATTATCCCCTTTTACTCACACATTTCTTTAAATTAATCAGATATATACTCGCGACCTCGATCAATTTGAAGTGTCTTAACACTTTTATCTAACTATTTCTCGACCTCAATAAAATAACGTCTAAAACATTTTAATGCCACAGATTTATGAGAGATCAAGAAGGTGTACCCGAAGCGCGTATAGTCATCTATCATTATGAAAAAGTTGGAACGTCCATGTCTTTTTTTCACATTCATAGGGCCACAGATGTTTGAGTGAATGAGTTGAAACTACCCTAGTCATTTTACCAAATGATTTTCTAGTTGATTTCTCTGCTAAACAATGTTCACAAGTAGGTAGATTGACCTTAATGAGTAGGCCTAAAAGACATGTTCGTGCTAACCTGACCATTCTATCTTGTCCAATATGGTCTAATCTAGCACGTCATTGAATTGAACTATCATGATCATTTTCAAAAAGGAATAAAAATCATTACAATTAATGCTAAAAATAATAGTATCTAAAACCATAAAACCATTGAAGATAAAACAATTTCCAAAAGTTTCAGTCTCACGTAAAATAACAACACCATTATTCTCAAAACAAATTGATCAGTAGCCTAAACTAAGTACAACAAGAACAAAAAATAAATTATGTTGGACATATGGTGCATTGAGTACATTGTAAAGAATCAATGCAAAACATCATCACATCTCCAATTTATAAGTATTCCTAGCATGTCTACACTGGAGTCATTCTCCATTAGTACTTTTCTGCCAGCTAAAACTCAACGATGATGAAAATGAGCAACGAAAATGAGCAACGAATATGGTGAAAATGAGCAACGAATACTGTGGAAGACACTAAAGTCATAGCTTGATCGATCAACAAGTGAGTACCTACTTCGGCTCAGTGCAGTCACAAGTGAAGTGCCTTCTATGCCACAGTTGTAACAAATCAACTTAGTCTTGTTCTACTTGTTAGAACCACGTTTATTTTTTTCCTTTTGGAAGTATCAACATCTGCAACCTTCTGAGGCGTATTAGCATTGGCAATCTCTATTTATTGATCCTTTAGGCGCTCAACCTCTAGTCGTTTAGCTTCCAAATGCTCAACCTCCAATTGCTCACCTTCTAAGCACTAATGGTGATGAAAAATATCTTCCAAAGATTTAATGTTTTAATTTTGAGTTATATTAACCCTGATATGATCCCAATTGTCGGGAAATGAGCGTATCACTTCTCGAATATATTGTTCATTTGATAAATTCTTGTCAGCAACTCCTAACATTTCTATTATATTCGACATGACCAGAAAATGCTCTCTAATAGTGTTTTCAGCCATCTTCTTATAACTATCGAATTTGGTAGTTAAGAAATGCAACATAGTTGTGACGCCCCCAAAATAGGTATACATCAACTATCTTGAGTCGCCAAAAATATGGTACATAAATCAAATACAACTTAATTATACAACTGTCGTGTAAAATACGAAAAATCATAAACTGAGAGTTTAATCAAGAATATTGCCTTTAAAACAATATTCACTCTTAATGGAGTCCTCATAGACAGTATACAAACTCAAATTCAGTCCTCATTACATTTTTTATCACACTACTTAATAGAATAGTGAGGACTACTAATGCTATTATCTGGACTGTCACTCTGTTCCCCGACTCGTCCCAACTATATTCTCATTTCCTGAAGAGAACAATGAAGGAAAGGATGAGCTCAACTAGCCCAGTAAGAAATATTATGACCAAGATAATGCAGGATAAATTATCATTGGCCTTCAAAAATGTTAAACTGATAAAACACGGTCATCCCGGTGCTCTGACTCTCACATGTAGACCACGCGGGCCTTCCTGAAACCTTTACGCGATGCGGTTTGCAGGGTTCTAATTGGCTTAATTTTTTGGTGCGCCGACCTACCAATTTGGGAGCAACCATAAGCGAAGTGAGACGGACATGCGTCCAACTAAGACTAGGGATGCACTTCATCTTCAACCTTCAGCCACCAGAAACCTTAATTTGCTATCAAAACTTAGACAATTAACCCATATCTCATCCATTTTAAGTCCAAATTAAACGTATAATATATCAATGGAAATCTCATAAAATATTTTACTCCAACATGTCAATTGTGCATGAATCGGATAATCACACAGAAAGTTATGGTGGATTGAATAGACAATTTTATAACTAGGGTTCCAAATAGCTTTCAAATTACAAATCTGATTGAGCCCAAATTATATAGATCATATATATACACTACATATTATCTATAACATACTGCAATATATATTATGTGACGCCCCCTAAACAGATATACATCACCCATCTTGGGTCGCCACTTACATGGTACAAAAATATAAATACAGCTTAATAATACAACTGTCGTGTACTATACGACAAAACATAAGCTGAGAGTTTTAATAAGAATATTGCCATCTAGACAATATACACACTCAATGGAGTCCTCATTACATTTATTGTCACACTATTTAACAGAATAGTGAGGACTACTAATGTTATCATCTGGACCATCACTCCATTCCCCGACTCGTTCTAGCTATATTCTCATTTCCTGAAGAGAACAGTGAAAGAAAGGGTGAGCTCAACTAGCCCAGTAAAAAATATTATGACTAAGATAATGCAGAATAAATTATCATTAGTCTTCAACAATGTTAAACTGATAAAATACAATAGACATCAAGTTTAACTGCAGCGGAATAGGCAATCCATTAGAAGAGTCAAATAGAGCATGATATCTACTATCTTCTATGATTTAAAATGTTTTCATCAATTTTTATCACTGAGACTCAACTTAATAAATAAACCACATCATCGAATCATCCCTGCACTACGACCCAAGGATATTCATTAAATCATCAATAATCATGACTATACTGAATAATCCCTAGTCATAATTATACCAAATCCATCTCTACACCTAAGCCAAAGATATACAATTCAATAATCAAAAGTTCATCTTTGCACGTAAGCCAAAAATAACTTTCATCACCATATAAGCATAAGGATGATGACAATGATATAAGCATTAATCAAACGAAAACAAGGATAAATATTAAAGACTTTGAATTTATCCAAATATTATCAACCACTTAATAAACTCATAATCTAATATTATAAATATTATAACAATATTTTAATCACTTCTCAAACTTATAAACAATTTATTTCAAATGTTTATACTTTACCACATAATGCATTTAATCATTCAAAATGCCATACTCATAAGATCTCATCACCAGTGATAAAATCCTTTATCAAAAATCTGCATATACCCTATATAGAATTTCCAAGCCATAAAATCCTATTTACCAGTTTTCCAATTTCACATAACATATTTAATTTATATATTCGTAACTAAACTATTTTCATGAAAAATACCAAATCAGTCCCAAAAATATTTCTTTTCTGGGATTTAGCATAATATAGTCCCATAATGAACATATATTTTTCTCGGAATTTTTAAAATTTATTTATTATTTTTCAAAAATAAATTTTTAATTAATTCCTTAAGAAATTAGCTACCTCAAGGTTAACTCCAGAAATTTCCAAATCTTGGCAGAATCTTACACATGTTAACGTGAGCTTCTATTTTAAATTTCATGGTCATCGGAGTTATAGAACTCAGGTAATAGCGTTTTTCGTCGAAAAAACCTAAATATTGAAATTGTCATAATTTGCTCATTTTAAATCGGAATGAGCTCATTTTTGGACAGGAGGTACTTTATACCATATATTTTTATGTCCCAAAATTCTGGAATTTTTCTCATAAATTAAGTGGCTGAAAATGCCCTTTTAAATATCTGGGCAGTAGCTTTTTCAAAATTGGCAGTTTTTGACTCCTTCGCTAAAATCAGTCCACACAAAAATCTACAATACATTTTCCAGTGATTCCACTTGATTAAGTTAGAAAACTCATAGATCTAACTCTAGAACTTGACCACACTCAAAAATTTGAAATATAACAGGAGGTATGGTCAATTGAATTTCACGTTCTATTTTCACCAAAATCTGATTTTCAACCCTTTGTGATTTCTAAGAAACTTTCATGTTTTCATATAATAACCAACATAACTCCTCATGAAAATGACATAATAATTCAATAAAATAAGTTCAAGAATAAATTTTAAAGATTTAAAAGTTAATTTATCCTGAACTCAATAACGTCCAAATTGTCAACATGATACTGCTTTGTAAAGTAAAATTCAAGAATGCTCAGAAGAATATTTCCATGAAAAGATACTGGATGAAGCGCAAATATCCAGGATATTCTACTAATTTCATGGAGTATAGAAGTAAAAACTTTAACCAACTGAGTATAATAAAATATATGAAACTACAAATGAATTTTCACCCGCCATGCGGTAATCCACGTATACAGATCATTTCCACAATTTAATAAAGAATGAATACAAATGATCATTCACCATGCATGTGGTAATCCACATAGACAGGTTATTCTAACAGAATAATAAAGAATGGAATAACAGAAGGATTCACCATGCGTGCGATAGACTGCACAGACAGGTTATTCTCAACAGAATAATAAATAATGGAATCAGGTCATGCATAAACGCACCGACAGGATATTCTGACAGAATAATAAATAATGGAACTAGGTCATGCGTAAACGCACAGACAAGATATTCCGACAAAATAATAAATGATGGAACCAGGTAAGACGTAAACGCATAGACATGATATTTCGACATAATAATAAAGAGCGGAATAATAGAAGAATTTCACCATGTATGCGGTACTTCACATAAATAGGTTATTCCAAAATAATAATGAAGAATAGAAGAACAGAAGAATTTCACCATGTATGCGGTACTTCGCATATACAGGTTATTCCTACAAAATAATAAGGAATGGAATAACAATAACTCTCTTCATGAATACGAAAGAAATAATACCCCTTACCTCAAAACAATATTGGGTACTGGAATAGTGAGGTAGCAGACTTCTCTTCTTCTTTTTCTCTATAATTTCTCTCTATAATAATGGCTCTAAAGATTTTGTGAATTGGTGAGAAATAAAGGAAGAATGAACTTCTATTTATAGGAAAATATAGTTTCGATAATTGCACGTTTTGGGGCTCTAAATATTACAGTACAGTACCTCTAATTTTTTTTCATTTTTAATTCAATCATCCAAGTATTATCAAACTTGCACCACCTCCCCTAATAGTAAATCATGTGAATCAATAGTAAATCATGTGACTCAATAGTTCTAAACATGTGAAAAATTAATTACAGTATAGTACCTCCATCTATACATCCATTTTTAACTTAGCCATGCAAGTATCATCAATCTTGCACCAACTCACCTAATAATAAGTGAATGTGACTCAATAGTAACTCGTGAATAGTAACTCATGAATAGCAACTCATGAATAGTAACTCGTGAATAGTATTCTAACACAAAAAGTGCCCTGAATACTCGATTGAACAATATAATCTCCAGACATCAATTATTATCGAAATATATGTCGATTTCTACTAACACAAATAATCCCAACACAATGGAACTATCAAATTCATCTTTAATAAACACGGACTTATTCATCATTAATATTATAACTCACAATATTTAACAACCAGGTCGTTCCCAGGAAAGTGGGGGCTTTCCAATAAGGATTTCTCCCTATTGGCGCTCAATTAGGTGACCAAACCTCTCCTTGACAGAACTTCTAGACATTGTAAATATTACAATTTAATACTATGAATAACTTTGTCGTCTCAATTATTGATTTAATAATATATCATATAATGCAGATGATACTGTGGCAATAATCGAATTAATAATATGAGAGATATGATGCAACAATTACTGTAGCAATAATTGAGAATAATTGAGCGACTTATCACGTAAGTATCAATAATCAATACCGTGTGCTACTATGCA
Source organism: Panax japonicus (assembly GCA_020205505.1). Lineage (NCBI taxonomy): Eukaryota > Viridiplantae > Streptophyta > Magnoliopsida > Apiales > Araliaceae > Panax > Panax japonicus. Next base: position 6,662,738 of record CM035114.1, on the reverse strand, counting down.
ATCACGCGTATTACTGTACTTTTACTACCGAATAGTTCAACAGTTTTAACGATAAAACTTCCGCCGTTATTTTCATAAAAATAATTCTGTCGTTTTATTACTACGACAATACTTCCGTTGTGGGTTCACCAATGATTGTGTCGTTATACGGATATTCCTGATTAAAAGAATATTCTCCGACCAAACGAATATTTTATAACAACTTGCATACTTTGCAAAATTTATAAATACTACCCACAACTATAACATTATATCAAATCCATACCATAATATTAAAAAAAACTAGTAATTGCCTGTGCCTGAAAGCACGACGTAACGAAAAATTAGATTCAAATTTGAAAAATACTTTATTATCTAAAGACTATTTGCAACTTAAAATTAAACATAATAATGATCATAATTTACCACACTACCATAATAATTAATTTTCCTTTAAAAATAGATATCCAGAAAAAATTAAACTTGTCTATGAAACTTATAATTATCAATAAAAATTATCATAATTCACCACATCACCACAACAATTATTATTATTGTTATTATTATTGTTATTGTTGTTGTTGTTATTATTATTATTATTACTATTATTATTATAATTTTAATTATAATTATTAATAATAATAATATTATTATTTTTATTATAATTATTATTACTTTATTACTATTATTATTATTATTACTATTATAATAATATTATTATTATATTATAATTATTATTATTTTGAATTAAAATTATAATGAATCTGAACCGTACTTGTGCTTTCCCGCTCAAATCAATTATAATGAATCAGAATCTTTATTATATAGATTATTATTATTATTATAATTATTATAATTATTATTTCTATTACTATTACTATTATAATTATTATTATTATTATTATTACTATTATTAGTATTATTAGTACTATTATTATTATTATATTTATTTTTAGTACTATTATTATTTATTTGTGTGTGTGAAGAAGAAAAGAGAGAAAGATTTTGTGTGTGAACATGAGAAGAGTATGGTGTATGAGTGAATTTGATTTGGGCGGGAAGAAATATGAGCCTTTAGATTAAGTTGAAAAAATTAAGTTAGAATGAATCTAAACCGTTTTTGTGCTTTGTCAAATGAAAGATTCAAAATGAGTTCTGTTTTATTATATAGATTTTTAGTACTATTATTATTTGTTTTTGTGTGTGTGTGTGTGAAGAAGAGAGGAAAAAGAAAGATTTTGTGTGTGAACATGAGAGAGAGTATGGTGTATAAGTGAATTTGATTTGGGCGGGAAGAAATATGAGCCTTTAGATTAAGTTGGGAAAATTAAGTTAGAATGAATCTGAAACGTCCTTCTGCTTTGTCAAATGAAAGATTCAAAATGGGTTCTATTTTATTATATAGATATTTCGAGAAATTTAAATCTTTATTCATAAAATTTGGGGTCTCACATATTAGCCCCTAACAACAAGTGTAACGTAAATTGCCAAAAATGATGTTTTCAAGCTTTTAAACATGCATTCATGACACACATCGTGTAAACAATTCATACATAACATATATATGCATGATCAATTAAACCATGCTTCCCATACTAATGAAAGATTACAATACATGCATGTTATTACTTTTTTACACATAAATGAGAACCAAAGGACATATCTCTTGAAGCGTGTTAGCCTTTGGTGCAAAAAAATCTCGTACAATTTGTTAACTAAACCAAATATATTCTAGATTTTTCAAGAAATATCTTAATTAATATTAGTACATGAATTGGTGATATCCAAGTACTTGAATGTATTTAAAATGTCTTGGAACATGTAATGGTTGGGTTCATGTACATGAATATGGTCATGTAGTAATTATTAATGTGGTTCTAGAAGTGTCTTATGAGTCCTTTAAATAACCTGTACTTAAATCATTTTAATCAAGTGAAATCAAAGTGTTCTTATATTCTCTAAAGCTATATTTCACTACCTCCCTAAAATATATTCTCTTCCTAATTATTCCAACAAAGTGGCATCAGAGCTTGAAAGAAAAGCGGGACCATCACAAAAAGTAGCAAATAAGAAACAATTGAAGAATCAACTGATATTACAAAGGAGCAAGTGATACTTTTGTAATACTCGGGTCTACCACTAAACTGAAGCACCAAGTGAATAAAAGACACCTTGTGGCATCAATCAAAAGAAGCTTCAACAAAATTTTCAAATCTTTGTGAACCCACGGGAAGAAGTAATTTCACTCCTAGCAAACTGAATTCTTTTTATGGATTCCTCGCTGCAACAAAATCCGCTCCTCGTGGCGCTGGAACCTTGGTTCTGACAAAACACAACAACTTCAACTTGAGTGAAGCAATTTCTAATTGAAACACCCCTCAGAATAATTGTTGATTTTTTTTTTCAAAGCAACGTGGTGATGGCAAATTCAAACAATTTAGTCTCTCTAATTACTCATTTTAACGGAGAAGACTTTGATTATTGGAGCCATAATATGAAAGTATTATTGAAGTCCTTCAAGTTGTGGAGTATTGTTGAAGATGGTTATGAAGAACCAAAATCTAAAAAGGGTTTATCACAAGCCCAGAAAATAGCCTGAATAAAAAAAGGGAGAAGGATAACAAGGCACTCTTCCAAACACTACTACAAAACAGTAAATAGACAACGCGGAAAAAACGTTGTGGTTTCTGTTAGAAAAACGTAGTGGTTAAGGGTGTTGTCTATTTGACACTCTTACACAACGTTTTTAAAACGTTGTAGTTAAGCACAATACACAACGTTTTTTTAGGAAAAAACGTTGTAGATTTGTTTTCAAAGAATTAGCAGATGCTTAAAAACGTTGTAGAAAGTGTGATTCCACAACGTTTTTTGGTTAAAAATGTTGTAAAAGGTATGATTCCACAACGTTTTTAAAATGTTGTAGATAAAAAGAAAAAGAAAAAAAATTGTTATTTACCTATATTACCAATGCACCTGCAATATGCTAATGTCATGATATAAAGCTAAAAGGTCTAAATTCTCATTTAAATTTAAAGCCAAAATGTATCAACCATTCAAAATACATCCGAATAATACCATTCGTTTACCGTTTCAAATTACTACATCCACAAAATATAACATCAATAGTGTAGTATTATATATAGACAATATTGAGTGGTTTAGCAACATCATGTTGATAACTTGTAAAATAAAAAAAATACACATGAAAGGAATCCTCAAAATTAAATGCACTAGCACCTACAGTAAATATGTTCTCAAGCAGCTCATTGAAGCGTGGATGACTCTAGAGAATAGCACATTCTAGAGCTAGCACAACCTTTAGCAACGCACTCACTAGCATTCATTGTACGCCTAGGCTCCTTGCCAAACGCAGTGCATTATACATCATGACAGTTCAGTGCAGCGTCCATCCATTTTCCATCATACCTAGTTGATGCCACCACGAGACGTAACCTGCACAAACAGGAGATGCAGTCCTGATAAACATATCAGTTACAAAAGACATTCTCCCAACAATTCAGGCCCTACCTACTTACAACAGAGGGAAAAAAAGAAACAAAAACTACCAAATAAAAAACATACCAGCGGACCTTTAACTTCATCAGTTTTCTCTTTCCCAAATAAACGCTCAACTAGTGCAACAGAGAACTCCATAGCAGTGCCAAGACCATGACTTGTTACAACGTTGCCATCTTGCTGGACTCGTGATTCCACTGCAGTTGCTGAATATGACAATTGCTCCATGAATGATGGATAACAAGTTGTCTGTCAAAAGGAAGCACCTCAGTAACTACAAACTAATAATATAATACCAACTCTGCATATGCCATAGAGCTATAACGCAGCAGAAGATGGACATAGCAAGTTATACTTTCAACCCCTTCAGCAGTCCCCATGAACCAAGAGCAACAGCCGGAGCTGCACATATTGCAGCACAAAGCCGTCCCTCTCCAGCCTGTTTTTTCACAATGCTTTCCAGAGTTGCACAATCTTTAAGAGTAGATGCACCGGGAATTCCTCCCTATACCAAATAAGCCGAAAACATATGACACAAGGAAATATAAATAAGAATAGTGAGGTGAGAATAATCATGCACTCAACATCCTAGACATTTCAAAATCAATAACTTCATAATTATTTTTTTGGGTCAGCAGTTACTTTAAAGTTTAAACTCAAATCAATTCTTTTATTGGGAAGACACTAATCTCACTGCAGCACTGAAAAATAATTCCCAACTCCCGTATTAACCAGAATGAGAAAGAAAACAGAAAATGCAAGTAGCAAGTAGTAAGAATTAAAAATTAACTTATTGGAACATTCACCAATAATCAACAAGCAAGTACATAATTAAGTGTTTTTCCTAGTAGAACATCCTAAATAGCGAACTATTTAATACAACATCTAATTAAATCAATTTCTACCCAAATGAACATAATCAAAATCTACAATAAATATAACAACAAATTATTAAAAAAATTGATTGTAAGTTGAAGGTAACTCTATCAAAATAGTGTCCTAAAACCATATTTAGTGTAACTTGTTATATAGGATTATAAAATACATAACAAAATATACTTTCTGCATTTAAGATTTGGTACTCCAGGATGGAGTGGCTTATAATCCTAACATGGGAGCAAAAAAATGTAGGCCTGTTAAAGAGATATGCCAGTTTTTTTTTTTTTGATAACCGAGAGTTTCCCAACACCGGTCGGACTAATCTCCACGAACCCGAATCCGGGTCAGCCTTTTCATAGAGCTTACGTCCCCGTCCCCGTCCCCGTCCCCGTGGCCCCTCTAAGCTCGTCCGGGGTGTCATTTGAACCATTGCGCAAGCTTGTTAACGTAACAGCTTCAACTTGAGTTTAACTCAATTAACAATTTCCATAATAAATAAAAATACCAAATTATTTGTACTCTTCTCTAAATTGCCTTAATTTGAGGAGCACAAAACCGACTATATATTGAACAAGTCAAATTTGAGCATAGATTTGTTTTTTTAAACAGGAGGTTTTTGAGTAAATTAAAATTATTTAAAAACATTATAATAATCAATAATACCAATATAGTATGTGTAACAATCGGAGGAGAAATATATGAGAGAGAGAATTATACAGGTAACGCGATGAGATCAAAGGTGGTATTTGCACAGTCAGAAAGTAGGGCGTCGCTGACGATCTTCACTCCATGACTGGCGTCGACTTTAAGCTGCTTCTCGACGGAAGCGACGGTGACCTCAGCTTCAGCTCTCCGCAGAATGTCAATTATAAAAGACGTCTCTATCGGCTCCGTTCCATTTGCAATCGGTACCAAAACCTGTAGCCAAACACCAGCAATTCATTAAAAAAAATTGGAAAAGAATAGGGAAAGAGGAAAGATAGAAAAAACAAGTGTGATTCAATGGAAATTAATCTGTGTCCGATACCTTTGGAACCCCGTACGCCATTACAGAGACTGAGAAACGCTTTGTGTGATAAAAAGAAGATGGAAGTATGTGAAGTGAGTAGCGCTTTGTCGGACAAGCCAAAAATTCTAAGCTTATTGTGGGTTCACCCTCAGGTTTCTCCACAACAACAAGCCAGTGCTCAAAATCGCAACTGTCGAGTAAAATCGTCTCCTTCGGGGGACGATTGGACCAGTTAGGGTTCGAATCGTTAAGAGATGACGTCGACTGGCGGATAGCGAAACCGCAGATGATAGCCGCCACAGGGGATAGATGGCGGAAGTTGGCGGCGGCGGAAACGAGAGGGCGGAGGCGGAGGGATGAGAAAGAAGGAAGAGAGGAGAGGCTGGAGGGTGATGATTTTAGTGTTGAACTAATAGATAGAAAGGATCCGAGTTGCCATTTTGGGGTTCTCTCTGCAAAACACTAGTAAGAACGAGGCAAGAACGAGAAGAGGGTTTAGGGCTAATTAGTAAACTGTGGTGAGTGTGCTACAGTATCAGTACTAATAGATAATTTTAAGCTCCGTGTTTTTAAAATACATAACGTTTTTTTTAAAAACGTTATCTATTAGTACCGTGTTTTTAGTAGTTTTTTAAGCTCCGTGTTTTTTTTTGGCTCCGTGTCTTTTTTTTTGCTCCGTGTCTTTGTAGATAGACAACGTTTTTAAAAAAAAACGTTATCTAGTTAAAACCAAAAAAATGCTCTTTTAAATAGATAACGTTTTTGCATATAAATCTACAACGTTTTTTTTAAAAACGTTGTAAAAAAATATACCACAACGTTTTTATAAAAAACGTTGTCTATTAAGTGTTGTCTATTAGGTACTTTGTACCGGTGAAATTTATCAAGAAATTGAAAGAACATTTTTTGATAGAATTTTGAAGGCAGAAACTTCAAAAGAAGCTTGGGATATTTTGCAATCAATATATAAAGGTGAAGAAAAGGTAAAAAAGGTACGACTCTAATCTTTGCGTTTAGAATTTGAGAAGTTGCAAATGCAAGAAAATGAGACTATTGCTGATTATTTTTCAAAAGTTACTTCAATTGTTAATCAAATGGCAACTAACGGAGAAGTTTTGTAAGATCAAAAATTTGTTGAGAAAATTCTTTAGAGCTTACCACAAAAGTTTAATTTTATCGTGGTAGCAATCAAAGAGTCCAAAGATGTGTCAAAATTATCTTTAGAAAATTTGCAGGCTTCTTTAAAGGCACATGAGTTCCGTGTTAATCAAAGAAATCCACCTTCGAATGATCAAGCTCTCAAGTTTGAAATTATGGGAGGTAGAGGTGCTCCTCGTGGTCGCGGCAGTGGAGGAGCTCGTGGACGTGGAAAAGGTGGCTTCTAAGGAAACAGAGGTAGAGGCTCTAATTTTCGTGGCAATGGAATAGGATCACAAGGTAACAATAATAATTTTAAGGAAAAGTCATTTGAGTATTCAAACAATTCTCAAAGATAAAGAGGAAGAGGTCGTGTTATTAATCAAAGAGGGAGAAAAGGCTATATTGAATATTTTCATTGTCATAGGCCTGGTCATAAAATTAGTGAATGTTGGTTTGCACCATCTAACAAAAAAGAATCTAGACTGGTACATGAAAATGAATCAGTTAAGAAAGATTGTTCAGAGTCATTATTAATTGCTTGTCAAGAAAATAATAATCATGTTTGGTATTTGGATAGTGGTGCCAGCAAACATATGAAAGGGAATAAGGATTTATTTTTTACCCTAGTGGAGTCAAATTTTGGGCAAATAAAAATAGTAGATGCTAGAGCCTATACAATTAAAGGAGTTGGAGAAGTCACTTTTAAAACAAAATCTGGAAAAATTGAAAATATGTCAGATATTTATTTTGTTTCAGGCATTAAAAGCAATTTGCTAAGTACTGGACAACTTTTGCGAAAAGGGTTTGATATATTCTTTCATGATAAATTATGAACTCTATCAAAAAATAATCAGGTTGTGGCAAAGATTAGCTTGGCAGAGAATAATTTATTTCCACTTCCTCTCCAAGTGGAAAATTTTCATTATTTTGCTGGTTTTAATGAAGAAGTTTCCAAGTTGTGGGATGACAGGTATGGCCACTTGAATTTCGATAGCCTAAAATTGTTAGCAGTGAAAGGAATGGTGAATGGATTACCCCAGATTAATAAAACGGAGGAGACTTGTGAAGCATATCAATTTGGAAAATTGCACCGTAATCAATTTCCCTCAAAATCTTCTTGGGCTGCAAGGAAGCCACTTGAACTTGTTCATTCAGACCTGTGTGGACCTATGACAGTGTCATCTTTTGGAGGTAACAAATACTTCATTTCTTTTATTGATGATTACACAAGAAAAGTGTGGACTTATTTTCTTCATGAAAAATCTTAAAGTTTTCAAGCTTTTAAAAATTTTAAAAGTAGAAGTTGAAAAATTTTCTGTTTGTCACATAAAGACTTTAAGAACACATCGAGGGTCAGAGTATCTTTCAAATGATTTTCAGCATTTTTATAAAGATAATGGCATAAGGCATGAATTAACAGTTTGTTATACACCGCAACAAAATGGTGTTTGCGAAAGGAAAAATCGTACAATCATAGACATGGTTCGATGCATGCTGAAAAGAAAAAGGTTGCCACACCAATTTTGGGCAGAAGCTATTTCTTATGTGGTTTACTTGATCAACAGGTCACCAATAAAAAGTTTAAAAAATTGTACTCCTCATGAAGCTTAATTGGTATGGGAGAAAACCAAGTGTCCAACACTTAAGGATTTTTGGAAGTGTAGCTTTTGCTCATGTACCAAATGTAATTAGGACAAAACTTGATGACAAGGCAGAAAAATGTATTTTTATTGGATACACTGAAAGGTGAAAAGCCTACAAGCTGTATAATCTAAAAGCAAAGAAAATTATCATTAGCAGGGATGCAAACTTTGATGAAAAATCCTTTTTCAATGATTCTGACATAAACAGTGTAGATGAGGTACCATTGCTCGTGGAGGATTTGGAAGGTTGTAGCAATATGCCAAATGAAGATGATTCATACTTGAACCCACCTGATGTTACATCATCCTCAACAGGAGCGTCTTCTGGTAGCAGCCCCGAAGGTATCAAGACAAGAACTTTGCGGGAGATTTATGATATTACGGAGCTGGTAGATCCAGGAGATATTTTCTTTGCTTTCTATGCAGGAGAAGATCCAATCTCCCATGAAGATGCAGCAAAAGAAGAAAAATGGAAACAATCCATGAAGGAAGAAATTATGGCTATCGAAAGGAATGACACATAGGAGCTCTTCAGTTTACCACCAAACAAATGACCCATTGGAGTTAAATAGATTTTTAAGACAAAGTTAAATTCAGATGGCTCCGTCAATAAGTACAAAGCGAGGCTCGTTGCAAAAGGGTATGCACAAACGGAAGGAGAAGATTTTAATGAGGTATTTGCACCTGTTTCAAGACTTGATATTGTTCGTTTAATTGTATCACTTGATGCTCAAAACAATTGGAAATTGTTCCGAATGGATGTCAAATTGGCATTTTTAATTGGGTTTCTTGAGGAAAAGATCAATGTTGATCAGCTACCCGGTTTCGTGAAGAAAGGTGATGAAGAGAAATTTTACAAGTTAAAGAAGGCTTTATATGGTTTGAGGCAGTCACCAAGGGCTTGGTATAGCCGCATTAATTCTTACTTTGAGAAGAATGGTTATCAAAAATGTCCTAAGGAGCATTCTTTATACACCAAAATTGATTCTTCAAAAGGAAGATTTATGGTGAAAAGTCTTTATGTTGATGATCTCATTTTTACTAGCAATAATATGGAGATGCGTAATGATTTCATGACTGATTTGGGAGTGTTACATCATTTTTTGGGTATTGAAGTTAGTCAGTCCAGTAAGGGAATTTTTATTTCTCAAGGGAGATATGCAAGGGAAATTTTGAAAAAGTTTAAGATGGAGAATGCTAATTCTATTTCAACTCCATGTGTTACTGGGCTAGCTTAAGTTAAGAAAGGAAGGTGAATGAAAGCTTGTGGATCCAACTATTTAAAGGAGTTTGGTTGGAAATTTGATGTATTTAACTGCCACAAGACCAGATTTAATGTTTGTTGTTAGTATGATTAGCAGGTTCATGGAGAAACCTCACTCAGAACATTGGGAGGCAGCAAAACGAATTTTGAGATATGTGAAAGGCACAGTTGATTATGAAATTTTTTATGAAGCTGGTGTTCCAGTTAGTCTTACTGGATTCACAGACAATGATTTTGGAGGTAGCATTGATGATAGCAAAAGTACTTCGGATTATGTTTTTAATATAGGAAACAGAGCTATTTCTTGGAGTTCAAAGAAACAATCAATTGTTGCTCTTTCAACAACTGAAGCTGAATATATAGCGGCTGCACATGTTGTATGTCATCTAGTTTGGTTAGAAGAAATTTTGAAGTATCTCAAGCAAAAACAAGAAGCTGATCCAACTTTGTTTTGTGATAACACTTCAACAATTTCAGTTACCAAAAATTCAGTTCTTCATGGAAAGACAAAGCATATTCGCATTCGATATCATTTCTTAAGGGAACTTGTGAGTGATGGAATTATTAATATCAAGTATTGTAAATCTGAGGAGCAGCTAGCTGATATTTTTATAAAGCCGGTTTCTGGAGAAGTATTCAAGAAGCAAATCGCTAAGCTCGGAGTGAAATATAAATTTAGTTTACGGGAGGCCTTGTTAACTAAACCAAATATATTCTAGATTATTCAATAAATATCTTAATTAATATTAGTACATGAATTGGTGATATCCAAGTAAATAAATGTATTTAAAATGTCTTGAAACATGTAATGGTTAGGTTCATGTACATGAATATGGTCATGAAGTAATTATTAATGTGGCTCTAGAAGTGTCCTATGAGTCCTATAAATAGCTTGTACTTGAATCATTTTAATCAAGTAAAATCAAAGTGTTCTTATATTCTCTAAAGCTATATTTTACTTCCTCCCTAAAATATATTCTCTTCCTAATTATTCCATCACAATTCCACGTACTCTACAACCCAACGGATTCTCCGAACTACAATCCGGAGATGAGAACGGAACTCAATTCTACGGTACGAAGCAACTAAAAATTCACTCAGTATGTTGGGAACTGTATGTATTGAAAATATGTCTCACTTTTACTCTATGTAGAAGTTGTGAAACTGATGATATGATCCTTGCTATAATCTCAGAGACGTGTTTATATTAACAACGTGATAAGGTTGTTATGCCCACTTTCCACTATCTCTCCAACACCCGGTCAAGATAACGGGAATTAACCAAGTAATGCGCATGATATTTTGGCCAACAACTAAATGGGTCAAGAATAGTTAATAATTATGCATGTTGATTTATTCAAGTATGCACTGTATTGTGGTACTTAATTATGCAGGATTTTCAAATGGGGTATTGGTGGCATGCTGCGGAGGAGGTGGACCTTTCAATTTTAATAATACAGCAAGATGTGGACACCCAGGCTCCAAATCATGCAGGGATCCCTCAACTTATGCAAATTGGGACGGAGTCCACTTAACGGAGGCAGCTTATGCCTACATAGCTAAGGGTTTGATCCACGGCCCTTTCACTTCGCCCCCACTCTAGCTAGTGCATGCATGAAAAAAATTCATCCCACGGAAATATGTTGCTGTTTTGATCGAGTTTACTAGGTTATATATTATGCAAGAAATAAATGCATGGTTTTCACTTTTCAGTTAATGAAATGTAACATTTTATGGGTTCACAATAAATCATTTCTCTATTCCATTCCCTCAATCCAAGCCTAGCATTAGAGTATGTATTTTTTCTTATAAAAATAGAATATGAATATTAGTATTCATATAATTAATTTTTACTAAATACATACTGTAAAAAACATGTTTGCTTAATGTTTATATTTTATTTTTGTAAATACATACGGTAAAAAAAATTAACACTTTTTTCGTAAATACATACTGTAATTCATATTAACGTTTTTTTTTGGAAATTACCGTTTAATTAACTCCTTACGGCAAAAATAACATTTACCTCATTAAATAATGAGTTGGTCCACTTTGTGCAATAGACCACAAACTAAAAAAAAAACCTGTTATCAACTAACTAAACTAACTAAAATATTAAAATTGCACCCTTCCTTTAAAAAAATTTAATTGACGTTAAAATTTTCCTACGTGAGAGTACAAAGAAATAAAAAGTATTAAAAGCTATATGACAATTATAATAATAATAAATATATATAAAAAACAATATTATAAATAAAAATGAGAAATGATATATGATGCAGTAAAAACATTATGATTTATGTTTTCACTGATTGCTTATATATATTTATATTTATTTACATAATACTCTCTCCGTTTTTAAAAAATTTAAAAAAATGAATAAAGTATAATTTTCACACAAATTAAAAAAATAAAAGTAAAAAAAAAGTAGAATAAAAGAATTTCAAATTTATATTTAATGACCTCTCAAGATTATTTTTCATTCATTTTATAAGTTTGTAGTATATAAAAAACGAAAAAAATTATTTCACATTCCATTCATAATGTAATTCATATAAACTAAGCACCTAAAGTAGAATGGTGATTTTATTCCTAAAGGAATAAATGGACAAACCAAACATAAAAATGAGAATGACCATTTTCCATTCTCATTCCCATTCCATTCCTTAAACCATTCCATTCTTTAAGTCATTCCATTCCATACATGTCAAGGAATGAGAACCAACAGAGCCGGCCCTGGTAGCAGTGCTACAACCCAGGGCCCAAAGCTGAGGAGGGCCCAATTTTTTTTAAAAATTATGTATATATGTATATAAAAAAATAAATAATTAATTATAAAAATATAATATAAAACAAATCAATAAATATGGAGAATCAAAAAAGACTCTTAGCCACAAAAAGAAGGAAAAACCCTTCGACCCTCTCAGTTCATAACGCAACGCAAGCAATTTTTTTTTTTGATGCTTCTCCTCTTCTCCAACAAAGTTGGAAAATAAATCATCCACCAGCTAGACCAGTGCCTTTCTTTGAAGGTATTTTTTTTTAAATATACATATGGAATCTAGATATATAAATTTTGTAAATTGTAATATATATTTTTGATAATTTTTTCTTATTTATTATTTGATTCAACAGAAAACTTGGCTGGGATTCTTGTTCTTCGTTTTTAATACAATGTTTACAATTCAGGGTACTCTTTTTCCTTCGTTTGGGGTTTTGTCCCATTAAATTTTTCCCGAACAAGTTTTTTAACGAGGCCCCAGAGTGTTCTTACTTATCTTTTGTAAATTCTTATAATTTAATAAAATTAATTAGTTGATAATTTATTTATTTATTTTTTTGTTTAATTTGTATAAAGGGGCACACTTAAAATTTTTTGCCTTAGACCTTATAAAACTCAGAACCAAACATAGTATTAGTGTCAAAATTTGAGGATATTGAGCCCAAATTTTCATTTTCAGAAGAAGAAATTAAACATCAGAAGAAATTCAAAGTATTGAAAGTCAAAAAGAAAAAGAAAGAGGAAAAAACAAGGTGAAAAAGAGGATGAAAGAAACATTAAAAACATTTGTTGCATGTATGGATTCAGAGTAAATTTTTGTTTCCAGTTCAAGAAGATGCTCTTTCTTGGGGTGGGTTTTTTGTTTTATAAAAATCTTCTCATGAATCAAAAAAAATTTAATAAAAATAAAAATAAAAAATAGTTTGCAGTGTGCTCCCTTTTTTGGTGCAGTGAAGGTACTTTGATAACTTTATGGTTAGATGGGGTTTATAGTATGTTGATATGTCTCTAACAAATGGAGTGATTTCACACTACCTCATTTTGTGGTTAGTTTTCTTATTTCCCTAATTTTCATATTGGGCTGCTCATGAATTGCTCATGTACTATTTTCATCATGCTATTGGTGTGGAATATCTTGAGAATTATGGTACTGTTAGATGAAGGCAGGTATAAGTGCATTTCACACCTTCTCATTTATTGCATCCAAATTAATTTAATTTCGGTGGAAAAATCTATACGAAATGGTATGTCGTAAATATTATTTCCAACAATGTTTTTTTAAAAAAATTATTTATTTATTTATTAAAATCTAAAATTTTACGAGTGTGACAATATGGATAGAACCAAAACGAAATATAAGTCGGCTATAAATTTGAAATAGAAATCCTCAAAATTATGCAATATGACATAAGCTCAAAACACGATATCCAGTCATGTATATGCCCAAAACTTCATTGTAAGCCACTTTTAACTGCTCCATCAAAACATCTCAAAACTTCCAGCTATACCATCAAAACAACCCCTAAGCCATGTTGATACCGTAAAGCATTCCCTAAGTAGGACAGCAACCATGTTATGCCATATATATAAACGCATTAATTATCAACAAATTAATTAATGAAGATAACGAATATGCTGCTTGATAATGAAACTTTGCACTTGTTATTGTTCCATGATAGGTACTGGTCTCATTAAAATACGACACTTGTTGGTTATTCTCCAAAATTTCTGTAACCCCCGTTTAGAGTTAATACTCTAGTCGTTACGTTTTCTGTAACCCCCAATGGTTAATGGGCAATTCCCAACTTAATGTGTCTAACATTCTGATCATCCTTATAAATATTACTATTATTCTTCTTAGCATAAGTGATATATCATTATCATCTTCTTCTTCTCCTAACAAGAAATCGCTTTTGTTCTTCACATAATATACAGTTGAATTTCTTACAAAAATATATACTCTGTTAATTGGGCAATCCACATAGACAAGTCCAAAGCCTCCTTCCGTGAGTACACACGATCGGAGACTTCGCCGTTGAATCCTGAAGAGTGGCCGCCGGCAGCCCATTTGTACCATGATTATTATCAGTGGGGGGCGAAATCACTTTTTAGGACAGTAGTTACACTACGCCTCGGTTTTCCAGCTAAGTTGTTCCAATTTATTTATATTATTCGTCTTGTTAATTGCTATATTTTTTCTAACAATCTAAAAAGTGATTTTATAAAACAAAGCTCCTCAATATATTTTGGATCATCTTATTTTTATTTGATAGTTAGAGGCTGTTGATTTTACTGGAAGGAATTCTAGAAAGTGTTAACACTTTATAACAAAATTGTGGATTTTCATCTTTGAAGATATATATTTCATCTACTTTATTTACTTCTAATATCATCTTTGGTTGTTCAATTTCACAATATGAATTTATGATATTGTGTAGTTTTAGTCCCTTAACCAAGGGTGCAGATATTGATTATTTTTATAGGGAGAGTTGTGATCTTTTTATACCTTAGATTTTGATAATCTGTCATACAGTGAAAACACCTAACATCTTCCCCTTGCACTACATCAGAATTAATGGTATTGAATTGAAGTGATGTACCTTTATAAGATGATCATGATTTTTCATTGTAAGGTTTAGAGTTGGGACTAGGCAATCAATTTGCTGGTCAAAATGAAATATATCTCCACGTTGTGTTGGATTTCTTGTTTTAACGATTTTTATTTGCGGTGCTATGGAGTTGTCCTTTGTACGTCGGCTTGTGGAATTGAGTAACAAGGATGGGAAATTGACTACACCAGTGCCACTGACCTTGAACTTCAAGATTCGAGCCAAGGCTTACGTATTGGGAAAATTGGTGAAGCCCAAGTTCTATAAGACGATCCAGTGCTCCATAGTTTTGCATTATTAATTGATAATACTTGATCTTGGAGCAGTGTAGTAGGAATTTTCAGAACAAAAGAACATAAAAGCTTCAAACATTACTAAACTTATTTAGGCGTAGAGATGGCCTTTAGGTACAGAGAATTAGAGATTATAAACATGGTATGAAAAGGCATAATAACATGATCAAGTGAATGGTCAATGACAGTTTTTTATTTTATTTAATTCCAGAAAATGTTTTATTAATTGTTTAATCATGGAAATCATTTAATAAATAGTTATTTTGATTATTAAATTCTGAAAATTTAACATATATTAATTATTTGCATAAAATTAATATTTCCACTGAAGTTTTGGAAAATTAATATATTTGGATAATTTTAGTTAATCTCTAATTTAATTATGCAATAATTTGGGTGTTGGTGAGAGAATTTGTGGCAGCATATATTGAGCCTGAATTTACTTGGTTTGAGGCTGAGCTTGGGTCTGAATATTTGAGTCCATTGTTGGTTTAATGCTGCCGGAGTTCACCTTTTAAGTACCTGGGATGAGCTAAGGCTCACCTTAAAGCCAATCCAGTCTTCACGAGTTTTACCTATGTGTGTTCTTTGCACTGTGCACAGTAATATGATAACTTTTTGGTTGGGTTGGTGATCAAGATATAGTAGACATGTATATCGCCATCAAACCAAGTATTTGTACTTAAATTTCAGTTTCTAGCAAGATTTTATGCCTTTCTAGGTCACATGTTAAAATAATAATCAATTTTAATAGAGTTACACATAAAATGATAGACTCTTTACCATGTTAATTATGGAAGGAACATGCTCTTAATTTGGGGTATCTTAAAATGTGGGGGTGTCTAGCTAAAGTAGCTATATCAGAATTTAAAAAATAAAAATAAAATTGGACATAAAACAATGGTTTGTATTTTTTACTGGATATGTTTCAAACAATGTTGCATATAGACTTTTGATAACTTAACTCTAAAAATTATAAAGAAGCAATGGAATCATTTGATGCAATCTTTTGAAAAGATGTCATTAATAGTGAACTAGAATCTACATGAGAGCTAGTTATTTTGCCTAAAAGATGTAAATCTATTGGGTGTTTAAAAAGTAGTTAAAAGCTAACCGGTCTATTGATAATTTTAAAGCAAGTTTTTCTGTACTTGTGGTTATGCGCTAATGTTCAGCGTTACGTGACATTCTTGTGAATTGTTTTAATGTGCACTTCGTGCAACAATGTGATAATAACTGTTAATAGTCTATTGATAATTTAAGTTAATTGTTCTATGTGAACTATATAATTTGAGAAATGCGAAGTATGAGCATTATGAAGCATGTATCAGATGTCAAGTATATATAAATGTACAATATGAGAAAGATGAAGAATGTATAAAATGCGAATTATACATGAGATGTGAAGCATGAGAAATGTGGTATATGCATGAGATACAAAAGAATGAAAATTGTGATGTGATTATTTATTTATATGTGGAAGATTTGTTGATATTTGGTACTGGTGAGAAAGTTATGAAAACTATTAAAATAGTTTTTATTCTCTAAATTTGACATGAAAAACGAACTTGATTCTTGGCATGAGAATTAATAAAATTGCACGTGATTTGTTTTTATCTTAGACTCATTATGTGGAATTCTTAAGAAATTTAATTTTTTTAATGAAGAGCCTTTAGAAACACCTTGTGACTCTAGTGTGTGCATTTAAAGAAAAATAAAGTGAATTGGTATTGCACAAACTGAAGATGCCAGAATCATTGATAGTGTAATGAGTTGTACTCGACCTGATGTTGAATATTTCATTAGTAGAATTAGCAGATATACACATAATCCTTCACAAGTTCATTGGAATGCATTGTCACGTCTAATGAGGTATTTAAGAGGAACAGTTAATGTAAGTGTACATTTTTCTGATAATCCTGATGTTTTTAAAGGATATTGTGATGCTAATTGGGTATCTGCTAATGATGAAACAAGCTCCACTAGTATATATGTGTTTACTTTAAGTGGATGAGTTGTCTCTTGGAGATCTGCTAAACAAACTTGTACTGTTAAATCTACTATCAAATCTAAATTTATTGTATTAGAATTGACAGGTACAGAAGCAGAGTGGCTGAGGAATTTATTAGCAGACACAATAATTCCTTACATATCTCTGCATTGTGATTCTCAAGCTGCTATTGGATGAGGAATGAACCATGTGTATAATGGGAAATAGAGACATATTCGCTTGAGTCATAATGTTGAATGAGTACTGATCAGTAAACGTTGTTATTTTTATAGAAATTTGAAAGGTCTGAAAAGAACCTAGCGGATCCGATTACAAAGGGATTAATTAAAAAGAGAGTACAAGAAGCATCCAGAGGGATGAGACTATTGCCAATATCTTGAGTAAGTAATACACGATGGAAACCCAACCCATGTGATTGGAGATCCCATGAATTGGGTTCAATGGGTAACAACAAGTCACGTAATTACTTAATTATAGCACTACAATTATTTATATCCCTTCTTGTGTGCATGTGGTGCTTATTGACAAATTGTGAAATGATGAATCGTTTAAATTCTTAATGAAACTCATATCCCCTAAACGGTGGTGTATGTCAGTATACACTTGATGGGTTCACCTATATAAAGGTGGAAGTGTAGGTCGCTTCCTATGAGAGTCTTTGGCATACTCTCTAGAGCCTTTATGAAAATCTGGGACATGACGCATGGCCTAGAACACGCCCAACCGCGGACTTGTGTGGATTCAGGATTTAAGATATGTGTGCAAGCTCAATTGATTGTATCACAGATAATAGGTTCAAGAATTTAATTCACCTATAATCTACAATCATGAGCTTGTTCCACTAAGTGTCGATTCAAACTCACAAGGTATCGACGTTATGTATCTAAAATCCATTGTCTTTCTCACTTCCTTTTAATTTTTCTATCTTTGATAATTTTGAATCATGTGAGGGATTGTTGGTTATTCTCAAAAATTTCTGTAACCCCCGTTTAGAGTTAATACTCTAACCGTTACGTTTTCTGTAACCCCCAACGGTTAATGGGCAATTCCCAACTTAATGTGTCTAACATTCTGATCATCCTTATAAATATCACTATTATTCTTCTTAGCATAAGTGATATATCATTATCATCTTCTTCTTCTCCTTACAAGAAATCGCCTTTGTTCTTCACATAATATACAGTTGAATTTCTTACAAAAATATATACTCTGTTAATTGAGCAATCCACATAGACAAGTCCAAAGCCTCCTTCCGTGAGTACACACGATCGGAGACTTCGTCGTTGAATCCTGGAGAGTGGCCGCCGGTAGCCCATTTGTACCATGATTATTATCAGTGGGGGCGAAATCACTTTTTAGTACAGTAGCTACGCTACGCCTCGGTTTTCCAGCTAAGTTGTTCCAATTTATTTATATTATTCGTCTTGTTAATTGCTATATTTTCCAACAACACTTATTTAGGAATGGAGGGGGTATTATTTACTTGCACCATATAAGTCCCAGTTTGAGACCACATGCTTAGTTTACTGCATGTCACCATCTGTGAAGTATGCTATCAAACAAACAATCATTTTTTATGAGTCCCAAATCGGACCAAATGCCGGAATTCCTGAGGCCTTGCATGCATCAACAACATCCCTACTTCCTTCTGGATTACTAGTCACAATTACAACCTCAGCTCCCCAATTCTTAGCTGCATCCACACTCAATTGTGACACATTAGGCCGTCCAAATATGGCGGTATCATGAACAATTACCTTCTCTTTAGGAAATCCACTAACCATTTCTTTAATTTCCATACCATATAGTTTTGTTCAATCCCTTTTGCCACCCAAAGCACAAAAACTTCAGCTGAACATGGCTGCAAGAGAAATGACAAGAAAACACAAATACCCGACCCGGTTGCGACAACCAAAACCCTATCATACATGTTCACCAAATAGGGCAGGCACGCAAAGTGAACTTTTCGAACCCATAAATGGCCGGGTGGTTTCGATACTAGGGTCTTTGTATAGTCACCAACCGCTCCGGCCAACATCATGTGCTCTTTCTTTCCACCAGAAATTATTCCGAAAGCATGCCATTCGGATAAGGGTGATGGACTAATCCGGCCCAATATACCAGCCTTTACTCCCCCATCAAATTTAATTATGGAGGCATGGCCGGAAGGCGCAGAAACCCTAACTTGCACACGTCTAACTGTGAGCCAAGGGAGGATTGTTAGTATTGTTATGGCCAGTGTTAACCAGAATTCTTGTTGTTTAAGCAATCTAGATTGATCTCGATAGGATTTCGTTTCGGGCTCATAAGTGATTGTGAGTGTGATGAAGACCCAAACAAGTCCAAGACTAGCCCACCCTGCGAACTTATGAGTCCTTTCGAACACGTTGTGGTGGAGATGGCGGACTAAAGGAAATGCTGCCAAGCAACTTAAACAAAGAAGAGAGAGAATAACTGAAGAAACAACAATGATCTCAGGTGAAGTATTATCCCTATCTTTTAGGGTTAGTACTAAAGCATATATAAGCCATGCAACTGAAGAGACTCCACAGCCACTATGTGTCCCTCCTACAGACTGAAGAAGCGATGTCGTGGCGGTCTTGAGGCGTAGCGGCATCCAAGACCACCCTAACAGGTTGACGGCCAGCCAGAAAACAACACGTAAACAGGCCTCGCTCCTGCAGATTGTCAAAGCAAGTATGTTTCCAATAGAGAAAAGTGCAGCTTTATCCCTTGCATATGGAAAGTTCCCGGTAGCAGCAAGAACCAAAGCTCTTATGTTAAGAGTCAAGCACACAACAAAAAGTCTCTTGTACACGGTGAACAAACCTTGATCAAGCAAGATAACCGAAAGTCTTGACTCCTTTTGTTTTCTAACTTTCGGTGTTTGTTCACGATTATTGAAAGGTGGTGGAAGTGGAATTCCTTTTGGCTCCTCGTTGTCGCGGCCTTCTTCTATATCTGCTAAGGTATTATCGTCGTCGTCTTCCTCCTCGTCAACGTCGCAGAAATGACTACTGGCTCGGCTGGCGGATCTAAGGGTGATGCTTGAAATTGGGACAATTCTTTTGGAGCTTCCCCATGGAAGCCAATATATTGTGGTGGCAGGAGGAGGTTTATTATTGATGGCAAATGGATCTGCATGGGGTTTAATCTCAAACGCTACACCTCGGCAGCTCGAAAACCTCCCAAGGTTTTGTGCTTGTGCCATTTTTTTCCTCTCAAATATAAAGGAAGAGATAATTAATTTCAGTTTGTGAAAAATTAAGGTTCAGTATTTATAGTTGTATTTTACCTTGTGACCTGGTCATACACTTGAGTTGCAGTTGACTTGGATAAATTAATATGGAGAGGAATTTATTGTTTTAATAATATCGGATAATATGAAAAAAGATAAAAACAAGAATGATCAAATTCATACATATTCAACCTTACCTAAAAACAAAATATCTTAAACTTGTTCTCTCTAGTATTATTTGTTATTTCACAAGATATCTTAAAATTATGACATACTCTTTATTCATTCACAATATGTATTGTAATAATAATCAACAATTTATCGGGTGCTGACCTTACAATAATAATAAACAAAGAGTACGTGATAATTATAATTAAAAGGAATGTACTAATATTAAAGATCAGATAAAAAGTGAGACAATTGTGAATTACAAAATAATTATGTTCCTAGTACCTGCAAAAAATTTCCAACTAATTTGATTCATAAAAATGCTAATGTGTAATTCTAAGTTCTTGGTGGAACTAATCGGTTCGTTACACTAATATCCTAAATGTCAGCATTTTACTCACTCCTTTTTCAATTTTTTGAATGTCAACATCTTACTAGATCCTTTCGGCTTTTTGAACTGAATTTCAATTTAATTATCAAGTTTGATTTTAGGATTTTTCAACTGAATTTCTATTCAAACACTGTCTTCCTTGATATTTAATTTGCGTGCCAGTAGTGTAATGTTAATTCTTTTCTTGAACTAGAAGATAGACAAATTTAAGGTCAAATTATTTAAATATTTGTATTGCAGTTGATCAACAATATTACAATTCTTTTTCCTCTTTCTTTCCTTCCAATTTTTCCAATTGTTCTTTACTAGGAAAGTACTTCGCAAGATTTCGCAATGTGACTTTCTATGGTTAAGATTTCAAACTTTCCTAGTGGTTAAAATTCTTCATTTTGCTAGGACTATATATATATATATATATATATATATATATATATATATATGATAAATAATTTATATTATGTATTTATTATGAATCAAAAATAGGTATACTCCATCTGTAGTATCCGTTCCAATATCAACAGTTGAGAAAATGCAACGTCTGCGCGCTAGTAATACTAGCGGACAAACTAGCGGGTCAAATATGATAATTAAACCCTAAAGTCAAAACAATAATTTTTGTAAAAGTCCGCTAACAATAGTACTAGCTATTGTTGTCAACTTAAGTTTATCTTTACAATAAATTGTGAGTGTCCATCCTATGATCGAACAGTTTAATTAATAGAGCTTCAATTCCGTCCGCAATTTAGTGTCCAGTATTCGGCAGTTTAATACTGCAAACGAGATAGATGACCAAAATACCCCTCATTTATAATTCTCTCGTATTAAACTGCGGAGACTGAAATTTTTTTAAAAAAAAATTAGCATCCGCAATATTAAACTGTGTAGGGTCAAGAGGGGAAATATGAGAAATTTAGGGGAAACCTAATTGAGTAGAATTTACATTTGTCATGCTGCGTATGAGCTGATTCTGCTGGGAAATAATATGGTCACCTGTAATCGTGCAAGCAAAAAAGAGAAACCGGAACAAAAAAAAAGTGATACTTTTAAATAACAAATTTCAGTCAAAAATATTAAATATTAATACAAAAATATGCCCATGTGCCAACAAATTTTTATATGAGTTATAATTTCAAAAGTCAAATAGCCCTGTCCTTTTAAGTCCGATATAGTAGCAATTTGTGTCTCTAACCTAAGCGTCCAAAGAAAGAAATGGCCTCCAGCAAGTTCCAGGACTTAACCCACATATGGAGAAAAGAGATTATGGTTGACTTGCTTCCTAAATTTTGTTCATACCAATTCTCAAGCATAAAATTTTGTTCATACCCTGTTGAGTATGGTTCAATTCAAGATATTAATATAGAAAAGTTAGGAAGATATTTGTATAGAGAGTGACAGGGGCGGTTAGGGGCGGTTAGGGGCGGGGGGTCACCTGCTCCCACTGAAATTTTATGAGCTTATATCTGTCAGTATTTAATAAGTGAGTGATTGATAAGAAAAGTGATTGATATAAATTCTTATAATAAACACAACTATAAAAAGGAAGAGAGGAACGACACCCAGAAAAGCAAATGAGAGAGTCTAGGAAAGACTTTCATTCAGATAAATGGCTAATTGGAGAAAGGAATGAAAACTCTCTATTGGTAATTGATCTGCTCCCTATACTTGACCTTACTCAAGGGGAGAGATGTTTTCTAAATAGGGGAAGCCGCCTATAACCTTTAACAAGGGCAAATGACAAAGACCAGTGTTAATTTCATAGATATTTCTGCAGATGAAGCCCCTTATAATATAGTAGGACTTCTTAAGTGCAAAATAATTTTAGTAGAAGCTTAGTGTTATATAAATGCAGGATTTATTTCTCATGGAAATTATATATTATGTGACGCCCTCAAAATAGGTATACATCACCTATTTTGAGTTGTCAATAACATGGTACAGAAACAGCTACAACTTTTTTAATACAACACATAAACTGTGAGTTTAAATACAAATATTGTCATCTAGACAATATTCACACCCAAATAAGTCCTCATTATAATTATTGATATATTATTTTATAAAAATGGTGAGAACTACTAAAACGACTTTCTAGAACATTCATTCCATACCCCGACTAGTACTCGCTACATTCTCGCCTCCTGAGAAAAAAAATGGAACAAAAAGAAAAAGGGTGAGCTCAACTAGCCCAGTAAAGAATATTATGACTAAGATAATATAGAACAAATTATCGTTAGTATTCAATAGGAAAAAATCTGATAAAATACAATAGACAACAAGTTTCAGATCAATATTCACAGCGGAAATAATAATTCATAGAAGAGTTTTGTAGAGAATGAAATCTACTATTATCTATGAATTTAAAAGTCCATCATCAATATTTTATCCCTGTAACATCAATCAATATACATCTTGAATCAAATATTCATCTTTGCACTACAGGCCAAAAATATTCATCAGTCGGTCATGTTCATCTCAACACCTGTACATCTTTGTACTACAGGCCAAAGATATTCATAAGAAAATCAATCATCTTTGCACTACAGGCCAAAAATATTCAAGAATATCATCATTTAGGACTGAGGATGATGAAAAATATTTTAAAGAAAACGAATCCAGTAAAATAAAAGAACAAATATTAAGGATTCGTACTTTAAACAGTCCAAGTTCAAAAATACTTCATAAATAATCATAGTGAAGTAAAATTCAAGAATGGTCAAAACATGAATACAATCAAAGCTAATATCCATAATCGATATTTTGGGAAAAAAAACAAAATTTTAATTTTTCTGTGAATAGTGTCGTATTCGTGAATAGTGTCGTATATGTGAATAATGTCGTATACGTGAATAGTAACCCCGACACTAAAGACAAGAATTTCACAAGAAAAATTTTATCAATATTCCGGCATAATGATATTAGAAGAAATAATATTATTTTTAAAAAAATAACATCACTTACCTCGAAAAAAAATAGTACTTCTGGTTGGAATATCAGATATAACGTTGAACGAACTTGCACCGTATAGCAACACTCAAAGTATCAAAATACTCACAAGAATACGCTCGATAATATAGAGAGAGAGAAAACTTTAGTTTTTGGTATAATTTTTAATTCTAACCTAAGCACCCTATTTATAGGAAAATACTTAGAACACCAAAGTAGAAAATTTAATAAAATATTAATATTTTTAATAAATCTTCACGCCCACCTCTTGAATCTGAATTCATCATGTTTTCAATACTAGTGGGGCCCACTAATAATAACAAAAACGTTTTTCTTAAAAAAATAATTAAAACTTCTAAACATCAATTATTTCGGAACTTCAGAACTTCAATAATTCATAATAAATAACCTTTTTATCAGAAAAATTTGAACCTTATGTCTTTTCCATAAGAAATTTCATTATCTACAACTTTACAGAAGAAAGTTTTTCCAAATTCCAAACAGAAATTGACCGAAATCTACAAACGGACGATTTTACAGGCTATAATCAAATTTCAGTCAAGAAATGGAGTTCACAAACATGAAAAATATGTTTTAAATATTTTTTAGTAACAAAAATACTCTTCCTCCTCATTATTCATATATCCCACATTCATTGTAAAAATATCAACATTATTATTGTGGGCAAGGAAATCGTACCTTGCTAGGGTTAGGGTTTCGTGTTGGCTGAGGAGGAGAGAAATCCACGAAGAATACGAAATTGATTGATTGATTGAAGAGGGGAGAAGAACAGGTGGGCGATTACTCCAACGACACGTGGCAGAACTCCTAGAATCCGGGAACCGTGTTAGGGTAACAGGGATTCCAAGAGCCTTCTTCTTGAGTCCTTCCACCCCTAGAATCCGGAAACCTTGTTAGGGTTATTGGGATTCCAAGAGTCTTCGTGAGTGTTGAGAGAGAATGTCCAAACCCCTTTGGTGCTTTTAGGTGGAATCTCCGAGCCTTTAAGTCACCAAAAGGGTCCCTTTGATCTTCCAGGAGTCCAAGTCTTGAGTCCGAAGAGAAGTCCCCTTCTAAATGGAATGGAAGGGGTATTTATAGGATTTTCTGGAAAGTAGTCATGTGCAAGGCACATGCTTTCAGAAAAATTCCAGAAATACCCTTTAGTCCTTAGAATAATGCCCATATTGCCCTGTGCTTCTAGCCACCAATCCAATCCCTCAATCAATTCCCAAATCGAGCCGCCTCCACGAGTCTTCTGCCTCGGGACACGTGGAGGTTTCTCTCGGGTCTGATACATTTATTTTTGACTTTTTTGTCTTCATTCCATTAGGTTATGCGAACCCTAATTTGCACATTTAATGAGGTCGTGGAACCCTAATTTTACACTTGGGCCTACATTTGCCCCCTGCACGTGAGTCACAAATTTGGAGTGGCGATCGTGCAAATTACTTCAAGTCTTTGAATCATGCTTCAAGTCTTTCCCAAAATTTCTTGGACATGCATCAAATCTTTCCAAACTTTGGACAATCCTCTGTTTCCCTGATTAATTTTTGTATGTATCTATCTATATATATATATGTACATTTTTTTTAAAACTAAATTAAATTTGGCAATTATATGTTAGTAAAATCAAATAACATAAAATCTTTTCTTATTTTATTTTAGAAAGACAAAGGATGCAATATCTACAAAATATAAATCCACTGTCATATAACCTGGTGTATTTTGCAGATTATCAATGTAAAAGCAAAATTAATTAGATCCGTGGCCTAAAAAGTGGTTTATTAAGCGGTAATTAATGAAATATCTTCATCATATTTCACCATAATTTGTGTTCATTGTCCCTGATCTTCTCTCATCATAATCCCTGAATTTGGGACTTTGAATCCTCTTCAATTGGAAATACTGTAACTTGTCATATATCTAGAAAAATAATCGGGTAGTAATTTGAGAATACCTCTCTTTTTTCTCTTTTCCTTTATCGGAGCAGTAGAAGAGAGTTTACCTCTGCAATTTTTTAACGTGCAGCGCGACCACTATTGATCATACTCATGAATTAATTATCATGCTTGCCACTATTCACCATTTCATTTCCTACGTTTTCTGCCAATTTTTGTGATCAGCCGGGTATTTTTTTTTTTTTTTTTTTTTACACATAATTTATTTCTTTGCTAACTAATCTCTCTTTAATTCTTATCATCTCATTAATTTTTCATCTATATAATATATAAACGAATATCTAGAAGATTAATGGAAGATATATAAAAGTTATTTTCCTATATATCAATTCAAGATTTTTCTAGTGCACATCACAAAGGTGTTGTAGTACTCCGGTTATTTAAAAAACTAAATAATAAAATTACATGCACCTTAATTCTAGAAAGATGAACAAAACAAAAAAAACATTGCAATTAGCTAAGAATAATTAGTGGGCACCAGCAAAACAAAGACCCAATTAGAAGATGGTGATAGTCATGTTCCTCTCACATTCCTGAATAGATCAATAGGAGTATAGTATTACGTAATACTATTTTATGATAAAGCATGTTTCTTTTGTACCTCCGATTTAGGAGTGGGTTAATTCATTTGCTTTTGTTACTCCATTGTTAACCTAAATTTGAATTATAATTAAATCATTAATATTATTATTATTTTTTTTTATACCTATATGTATATATTCACCGACTAATGATTGATGGTAATAAAAAAAAGTTAGCTATGTTTTATTTTTTGACCCATAAATTGATACCGTAATAATATATTATTATCCCTCATCTTCAGCTTATTAGACACATTTTAATAGGGGATGCCCTAATTTCTAATTTTCACTGGAGTATCAATTTTTTTTTTTTTTTAGGGAGCGGCGGAACGTAGCAATGTGCCAGACATTCATAAGCCATTGTAGCAATTCATTGACGTTCTCTTCTAACATCAGAGGGTAAGACTGACCCACGTTACTTATAATATATATTACTCCCTCCGTCCCAAATTAACTGCTCAGTTTTGACTTTTTTTAGTCAAATTGACTATTTTTAGAATTAATAACTAAGCATATATAAATATATTTCTAAAATTATAAAAATTAGGATTAGTAATAAATTGTATATACTTTCTTTTGGTTATAATCTCTTCATCTATATTTTAGCAAAAATAGTAAAAAGATTAGTTTTAAAAATGGTCAATTTGACTTTAAAAAGTCAAAACTGAGCAATTAATTTGGGACGGAGGGAGTATATTATATTAATGTCAGAAGGTAAAATCATTATGCTACTGATACAGACTGATGATGACGCCGATCTACTATCTATCCTCCAACTCAATATATAGGTAGTGTAGTGGCCACTTCTATTCAATTTCCCAAAGTCATCTGAAAAAGCTATCATTAGTACATATATATTATAAATGCATACATTATATATATAATTATATATAGGACGAACACTGCAGAGGACGAACACTGCAGATCACTACGCTTTTTGATTGATTTTTTTTTTTATTTTTTATTATTACTATTATTATTATTATTATTTTCTGCTTTTTTTTATTATTATTACTATTATTATTATTATTATTATTTTCTGTTTTTTTTTTTTCTTTTTTTTTTTTTTTTGAATTCGATAGATATGATGGTTCGATTCTTAATATATGAATATATGATGATATCTGCTCCTCTATGGGTTGAAAGGTTAACCCCTGTGATGACATTTGCTCCTGATGTGTGATTGAGTAGCATCCATTTATGCATAAACCGAACATGTGGCCTTCATTTTTTTTTTTTTTTAATTCTTACATTTTATTATGCATAAACCGTATATGTTTTTTTTTTTTTTTTTTTTTTTTTTAGACTCACGCCACTAACTATTTTTTTCGATTTTTTTTTTTTATTTATTTATTTAGAGGAATTCTAATCTTTGATAGTGCATCTAGAAAGCTTTCATATATTCATAAGTTTTGCATCTCTGAATTTGGGTGGTCAAAACTTTATTTCCCCTTACAAGTGCGACTCAGGTCATCCAATTATATTTTGAGGAATCTGGTTTAGTAAGGTTGGCCAAAAGTCTAAAATAGCAAGTGCTATTGGTTTACATATAATTGTTCTAGTATTGTGGTGTTTGATTCTGATTACTATATGTGTGCAATATTCATATGTTCTTCTAAATTTGAAGCTTTGCAATATCAGAAGGTTTATAACTCTATGGATAGCAGGATGAGTAATATATATAAGAATTAATCTATCTACCATGACTAGCAGTCACACTGCGAATTACATACATATAATAGATAACAGTACCATACCTGGATATTTGAATGTCATGTTGGTGATAGTCTGATTTGGAAATTCAATTGTTTACCGTTGAATGGTCCATGCAGACCTTGTTTGGTTGATGCTTCGTGATTACTTCTTCTTTTTCTTTTCTTTTCAGGTAATCGTAGTATATATAAAAAAAAAACAATACCGCAACGAGGAAGCATCTATTCCGGGCCATCTCACCTTAACAAGGATCTTGACTTGGATATTCTCAAAGAAAAGAGGTAACACCGCAACGAGGAATCATCTATTCCGGGCCATTTCACCTTAACAAGGATCTTGGCTCGGATATTCTCAAAGAAAAGAGGTAACACCGCAACGAGGAATCATCTATTCCGGGCCATTTCACCTTAACAAGGATCTTGGCTCGGATATTCTCAAAGAAAAGAGGCAACACCGCAACGAGGAATCATCTATTCCGGGCCATTTCACCTTAACAAGGATCTTGGCTCGGATATTCTCAAAGAAAAGAGGCAACACTGCAACGAGGAAGAATTTATTCCGGGCCATTTCACCTTAACAAGGATCTTGGCTCGGATATTCTCAAAGGAAAAGCAACATCGCAAGGAGGCATCTATTTCGAACCATTCCACCTTAACAGGGATCTTGGCTCGGATATTCTCAAAGAAAGAAATAACACCATAGCAAGGAAGCATCTATTCCGAGTCATTTCACCTTAACAAGGATCTTGACTCGGATAGTCTCAAAGGGAAAGGAACACACCGCAAGGAGG
Organism: Panax japonicus; assembly: GCA_020205505.1. Lineage (NCBI taxonomy): Eukaryota > Viridiplantae > Streptophyta > Magnoliopsida > Apiales > Araliaceae > Panax > Panax japonicus. The sequence goes on along the minus strand of CM035114.1, from coordinate 6,633,828 downwards.
AAGGATTTATTTCGAGCCATTTCACCTTAACAAGGTCATTGGCTCGGATATTTCAGTGAAGTAGCATTTATTCCAATCAGTTGATTCAACGAGTAAGGAGAAGTTAAATGTAAGAGGGGAGAGCTCCTTAGGTGGCTAACCCCTACGGGCTAACCCCTAGGGGAACCAACCTAATGGCCTCCTCCTTCACATTTTGTCTAATTCATCTAGCCATCTTCAGGAATGGCAGCATTCGATCAACGAGATACTTGAGGATGTTGATTATGTGGACGTACTAAAGAAAAAGCTGACATTTTTCGTTGCATTTAGCTATGCAGGGACACTCGTATTCAACAGAACCTTGGTGCTCCTCCACATGCATATTCGTCACTGCTTGGGGGAATGCACCTCCACATGCATATTCGTCACTGCTTGGGGGAATGCACATCTACTCTGGAGGATATCTATGTCATCTACCAGTAATCATTTGCCCCCTGTGCGTGAGTCACGCCTTTGGTGAGATGATCGCGCATAACATTTGTAAGTGTTGAAGTCTTCACTTCTTGAAGATTGATGTTTTGCAAGCCTTGAAAACGAAAGTCCTAGGAGAGCGAACCTCTAGAGGAGTAAACCCTAGGAGGGCAAGCCCTAGAGGAGCTCTTCAAGGGCATCTATATATCTCCTAGCTTTCCTTAGACATGTCTGCCTTCCATGCTAGGTTGGATCTCTTTATTTTTAATCACCATGTTGTTGCACTTCGTTCGGAAGTCACTTCACGTCTCCTTGATAATAACTTACTTTATGTAAACTTTAGGAGCTTCAAGATGCCATAAATAAATTGAAGACCAAGCTTTTGAAAAATTGAGTCAGTTACCCAAGACCTTGAAGGCTCGATAGCCTCCAATACGAAGGCTCAGGGTACCACACCATTGTCGACTTGAAGGCTTTAGCTATTCCCCTCTCTTTAGTTCGACATGTCATGGCCTTTTAGATCATGAGCTTTCATAGTTTTTTCCATTTCCTGTATCAGAAAATTCATGTACATATATTTCAAAATATAATTTTTTTATCCTTATTGATTGCCTTTAATTTGAATGATTCTTTAAAACTCAATATTTAACATTGGATCTTAAGTTGTTCGAATTAATACTCCAAGACAACAATAGGCCTCATAAAACATGAATCTTTTAAAAAAAAACATGTTTTTTTTTATTATTATTATTGATAATAAAATTGCTTTTAACGAAAAGCTTAACGTTTTAAATAATAAATTCTCGATTACTTAGAAAGTATAACTTGTCTGGTTTGAGGACTTATAGTCAGGTGCCTCGATTACTTTTAAAGTTGAAAGTATAACTTTTCAGATCTGAGGACTTATAGTCAGGTGCCTCATTCACTTTTAATGATAAAGTGTAACACTCGGGTGCCTCGTCACTTGGGTCGTCCAATTTCTTGGCAAATGCAGTCTACGAGGACTTGAAATCGGGTGCCTCGTCACTTGGGTCATCCAATTTTTTGGCAAGTGCGGTCTACGAGGACTTGAATCAGGTGCCTCGTCACTTGGGTCGTCCAATTTTTTTTTTTTTTTGGCAAGTGCAGTCTACGAGGACTTGACCACCATTTAGAGTGGACCACCATCTTGGGTGGATTTTTTTTTTTTTTTTTTTAGTTCGTCAATTCTTGTGCCTCCTCCCTTGGTCACCCAATTACTTGGCAAGGGATACTCATGAAGACTTGAACCACCATTTTTGGTGGACCACCATCTTGTGTGGATTTTTAATTCATCTGTAGTTCAGAGTTTTTTTTTTTTTCGATGGTAGAGCCAATATTTGGGTTCTTGACTTCCGGGATTGCACCATGGGTGATAGTGTTACACGTTTCTTCTCCTAGTTCAATCTCCCCAGCCGTCAGCTTCTCATGGTATATCCTCCGCAGACTGTAACAATCCATAGTGGAATGTCCTGCGTATTGGTGATATACACAGAAGTCCGGTCTTCTTTTCATCTCTTCCGTTACAATCAAACGGGGTCTTGGAGGCTTCACCACTCCATGTTCAACCCATTGTTCGTACAGGCTCCTGAATGCCCTCTCGCTGCATGTAATAGCTTCCGGAACTGGCATTCTGGTATACTTGTCCTCATGCTTTTCTCTGCTTCTCTCAAATTTCTCATTCTTTTCCCTCTTGCCCCCTTGTGGTTTTGACTGAGAATCCGCCAAAGCCACAGTCGCTGTCCTCTTGCCCTTCCATGTAACCATCGCATGGCTGGTGGGAAATGTCATGATTCCTCCCAAGTCTTGTGAAAAAGATGAGAGGGTCGCAAATGAATCACAAGCTTTGGTAATGAGGTGGGGCTTGAAGGCGTCTAAAGCACCATTATTGCATATGCTAACCAAGTTCTTTTCTTCAATTGGCTCTTCACACTTTTGTGCTTGGGCCCTGAACCTATCCACGTAATCTGACAGCTCCTCGTTTGGCTTCTGCTTGAATCGCATGAGCTCTACGATGGTTACCTGTTTCTGCACATAGAAAAATTTCTTAAAAAATTGCAATTTTAGATCATCCCAATCATGGACTGATCCCTTCTCCAAATTGTAGTACCAACTGAAGGCACTATCCGTCAAAGTCTTGTTGAATTCCCTCATCAACAAGTTGTGGTTGTTTACTTCATCATATCCTAGCCATGGAGACATCGACTCTACGAACCTGGCAATGTGTTCTCTGGCATTTCCTTTCTCCCCATTGTATTTTGGAAACTGCGGGGGATGCTCAATATACCCCGTCGGATAAGGTTGCCTCCGAATGTGTGCAGGGTAAGGTGGAGTAAAATCTAACTCCGAGGGTCGGGATGTCTTCCTGTGAAGTTGATTGATCACATCGATCATATCATCCTTCGTCACGTACTGGCTTGTGGCGTGAACTCTCTGGGGTGTTGTGATATACTGTTGCATCGTCGGTGTGTATGGTAGAGAAATTGGTTGACGAACACTTGTATCATGAACAGCTGGCACTGGCGGAAGTTGCTGGCTCATTCGCGGGACATTGCTTGGAATGATTGACATTTGCACCTGTGAAAATGATGGAATAGTAGCTGAGATGATGTTTGCCTGAGGTTGGCTTGCTTCCGTCCTAGGTTGTGGCACGTCACCACTGTTCTGGGCTTCCAAGTTGATTATTGGAACCGATTGACTTTCCGTTAATGGAGGTACAATCTGGTTCTCTTTGTTGTTGCTACCATTATTGTTGTCTTCCATATCTGCTTGTTCCCCATGCAAATTTCCTGGGAACATGGCCTTGAAAGTGGGAATCTGCATCAACTGCTGGCGGAAATTGCCCATCTCTTCTTGCTTCCTCTGCATTTCCAACATCATGGCCATCATCATTCTTTGCCCTTCTTGTGCTTCCTTCAATGCCTTGAGCATTTCCAGTTGCACAACATTCGTCGGGTCTCCACCTGCATCCTCGCCTTGCCTTCCTGCATTGGTTTGTTGTTGATTGGCCATATGTGGTGATGTTGAACTTCCTTCTGAAGCGTCTTTAATAAGTGGTTGGTCAAAATCCAGGTTTGCGCCTTGGAAAGTTTGAGTGGCTTGCCTTGGAACTTGATCCGGTGAGGTAATGTTGTTTGTTGGTGAAGCAGCTCTTCCTGTAGTTCTCCCACTTCGAGTTATGGGCATACCCTTCACGAATTCTACACCTCCCCAGCAGAGTCGCCAAAATAAATGTGGGCAAGGAAATCGTACCTTGCTAGGGTTAGGGTTTCGTGTTGGCTGAGGAGGAGAGAAATCCACGAAGAATACGAAATTGATTGATTGATTGAAGAGGGGAGAAGAACAGGTGGGCGATTACTCCAACGACACATGGCAGAACTCCTAGAATCCGGGAACCGTGTTAGGGTAACAGGGATTCCAAGAGCCTTCTTCTTGAGTCCTTCCACCCCTAGAATCCGGAAACCTTGTTAGGGTTATTGGGATTCCAAGAGTCTTCGTGAGTGTTGAGAGAGAATGTCCAAACCCCTTTGGTGCTTTTAGGTGGAATCTCCGAGCCTTTAAGTCACCAAAAGGGTCCCTTTGATCTTCCAGGAGTCCAAGTCTTGAGTCCGAAGAGAAGTCCCCTTCTAAATGGAATGGAAGGGGTATTTATAGGATTTTCTGGAAAGTAGTCATGTGCAAGGCACATGCTTTCAGGAAAATTCAAGAAATACCCTTTAGTCCTTAGAATAATGCCCATATTGCCCTGTGCTTCTAGCCACCAATCCAATCCCTCAATCAATTCCCAAATCGAGCCGCCTCCACGAGTCTTCTGCCTCGGGACACGTGGAGGTTTCTCTCGGGTCTAATACATTTATTTTTGACTTTTTTGTCTTCATTCCATTAGGTTATGCGAACCCTAATTTGCACATTTAATGAGGCCGTGGAACCCTAATTTTTCACTTGGGCCTACAATTATATTATTATTATATAATAATATATTTAAATGAATTATTTATCAGAAAAGATAAAATATCAAATTTTCAACAATTGTCACTTAAAATTTTCTCCATCTATATCCACATAAAATGAAAATTTTCCTTATCATATAAATCAATAATTAATTATTCACAAATAATATTACAGAATCACAATACTGGCAACCAGGCCGTTCCCAGGAAAGAGGAGGCTTTCCAATAAGAATTTCTCCTTACTGGCGCGCAATTAGGTGACCAAACCTCTCCTTAGACAGAACTTTCTAGACATTGTCAATAATGCTATTTAATAATATTATTCAAATAATATGAATTATTGATTCGATAAAGAAAAATACCGTGTAATGACAATTATTGAAACAACAATAATATAAAATATCAACGCAACAATTATTGAATCAATAAAATAAAATATTGAACAGTAATTACTGTAACAATTATTGAGTAGTATCTTCTTACGTAAGAATCAATAATTGGTGCAATACCGTGTACTACTGCGTTTTAACCACCCATTCCAACAGTATTAACGGTAACAACTACGCCGTTATTTATAAACAACTTATACTTGTCGTTTTCTTCATCCAATCGCTTTCCGTTATAGAGCCCACATAAAGCTGCGTCGTCGTACGAATATTCCATGACAGTAAGAATATTCCACGACCAAACTAATATTCCCTGACAACAATGAATATTTTATAACCACTTGCTTATTTGAAATATTTGTGCATTTTACTCATAACTAACCACATTAATCAAATTAACCCTTACTATTTCAAAATAATAAATAGAAGAAATTCAATTTCATTAATAATAAGTTGGAGTCTTACATATTATTCATGTAAAATTATAACATGTAAAAATATAAAATGATTTGTGAAATAACTGTCCCTTATATATGGCGAATTGCACGATTTTAGAAATCTTCATGCTGCGCAGGTGAACAGAAATCACATATCTATAATTTTCTGTTAATAATAATATTTAGATAATTTATTCACACAAAGAATGTTTAACAAGCCCACAAACTCCCTTCAACATAAAAACAATCTAAATTAGATTTTTAAACCACAAGGGAAAAAAATATTGTCAACCTCAAGCATGTTTATAATACATCAAAAATCATCATCCTCATGATCCAACAACTTCCAAGATCCATCAGCCTGTTGAACCATCCCCTTGTTCTTCTCATGCCACCACGATATCGGCACGCAATATTCATCCTTCAACGCATCAAGACCTTTATTCGCAAGCTTAATATCGCGATTCACTTCCAACTTAAATCCTCCTTTCTCTCCTTGTGTTCCGGCAACCCCATGCAGGTAACCCTCCATATTATGCCAACTTGATAAATTTCCAGGGCTCTTCAAATAATGGGATTTAGTAGTATCAATAACCAACTCTTCACCAACGTCAGAATAACCTATTAACGGGTAGTTTGGGACAACGTCTATGGCGTTACGGACGCGTAGGGCACGAAGATCATTCAAGTTGGTGAACAAATTTTCGAAGTTCGAGTCTCCAACACGAGGGCTGGCGAATACTATGGCTGTCACCGGGCATTGCTTGTTTGGCCGGTCTTTAGGCCGGTTGAATCCGTTGATGACTATGTCAACTGCATTTAGGGTTGCAATGGCTGCCCCTAGACTGTGACCGGTTGTTGTTATGCTGATTTCTTCATCCTTGTATTGTTCAACTAGTCTTTGGACCTCTCCAAGTACCTAAATTATATGATTAAGGATTTTAGTTTATTTCATTTGTAAAATATGTATTAATATCATTTACTTAATTTTTATATAATACTATAATTTAAGCATGCTTGTTACAACCTATTTACAAAAGCATTGAAAAACGAACTGTAAGGTAACTTGAGTTTAGAAATATCTAATATTAATGTGCAAGCTATAAAGGAACTCAGACAATATATAAGTTTCAAAAAATATTAATTAGACCAAAAGAAAATATACGATGTACAATATACTTCTCATAAATTTTTCACAAGAACAAACGATAATTATGTATATATGGCCGCACTGCAAATGATTATATAAGATCATGAGCCTGCCCAAGGTATAACCTTAATACTATCTCCAAAATCAATTTAATAAAATGCGAGAACATGTTTTCTAAATAATCACAAATTAATCTACAAATATATGGTCCTATTAAATCAAAACTGACCTGATCTCTTGCACTGGTCTTATTGAATGGTGATCTTGGATCATCAGAAGTATAAATGGAGTACCATCCTCTATGCACCTTAGGATCGCCATCTTTCCCAAGTATTTTCGGAGCCGAAACCAACACAAATTCAAAATCATTAACCCATTCCAAGGTCCTAACTGTCCCTCTCCAAGAAATCACAATATCCCTCCTACCTAACGCCGCCTTCCCTTCATCCGTCGCCACTGCGACATACCCAATCCAGTTTGATTCCTTGCTCCAAGCCTCTCGGGATACGGACTTTATAATGAACGCATCGGGAACTTGAACTGATGATGTTGCATACAAATATTTTGTCACGCGATACTTGAACGGATTATTAAGATCAATACCTACTTGAGAGAAGAGATTTTTCTTTGCGTAACGGCTGCTTCCAGCATATTTTGATGCCTTTTCGGAATTGAAAGCGTCGTAGGCTGCTTGAGCCATTTCTCCATAGTGAATGATGTATCGACGAAGATCATTGTCTAATGGATCCAATAGGCGATTCCATTTATTTTCGCCGCTAAGAACTTTCCATCTGTTGGCAATGCTAGTCATTTTTGTGTTTGAGCCACCCATTTTTTTGTTCTTTCTCTTCAAACACTTCATCATCATTTTATTAGATAAGGACAGTGCATATATAAATAACTTTGAAGTTGGTTTCATATTCACTTGTTTATATAATGAGCTCCAAAAATCATCATATTGCAGAATATGGGTATATATTATAGTAGGTTGCCTTTTCTTGGAGTTAACTTCTATTCTTTACCTTTTTGTATATATTTGTATTATATAGGTGTTAGCAAATTAAACCAAAATTAATAAATATTTTTTAGAATGTTCATAAATTTTCTTAATTAGTATTTATATTAGTATATGAATGGGTGAGTGTATATATATATATATATATATATATAAGAGTCTTGAAATATGTATAACTAGATTCATGTACATGTCTTTTGTCATGTAGTAATTATTAAAGTGTTTCTAAAAATGTTCTAGGAGTCCTATAAATAATAAGTCATTTTATGTAAGTGAAGGGTAAGTGAGATATAAGTTGAAGTAAGATCATTATTATTATATATCCGCTTACTCTCTATAATTTATCATCTTTCATATATTTTCAATAATAGGTATATATAGATTTGGCAATACAACAAATTATTTGTCTAACAAATAAATTTTACTAACATATATTAGTGGATCCATCGACCATGCTGATCGACTATAGGGCATTAAAATTAATTAAACTTTGGAAATTATCATCTGTCTATCAATTTACTCTAGATGGTCAAGAATTTATAATTAGATGTGATGGGTTTTTGACATGAACAAGTTAATTAGGTCATTAGTTGTTTAGTGCAGCTGAAGAAATCATTAAGACTTCCGGTCGAGATTATGAATTATGAGAAAGCCATTCCCCATTCTATTAGAGATCTAGAGAGAGAGACAGAGAGAATTGCTTCATCCTAAAGTGAGCTTTTGGTGCTTGCTTTTTGCCGTGTGTAGCTAGACACATTACTAATAATTAAGGAAATTGTTATTTTCTTGTTTAGATATTTTCACAAGTGATCATTTGTAATGTATATGTATGAGAAACTATAAAAAGATTAAAAGACAAAAAAACACTGATAAAAAGAATCTCAATAATTAATTAGGATATATAATATGGACACTAATTGCATTCTCTCTCTCTCTCTCTTTCATTTGTGTTTGATTCCACTAGCGAATGTTGTTGATTATGAAAGCCATAAAAAGAGTTGACTTCTTCAACACCCACCCAGCCCACCCCACACCACCCCGGGCCTCTCCCCTCTTTTTTCTTTTTTCTTTTTTCTTTTTTCTTTTTTCTTTTTTATATATGGAAGCTAAACATGTCATATTCAGAGGTTATATTACTTGAAGTGTAAGTCTAAATCAGGTCATTCCTGAGCATGGGCGGTCCGAGGCTCCGATCAGAGGGTCTAAATTTATATATATATATATAGAGAGAGAGAGAGAGAGAGAGAATTTGGAATATTTAATTGAAGATTTTGGTTTTGAGAATACTAGAATAAGTATATTTTAATGAATGTATTCTCATATATTTTATTGTAGTCAAACTATTTAATCGAACTTCTCATATACTTTGTTGTAGTTGAAGTTCTAATTTATTTGTTGTAGTCGAACTATTATATTTTAAGCTCCGAAAAAATACTTTTTTGGATACAGCTTGTATTTGTTATTTATTTATTTTTATTTTTTTTGGTGAGGACAATGTTTCGAAAATGGTCTCGTTTTCATTTTTCGTCATGGGCCACCAAAATCTCAAGAACGGCCCAAGTCTAAACTATTTCTAAAAAAAGTTTTTATTCTTAATTAAATTTTGGAAATGCTTACATATATATGACAACTTATTTGGTTTATTACTAGCTCGATAATCAAGTGACTTCTGTTTTATCCATTTCATAATTCGTTTCATGCTTATGAAATAGGCAGAAAACAAGTGATTTCTATACTAGGTCCAAGCTCATTTAATTATTTGACGTATTATTGATTATAACTAACGTTAATTGCGAATTTGTTTCTCACATATATTGTTGAGTCAAGCATTTCAATTAAGGAATTAACGTGTACATGTGAATGTAAATTCAAAATACTGTATTAAGTTTAGGCAAAAGTGCAGGAGAGGAATATGTAATACTTATCTTGGCCCTTACCAAAATCTACACAAAAGCCAAATACAAAATTCTTTGCTTTGAAGTTACAAACACAAATAGTGTTAATGTAGGGAACATGGAATAAAGAAATACTTGCTAACTTTACAAGTCTTGGCAACACCAACTTAGTGATCTGCCCTACCTTCTTTGATTTAGACGTTGCCTAGAAATGGCGGTACTAAATGGAATTTATTTCGTGGTTACATCAAATATATGAATCTAAACTAGCAAAGAATATATATATTTATATATATATATATGGGGGCGGATCAATGGTATTAAGTTTTTTACATAATTTTTTGATTCTTGGATTTGAACATTCTTACTGACTAAGATTAAAACTGATTTTTAATTTATAACTAAATAAAAATAAAAACTTTTTTTTCTCTCTTTTTTCGGGTGGGATTAAATTTTTCTCTCTCAAACTGATTTCTCTCTCCTCCCTTTAATTATCACTTGTTTTTTATTTTCATAAAAATAAAAATCAGTATGTTATCATAATATTTGTTTTTATTTTTATTTAGTTATAAATTAAAAATCAGCTTTAATCTTAGCAATTAAGAGTGTTCAAAACTAAGAGACAAAAAAATTATGTAAAAAATTGTATATATATATATATATATATATATATATATATATATATATATATATATCCACTACTTGTTACATACTTATGTCCATTATTTAGGCAGAGATTTGAAGGGTATAGTTTGTTGGGAAAAGTACGTCAAAAATAATCAATATCCCTGGAATTACTTTTTCGTCTTTGTGCAATTAAATATGAAATCAACAAAATCAATTATGAGAACAAAAATAACAAATAACCATCCACAAGTAAGACACCAAATTTACGTGAAAATCCCTCTAAAATTAAGAGATAAAAATCACAGGTCAAACTCCGAATCTCCACTATATCACTAATAATGGGCTTACAATAATCCTCTCAAGTTTTATGCCCTAAAACTTGAGGTTACACAATAAATTGAGATAATTCAAATTTACCTTTAATTAAGTTGAGAAACTTAATTAACTTCACCACCAAAAAACACCCCAAGCAATAAAGTCTTCAAGCTTTCAATTGAACGGAGATGATGGCGGATACCCATGAACAACAAACAGTAATTCTCTCAATTTATTCTTTTGGTATCTTCTTACTACCAAACTTCTCTATCTCATATCTCAAATAAGACTCCCTAATAGCCTTATTTATAGTACTCTTCTTAATCCATTCCTATTATGGATTAGAAACAATTTATGCTCCTAATCAAATTAGGGATCACATCTCCTTGTCTTAGTCACCAACCACTCTAACAAGTAAACCCTTTTTCAACTTGTATTCTTTTCATGGAATCTTCAATTCCAATATTGTTTCCATTAACCCAATTTCTAATTGGATTAATATCAAGTAAACCCACTTATTTGCTCATAAATAAAATTAATTTTTTTTTATCTTGGATTCTATCTCATGGGTGAGGACCCACACCCAACAATCTCCCCCTCCGAACCCATGAGAGGAGGGATCACCAACCACAACTCCTTACTCAGAGTTAATTCCAACGAAGTCTTGGCTCAACTCAATCTTCTTGGAATTTTCAAATATCTTCATGTCCGGCTTTGTCTCATCGGCATGGTTCTTCTCAATGGGAGGATCTAACTCAAACTTGACAGATTTTTGTTTGCCAAATTCATTCACAACCGCTTTGTACCCTGGCTGCGAGCTATCACTTTTCTTCTTCACTTTTGGTACCCATTTAAAGCGAAGAGCTTTCTTTTTGTGATTCTCATGCAAGGATTTCCTCCCATCTTGCACGGCTTTGTGCCACACCTTTTTCTGCCTAACTCCCCCATCTTCAACACCTCTCACATGCGCCCGTATCGTATAAAGAGTGTCTACCTTCTTACCTCTAGTGACCACTAGAGACCCTTTGGTGAGCTTCCATTGACCTTCACCAAAGTAACTTTTATAACCATTCTCATCAAGCTTACCAGCTGAGATCAAATTAAAACGAATATCTGAAACATGTCTGACTTCTCTCAGCATCAACTTGCAACCACTGTTAGTTTCCAAACAAATATCTCCAATGCCTATAATCTTGGATGCACTTTCGTTTCCCATCCGCACATGGCCAAAATCACCACTACTGTAGGATGTGAAGATTTCACCACGCGAAGTAGCATGGAACGAAGCACCCGAATCAATAATCCAATCATTAACATGACACTTGGGTTTATCATCACAAACAATAGCTACATCAACGTCGGATAGATACACAATCGAATCTTTATCCTCATCTTTTTCCTTAGAATGCTCCTTCTTTAAAAATCTGCACTCTCGTCTTATGTGACCCTGCTTCTGCCAGTGAAAGCAAATTAATTCTTTTCTATCTCTTGACCTTCCCCTGAATCATGTCATCTTCAGGAGAGTTTCTCCCTTTATTTTTGCCCCTACTTTGTGCGACAAAAACTTGTGACTCAGCGCTAATCACCATAGTATCTCTTCGCCTCTGTTCCTCGTTAAACAAACTATCCTTAACTGTATCCATAGTTAGCTTGCCATTAGGAGCGGAGTTACTCAACGATACAACTAGCGTCTCCTAGCTATCAGGCAAAGAGCTCAACAACAACAAAGCCTGCATCTCATTGTCAATTACCATATTCATCGTACTCAACTGATTTATCAAACTCTAAAAATCACTCAAGGGTTCTGCAACGGAGTTTCCATCCTTGAATTTAGAATTCACAAGCTTCCTAATCAAAAAAGCTTTATTTTACGCTGACTTCCTTTCATACATGGACTCCAATTTCTGCCAGAGAGCATAGGCTTTAGTTTCTGTGGCAACATGATGAAACACACTTTGATCAATCCACGATCTGATCAGACCAATAGTCTTCCTGGTCATCTTGTTCCACTGTTCGTCACTCTTGTTTGTGGACTTAACTCCATCGTTCTCAAGTGGCTCGTATAAATCCTTGCAGTAAAGCAAATCCTCCATTCTTGGCTTCCAAATTGCATAATTTGTAGCCTTGAGATTAATCATGCAACCTGCTGTCCAATCCTCCATTTAATTCGCACAAGAAAACCACAAAAAAATAACCAAGCTTTGATACCACTGTTGGGAAAAGTACACCAAAAATAATCAATATCCTAGGAATTACTTTTCCGTTTTTGTGTAATTAAATATGAAATCAACAAAACCAATTATGAGAACAAAAATAACAAATAACCATCCACAAGTAAGACACCAAATTTACGTGGAAAGCCCTCTAAAATTAAGAGGTAAAAACCACGGGTCAAACTCCGAATCTCCACTATATCACTAATAATGGGCTTACAATAATTCTCTCAAGTTTTATGCCCTAAAACTTGAGGTTACACAATAAATTGAGATAATACAAATTTACCTTTAATTAAGTTGAGAAACCTAATTAACTTCACCACCAAAAAACACCCCAAGCAATAAAGTCTTCAAGCTTTCAATTGAACGGAGATGATGGCGGATACCCACGAACAACAAACAGTAATTCTCTCAATTTATTCTTTTGGTATCTTCTTACTACCAAGCTTCTCTATCTCATATCTCAAATAAGACTCCCTAATAGCCTTATTTATAGTACTCTTCTTAATCCATTCCTATTATGGATTAGAAATAATTTATTCTCCTAATCAAATTAGGGATCACATCTCCTTGTCTTGATCACCAACCACTCTAACAAGTAAATCCTTTTTCAACTTGGATTCCTTTCATGGAATCTCCAATTCCAATATTGTTTCCATTAACCCAATTTCTAATTAGATTAATATCAAGTAAATCCACTTACTTGCTCACAAATAAAATCAATTCTTTTCTATCTTGGATTCTATCTCATGGGTGAGGACCCACACCCAACATAGTTAACCTTCATTTATCCTCAAGTGGAATAAAAATATATTTCTTGTTTTGCTAAATTCTATTGTTTGGCATGTGTAATTGTGTATAGGTACCTAATAGTAATACAATTGTGCAATCAATTCCACATCAATTCACCCTCTTACTCGATTCTAATAGTACTAGAAGAATAGTCACGCGCGTATCTTTTTTGAGTCCTTTAAGAGACCTTACTCGACTCTAATAATATTCCACCACATCAGCATTGCTAATGTGCTCCACCATACCACTTAATTGTAACAGAATTGTGTGAACCATTCAATATCAATTTATCATCTTGTGTAGACTAGCTCAATAAATATATTAGATCACCTCCTTACTTAAAAAGTTTATTTATTAGGTTAAAGTTCTACCATACTTGTTAACCTATATACACCTTTTAATTTATTTGATGTAGAATTCATATGAACTATCTCAACACTAATTTCATATCGAAATTATAATATTTATTTTTCAACTATAAAATAAATAATAAACCCAACGAAGAGTGTCCTTATCCAAATTAATTATTCGGATAAGCTAAAAATTAATTAAAATAAAAATAGAAAGATAAAGAATGTTAAATTGTAGAATAAAGAATTTTAAAATTAGATTAGAATTTTAAAATAAAAAATTTTCTAAATATGGGTCTCGATATATATTGCAAAAAAAATTCTGCAACTTATAATTGTGCACTATCACATATATCGTTAAAATATAACCAATAATAGTTATAAATCTACGCAACCGGTAACAAAATAATCGACATATTAAGTCGCAAGATTTACCATTTTCCTCTAAATTAATAATATTATTGACATCTCAAAACCACTTGAATGGAACTATATGAAATATCTTATTATAAAATACTTCCTCTATCTCAAATTAAATGCTCAATTTTGACTTTTTTGAGTTAAATACACCATTTTTCAAAGTAATATTTGTACCATTTTTGCCAAAAAAAAATAGGGGTAGAGATTATAATTAAAAGAAAGTATACACAATTTACTATTAAATCCAATTTTATAATTTTAAAAATATATTTATATATGCTTAATTATCAATTTTAAAAGTAGTCAATTTAACTATTAAAAAAATAAAATTAGGAATTTATTAATTTGCAACTGAGGAAGTATAAAATTAATACACTTTCTCACTAAACCATTTATGTCATCTAAATTATTTCTCGAATTGTTATATATATAAGAGTAATTTTAGGGGCCTTAAATACTTATTCTCAAAAAGTATTTTAGATGATGTGTCAATATTATAATAATTGATTAAATAAATTTATTGTGATATTGTTATAGCATTCAATGTCATATCATTTAAAATACATTTGAGATTGAAAATTTGAAAATGTTAACATTACTTCTATTATAATTGTAAATTGAATAACATATTTTTAAGTGGGCAAAACTAGCTAGTCCTTAACCCATTGTACTTGACTACTCTGGTGCAATAACCCACTTAATTTTTAAATTTATACAATTATACTATTAAACTAATAAAAAAATTCTCATTAAATCATTTCGTCAAATAAGTTGAACGAACTTTAATTTATCTCCTATGTGGCAGTTTAAAGCAAATAAAAAAAATGACTTAGACAAATAAATATAGATATGTAAAAAATAAAAATAAAATAAAAAATATTTGCCACATAAGATAAATAAAACAAAAAAACCTCAATTTTCCCTCTATTATTTTGGTCATTATTTCTCCTTTTCTCCTTCATCCTTCCTCCTATAAACTTTTTGAGGCCCTTTCTTTTCCTCCTCTTCTCTTTCCCTTCACCTCCTCTTCCTCTCTCTTCCCTCCACCTGCTTCGCCGTCACCTAACAAATATGGAAAACATAAGTCCCTCACAAAAACCCATAAACACATATATATATATATGTATGGTCCGTCTCTCTAGCGAACCATAATCAACGAATCAAAAAAGAATCGACTTTAGCGACTGTTTTTTCCGCCGCTATAGCACAGAAAATCGATTTTCTATGTTATAGCGATAGAAAAAACCATCGCTATATAGCCAGTTCATTTTTAATTTGCCATTTATGGTTGTCAGCTTATATACATACATATATATATATATATAGACACACAAACCCGTTCAAGAGAAATGCGTTTAAAGAGCAATATTATCCCCTTAAAAAGCATTTCTACTTGAAGGCTTCCATGTTTTTCTTTTTTAACCTTCTCTCTCCTCAAAGACGAGCTTCAGACTCTCTCTCCTCAAAGACAAGCTTCAAACTTCCTTCTCCAAATCGATTTCGAAATAAGCCCTAGATCGAAACTAAATTTTCACAAAACCTTCGAACGAAGAACGAAGCCCTAGAATCTTCGCAAATCGAGCTTTCTTTTTCCAGATCTCAAGTGCAGAAGAAATCTGTCATAAAACAGATATGGAATGACAGATAAATTAAAGAAATAAGGAGAAAAGAGAAAGAAAGTTTTCATATAACTTTTCATAATATCTAAAGGAGAATCCCACTGACATATATAATGCAGCTGGACAATTCTACACTCTCGCCTCTAACAACCTCCACCAATAAACTGATAACACGTGTTTATTGCTAAATTTAAGGCATAACTAATAATGGAAATGTAACAAACGCAGCGTTTGGCCTGAACTCATGTAACTACTATTTCTCCTCCTCTACCTTCCATTCCTGACAATTCCCCATTGCTTGAAAGGATCCTTGTCCCCAAGGATTAAAGTCTGGAAATTCTGCACTAATTTTGCTCCACTCTTCCCGTGTTGCATCTTCTGGAATGCTATGGGTCCACTAAATCAGAACCATGGTGGCTGGTCGCTGCCCCTTTTTGATCAATCTTCTGTCTAAGATTGCTACAGGTATTGGCCTTAATTCTCTTGCATGGTTCGTTTAGGGTAGTTCAGTTTGTACCTCCTTGGTCTCTCCAATCTTCTTTTTCAGTTGTGAAACATGAAAAACATTATGAATTTTGGCACTTGTAGGAAGCTACAGCTTGTAGGCCACCTTCCCTATTCTTTGAATTACAGTGTATGGTCCATAGTACTTAGCAGATAACTTGAAGTTTCTCCTTTGTGACAATGACATCTGTCTATAAGGTTGTAACTTCAGATACACCACATCACATTCTTTTAATTCCCTTTCTGTTCTTTTCCTATCTGCATAAAGTTTCATCCTTTCTTGTGACTTCTTCAAGTTCTCCTTCAATAATTGTTGGGTTGCCTCCCTTTCTTTTAGAAAATCTGCTATCAAAGGATTGTTGCTGGTGCCTTCTTGGTGATAATTAACCACTGGAGGATTAGTACCATAAAGAGCTTTATATGGTGTCATTCATGTTGCAGTATGGAAGGTAGTATTCTACCACCATTCTATCATGGGTAACCACTTACTCCAGTGTGCGGGTTTGGTACTAGTCATACACCTTAAATACATTTCAATACACTAGTTGACCCTTTCCGTTTGCCCATCTGTTTGCGGGTGGTAAGTTGTGCTTAACTTCATTTGGGTTCCCAATGTTCTGAACAACTCTCTCCAGAATGTGCTCACAAATATTTTGTCTCTATCCGAGATGATAGTTTTTGGAGGACCATGCAACTTAACAACAGAGTCCAATACCATTTGTGCTACTTGAGACGCTGTAAAGGGGTGTGTGAGTGACATAAGATAACACCCTTTGGTTAGTTTATCCACCACAACCAAAATTGTATCATTTCCCTCCGATTTGGGTAAACCTTCCACAAAATCCATGGTTATGACTTCCCATGCTTGGTCGGGAATGGGTATAGGCTGCAAGAGTCCTGGACTGGGAATGTGCTCTCCCTTGCTCCTTTGGCACACTTCACACTTTGTGATCAGCTCTGTCAAGTCTTTCCTTAATGTAGGCCAGAAGAATAACATCTCAGCCCTCTTGATTGATGCATTTATGCCTGAATTCCCTCCTTCCGGGCTACTGTGTATTTGTTCCATGATCTTTTCTCTCAGATTTCCAAAATTTCCCAAGTAAAGCCTTCCCTCTTTTCTGAGAATCCCTTCCTGCACCTTATATTCCGGACAGCTAGTAGGATTGATGAGAATTTGTACCATTATTTCTTGTGCCTCCTTGTCATCTTTAAGGTTATCTGCAACTTCAGTGCTCCACGCTGGAATAGCAGATTGTATTACTATACAGCTGCCCTCCATTTCATGCCTTCTAGACAACGCATCTGCTACTAGATTATCTTTACCCTTCTTATATTGAATAACATAGTCGAAACCTAACATCTTTGAAACCCATTTCTGATGTACTAAAGTAGTTAATTTTTGCTCCATGAAGTACTTCAATGCTTCATGGTCAGTTGTAATAATAAACTGTCGCCCCAACAGATAGGTCCTCCACTTCTGCACTGCCATAATTATGGCCAGCAGTTCTTTCTCATAAGTTGAAAGGCCCAAGTGTTTTGTTGACAAAGCTTTGCTTATAAAAGCTAATGGCCTGCCTTCCTGCATTAGAACTGCCCCTACACCTGTGTGACAAGGATCTGTTTCCACGATAATGGATTTGGAGAAATCTGGTAGGGCTAGGACTGGGGTATGTGATAGAACTTCCTTGAGTTTCTGGAAAGCTTGCTCAGCCTCTTCTCCCCAGCTAAAAGCCCCCTTTTTAAGCAAATTAGTGAGAGGTTTACTGATAATTCCATAGTGTTGTACAAACCTCCTATAGTAGACTGTAAGGCCCAGAAATCCCCTTAATGACTTTAATGTCTTAGGTGGTATCCATTGTCTCATGGCTTCCACTTTTCTCTCATCAGCAGCTACTCCTTGTTCATTGATAATATATCCCAAGCATTCCACTCGAGGTTGAGAAAAAGTGCACTTGTTCCTCTTTACACAAAACTGATTACTCCTTAGTACCTCAAATACTTGTTGCAGGTGACTGATATGACTTTCCAAAGAGGGACTATATACTAAAATGTCATCAAAGAAGACCAAAACAAACTCTCTTAAGTATGGAGCAAATACCTCATTCATTAGGCATTGAAAAGCGGCAGGGGCATTGGTCAAGCCAAAGGGCATGACTAGAAACTCATAGTGTCCTTGGTGGGTTTTGAAAGCTGTTTTGTGAGTATCTCCAGTCTTGACTCTAATTTGGTGATAACCACTCCTTAAATCCAAATTTGTAAAGAACTTGCTTCCCTTTAGCTCATCTAGCAACTCCTCTATGATAGGAATT
Source organism: Panax japonicus (assembly GCA_020205505.1). Taxonomy (NCBI): domain Eukaryota; kingdom Viridiplantae; phylum Streptophyta; class Magnoliopsida; order Apiales; family Araliaceae; genus Panax; species Panax japonicus. Next base: position 6,615,375 of record CM035114.1, on the reverse strand, counting down.
GGAAATTTGTTCTTTATAGTTATGTTGTTTAAAGCTCTATAATCCACACAAAACCTCCATGAATTGTCCTTCTTTTTCACTAGCAGCACTGGGGAAGCATAAGGAGATGTGATATGTCTGATGATGCCACTTTCTAGCATTTCCTTAACCATCCTTTCAATCTCAGTTTTTTGTATATAGGGATACCTATACGGATTGGTATTAATCGGATTACAACCAGCCATAATCGGTATATGATGGTCTTGCCATCTCACAGGAGGTAGCCCTTGTGGTTCTTGGAAGAGGTCTTTGTAGGTTGCCACCATCTGTTCTATCTCTCCTGGAATCTGCTCCTTTGTTTCCAATTTTCCTTCCACGGCAGTTAACTGGGCTAGAAAGTAAGTCTCCTCTTTGGGTTTCAAGCTGAATTTCTCCTCTATTTGTACTGAGTAGAATTGTTTAGGCTCTTCTTGTTCTCCTAATACTACTTTTTTCCCTTTCCAGTGTATTATAATTTCTCTTCTGTTATAATCAAAACTGATGGGATTGACAATTTGCATCCATTGTACCCCCAATACTACATAATACCCTCCTAAAGGAATAACATACATGGGGCTTTGGAATTCCCCTTGAGACAGTTTCCACTTAAACTGTTCAACTTTTCTATCACACCTTATTTGCTCTCCATTTGCCACTGTGATCTTAATGGGAGTGCAGGGCTCAGTAGGTATTTTGAGTTCCTTTATCAAAGTTTGTGAGACAAAGTTATGGGTGGATCCACTATCTAACAATATGGTAATGGATCTGTTCTTAGCTTGGCCATGTAATTTAATGGTGTGAACCCCATGAGTCCCTGTGATAGCATGCAGTGATACCCCACCATCATCCTCGATCTGCAAATATTCTTCTTCTTCCCCTTGTATGATGGTAGCTAATTCTTGATCTATATCTGCCACAGGTGCTTGTTCTTCTTCATTAGTTATCACAAGGTATATGTGCTTCTGTTTACATATATGTACTTGTGTATATACTTCATCACAATGGTAACATAATCCTTTATTCCTCCTATCTGCCATTTCGGTTGTAGTTAATCTCTTGATTGGGAAGGATCTGTATCCTGCTCCTTCTTTAGCCGATTGAGATGGTTCCATGTTCACTGCAGTCTGTGGTTTACCCCTTCGTAATTGACTCTCCCCCCCCCCCCAGATTTGAATGTGCCATGTGCCCTTCTGTCCAAGGATTCTACATAAACCTCTTGCCTCCTTGCTAGGTTGATGGCTTCTCTTAGAGTCTGTGGTCTCATCAGATATAGAGCATTGGCAATCTCTTCCTTTAAGCCACTTAAAAAACTCTCAATAAAATATTCTTCAGCACATCCCTTATTCTGAGTCATCATATATGTCTTCAACTCCTCAAACTTCCTAATGTAGTCATCCACCTTTCCTCTTTGGACCAATTTATTAAACTGCCCTATCAGATTTTCATGTCCTCCTTTAACAAACCTTTGACAAAGGTAGTATGCAAATTCTTCCCACAATATCCAAGGCTTCTCCTCTTGTATGGATTGATACCACACATCAGCTTCTCCTTCTAAATATAATGTTGCATACAACACCTTAGCTCCCGGTTCTAACATGGAATTTAGCTGAAAGAATTTTTCACATTTCTTTAACCAACCTCTGGGATCTCTACCCTCAAAGTGGGGAAAATCCATCTTAGGTAGGGAAAAGGGTAGAAAATGGTTGGAGGAATTTCTGGGTTGATTTGTTTCTGTCGGTTGGTACCCAGTATAAGTCCCATTATAAGAGGGAAAATGACTAGGAACTTGGTAGGAGGATGTTGTGACAGGCATTTGTGTAACATTAGTGGTGTATGATGGAATTGTAGATGAGTAGGGGGTATTGAAGTAGTTGTGTCCATAGCTGGTGGTATGGCCTGGAAGAGCTTATGTTGTGGGGCTGTAGGTGGTGTTGTAATTGTAAGAGCTTATGGAATTGGAGTAGGTATATGTTGGGTTCATTGAGTTAGTGGTCAAATTGGAGAGGGTCACCGGAATCGTGCTTCCAAGTGGTTTCGATTAGAAATACCATTCTAGCATAGGAACGGTGTATGGTGCTGGTCTGTTTGTGTTAGGATGGTTTGGAGTTATAACCTGGGTCCTAGCAGTTGGGTCCAATGTTGATACTATGGATGGAGGTTGTGTAGTTGGAGCTGTTGTAGCAGAGAGTGTATTCTGAATGTTGATACCCGATCTAGGCCCTCTGTTTAAGGCTGGTATAATCGTTCTGGTGGTAAGGGGCAGAGTGGTGGTTGACCCAAATTGTAATGATGGTAGTGGGGGTATGGTTGAAGGTGATAGTGGTGGTGGTGAGGTCGTAATATAGGGGTTAGTTGTCTGGAAGGAATTTGTGCGAACCTCGCTAGCTGCCATCTTCTCCTTTTCCAACCGGTGTATTGCTTCAATTGCCTCTGTAATTTTCTATGCTATCTCTTCACTGCTGGTATCTAGCCTCTGATTGATCTGGGTGATTTGCTCTCCAAATACGCCCATCTGTGTTGTTGTTTGTTCGAGGTTCTTTGCCATCAGATCCTGTAACTGCTCCATCCTTCCCTCCAAGGTTTTGAGTTCCTTCTCATGCTTATGAAGGCTCACCTTCGCCGTCGCATCCGCCATGGTTGGCCTAGGAGTTTCTTTGATACCACTTGTCACAAAACAGATATGGAATGACAGATAAATTAAAGAAATAATGAGAAAAGAGAAAGAAAGTTTTCATATAACTTTTCATAATATCTAAAGGAGAATCCCACTGACGTATATAATGCAGCTGGACAATTCTACACTCTCGCCTCTAACAACCTCCACCAATAAACTGATAACACGTGTTTATTGCTAAATTTAAGGCATAACTAATAATGGAAATGTAACAAACGCAGCGTTTGGCCTGAACTCATGTAACTACTATTTCTCCTCCTCTGCCTTCCATTCCTGACAAAATCGCGCCCTAGAATCGAAACACTAAAGAAATCGGACTTCGAAGTCTTCACAAATCGGTAAGCCCTTTATGGATTCAGCTATTTATTTTCTAGGGCTAGCACCACAATTTTTGTTAATGTTAAACATGTAAACTATGAGAAGGAGACGATGAAAACTCTGTTGTAGCTTATAATTGGAATCTAGATGTGAAACCCATAATTTCAAAAAATATGATTCTCCCCTGCCATCTTTTGTAAGGTTATTGCTCTTCTGTTAGTATACATACATATAAAGTCTAGCATAAGATATTCTTGCTCCTTTAATTATTACCCAAAAATGATGGCTCGTTTTGTGTATAGGATATTGTTTAATTTAAAGAGCATTTAAGTGTTTATTTTGTATTAACAAGACGTTTGTAATTAGAGTAGTTGCATCCTCTACTCACTTATACCAGGTGGAGGAATGTTGCACCGGTTGAGAGAACAGATGCTTGTAGTGTTGATATAGTTTTTGAGCCAATGCCTTGCATAATTTGATTATCCCAATCTTTAACTTCTGATATTATATCCACTGGCTTCATTTATACTCTTTTTGACATAGTTATGAATAATTTGTAAATGTTGACTAGGACTCCCCTTTGACTATTTCTCATTTATATAGTAGTATTATTGGTAATTATGTATTGTAATGATGAGCTAAAGTAACCTTTTCTTTTGGTTACATATATAAAAATAATACCACCAACATTATCTTGTATCCACATTCGCTCCCCAGCACATCAATTTTCTTCAATACTCTCTCAACAATATAATTAGTCTTGATTTTAATCACAGCAGAATAACATTATCTAAGAGTTCCATCTTTGTTGTGTGGCAATGGTAAGTTCTCTCTGATAATAGTTCCTTAATTTAGGAGGCATCATATCTTTCCTGAATACATGGGAATTCTTCTCGAAGTTTTTAAATTTTTATGAATTTACTGTGATTGTTTTATTGGTCACTATTATGACGTACCTGTTGTAAATGAAAACATTTAATCTTTAGGCATTCATATCCATTTCAATTGAATCTTATTGTCAACTTAAATCTTGACATAAATGTTACACCGAATAGAGTCAACTTAAATGGCCGCAGTTGATCACTATCATTGCAACTGCCCAGCTATATTGATAACTTCTTGGACTGATTTAAATCCTGATCTTCGATTCTATGGATGTCAAATTGCAAGAGTTTGTGCATCTAAAAAAATTCTTTGTGGGTATTTCATGTGGTATGATCTTCCGATGCAGTCGAGAGCCATTCAAGTGATACATGTTCTGTTAAGGAGGTTGAGGGCTCTTGAAAATGAAGCTTAAAATTTTTAATTCAAACAGAGTATTTACTGGGTAATCATATGGGTTTCCTTGATTTTGTTACTTTGGAATTTCTTTGGAATCATCTCTGTGCAAGAAGATGCCTAAATAAGAAAAATTTGTTATTAGAATTTGGGAGATGAAGCAGTTAGGATGTGTAAAGTCCTTATTTTAAATGTAATGAATTGATTGTAATCAAGTTTTGGTGTACTATGTTTTTTAAATTTAGTTTGGACCATGAAAATACCCTTTGAGCACTCATCCTAACTAACATTTTACCATGGAAATGAGCTTTTGGGTTATGTAAATTTATAAGAAATATCTGAGAATCATTACTTAATTACTTCCTATATTAAGTTCAATTACTATTATTTTTTTGTATGCATTTTTTACTCCTATTTTCACTTGTGTGAGACCATTAGAATGTGTTTTGAATTTGAAAGATAGCCTAACCAATTTTCTATGGATGAGTCTTTGTATTCAGCAACTGTGTGGAAGTGCAATTGATGGGTACATGAAATAATTCACATTCCACTTAAACTCCATGTTTTGAATCTCAATCGTTGTTAGGGACCACCGATTTTCTTCCTCGCAGCCTCATAGATGATTCATGGAATCTCTCCATGAAAGCATAATTGTTTCTTATGTTTCAATCTAAGCAATACTACATTCCAAGAAATATAAAAAAAAAAGAGGAGGAAATTTTTATATTCATTATTCAACATAATAGTACATCCAAGTCTTTAAGACATAACCAAAAAACATACAAGCCTTTAATACATAATACCTTTCTCTTATCGACTAGGAAAGGCTTAGCCCAAAGTACTACAGACCAGATTAGTGAAATTAGGTATAGACCAATTTTAAAGTATTCTTGTTTCAACCAAACCAAGAACATTCATGTTTAACCTAAAAAAGTGTGTTTAGTAACCAAAATATACAGCGCTTTTTTTACTCCTAACACAAAAATTTCTAAAAAACGACATCCTATGACCCAAAAGTACAATCTAAAGTGATCCAAGTATCTTATCATAAAGTTCAGAGTAATTTGATGCCATTCAGAATGACGGCTACGCAAGGTACTAAATGAAATAAAAACTAAAAATTTGAGAATAATTTGCCATCCAAAAGAGCAATCCATCCTCCCCTTCAAGATCTTCTCGGTTATTTGAGTTGGTGTAAGACTTCGAATTTTATGAAATAAAAGTATTTAATTTTTCTTATAATTATTATTCAGTATATGGTTAAATTGATAAAAGTTTAAAGTTAAGAGTGATATATGTAAAATTTTCAAAATACGCAAGTGGTTATAAAATACTCATTTCTGTCGAGAAATATTCATTTGATCGTGGAATATTCTTGTTGTCAGAGAATATTCGTACGACGGCGCAGTCATTTGTGGGCCCCATAACAGAATAACTGTCGGATGAAGAAAACGACAAGTTTGAGTTTTATAAACAACGGCGTAGTTGTTACCGTTAACACTGTTGGAATACCCGGTGGTTAAAAAATACAGTAATATGCGTGGTTGCACAATAGCACACGGTATTGCACAGTATTTTTGAATTATTGATCCTTACATAAGAAGGCACAGTTACTGTTCAATATTTTATTTTATTGATTCAATAATTGCTGCGTTGATATTTAATATTATTGTTGTTTCAATAATTGTCACTGCACAGTATTTCCCATTATCAGATCAATAATTCATATTATTTGAATTATATTATTAGATAGCGTTATTGGCAATGTCTAGAAAGTTCTATCTAAGGAGAGGTTTGGTCACCTAATTGCGCGCCAGTAAGGAAAAATCCTTATTGGAAAGTCCCCACTTTCCTGGGAACTGCCTGGTTGTCATAATTGTGATTCTGTAATATTATTTGTGAATAATTAATTATTAATTTATATGATAATGAAATATTTATTTGATGTGGATATAAATTATGGATTTATTTATGTGTTTATAAATGAAAGAATTAATGTTGAGATGTTTTATCAGTATTTTATCGGATTGGAAGTATTAAAAACTCAAATCTGTGTTCTTAAAGCTTTATTGCGTGAGTTGTAATTTTAATCCGACCGTTGGATCGTTGTGATTTTTGGATATGTTATACATATATAAGTTGAGTATATGTCCACAAATTTTGAACCGTTGAAAATTAATGCATGATTTTTTATGAATTTTTAAAGGTGTTGAAACGGTGTTGAAAATCGTTCGCTTATAGATTTCGGATATTTTTTGTCTAGAATTTGGACAAACTTAAAGGTACAAAGTTGTAGAGAATTTAATTTCATGTGGAATGGACATAAAATTCATATTTTTCTGATAAATGGGCTATTTTCTATGATTTACTGAAGTTTCAGAAAATAAAAAAAAAATTATTAAAATTATGGGTGGGATCCGCTTTTGTTTTTTTATGGAGAATTTTGCTGGAAATCAATTGAGGTGTGCTGAATTGGTTTTCAAGAATGAAGGTTTCATAGCAGCATGAGTAGAATATTTTAATTAATATTTTATTAATTTAGTCTTCTTTAGCGTTCTAGCATTTTCCTATAAATAGGCGCTTAAGTTAGAATTGAAAATCACACCAGAAACAAGTTTTCTTTCTCTCTATAATATCGAGTGTATTTTTGAGAGTATTTAGATACTTAGAGAGTTGCTATTTAGTTAAAGTTTCTTTCGGCTTTACATCCGATATTCCGGTCAGAAGTACTGCTCTTTTGAGGTAAAGGATTTTAAGGGTTGTTATGTTTTTTATGTTTCGTAATTTTTTCGACCTTCAAAAATTCTAGAAAATTTTGAAATGAAAATTTGATGAGTTTTATTGATTGTGTCCAAAGATGGCGACTTTTGTATGTGTAGATTAGGAGTTATGGATTTTATGAGAAAAGACTATTTTAAAAGTAAACCCTTATAACTCTTTGTGGATAACTCCAAAATTGATAAAAAAAATTTATTGGGAGTAGATCTATATAATATCACTATACCCTGTAAATTTTAGAATTTATTGATAAAAGTACAATTTATGATAAATGTCTAAATATTTGACAATTTTGGCCATATAAAAAATAGTAAATAAATTTTAAAAATTCTGAGAAAAATATATGTTCAATATGGGACTATATTATGCTAAATCCCATAAAAGAAATATTTTTGGAACTGATTTGGTATTTTTCATGAAAATGGACTAGTTATGAATAAATAATTAAATATGTTATGTGAAGTAACAAAATTGAAAAAATAAGATTTTATGGCTTGGAAATCCTATATATGGTATATGCAGATTTTTGATGAGGTTGTTGGTTATTGGTGATAAAATCTTATGAGTTTAGTATTTTAGGATGATTAAATGCATTAATTAGTAAAGTGTAAACAATTTAAATAAATTATTTATAAGTTTGAGAAATGATTAAAATATTATTGTAATATTAATAATATTAGTGTATGAGATTATTAAGTGATTTATAACATTTGGATTAAGGTGTTATAAATATTGATATGGACTTTATTGTGAAAGATTATTTTTTTGTGTCGAAATTACTATTCACGAGTTTCTATTCACGGGGTACTATTCACGATAAAATTGGTTTTTTCTGACTAAATTATCGTTGATTTATGAATTTTACTATTGAGATTAAATATATATTTTGATCATATTATTTTTATTATCATATATAACATTTTTATAATCCTGGTGAAGAAATTTCTCTTTGACCTAAGTGTAAAGATGGGTAGATTATTGGTATGATCGTGACTATGGGTTCTCTTTGGCCAGTAGTGCAAATTTGAATCGTTGACTAGTATGATCATGACCATTGAATTTACAATTGAATATTTTTAGCTTAAGTGCAAAGGTGAATTGATCAATATGATTATAATTATGGTTTATATAAACTCTGAAATAATTATGTATTTCTTTGAGATATTAAAATCTTTGGCATATAGTGCAAAGATGAATTATTGATGAATATCTTTGGCCCGTAGTGCCAAGATGATCTGTTGTTGAATATCTTTGGTCTGTAGTGCAAAGATGGTCTTTTTTTGAATATCTTTGGCCCGTAGTGCAAAGATGACTTGTTGATGAATATCTTTGGCCCGTGGTGCAAAGATGAATTTATTAGTATTATTATGAACAAGAACTGTGATTTGGTATAACCATGATCTTTGATGTTTCTGGTAAAGACATGTGATGAAAAATATCTTCGTCTTGGATGAGAAGAGAAAATTAGAACTACAATTATGATTATGAGTTATTCACATGACTGTGAACAGGATCTGTTGATTAATGTTACAAGGTTAAAGCATTGTTGGTGGACTTTTAACATGGAGAAGATAATAGACTTTATGGTCTATTTGACTCTTCTAATGGATTGCTCGTTCCGCTGCAACTATGGTTGAAAAGTATTATCATCTACCATATGTTCTAAATCTCTAATTTATTACTGATGAAGGCTATTGATAATTTAATTATCTTTAGTTATGATATTCTTTACTGGACTAGTTGTGCTCACCCATTTTACTTCATAATTTTCTTTCAGGTAATAAAAATGTAGCTGGATCGAGCGGGGATAACAGGGGAATAGTGTGGTGGTCCGAGACTATCAAAGTTTTTCAACACATTATAAAATAGCATGGCATACAATATATAATTGTATTGAGGACCTAAGATGTGTGTGTCGTATATTATACGTCACTTAATAATTGATTTTGGTGAACAACAATAGGGTGAAGTGAACCCAACTTTGGAAGGGTGTTTTGCCACTATAATACAAGATGTCTAATGACATACAATCTCGTGTTATCATAAGAAAGGGTTGTGTACATCCACTTGCTGAGTATATCTATGAGCACTACCTATATGATCTTGGAGTTGAGTTGAAACATAACGTTCAATTCCAGACGGTGGAGATAGTTATATGTCAAGAGAAGACTCGCCATTAGAAGGAACATGATAGTAATCTTCTTGTTTTTCTTTGGGGTCTATTGTATCAACCAAGGATAATTCTCTGGACATATGATATCTATCATAACTTAGATTCATGGCCTCTTATGTACGAAGGTTTTCTTAAGCACTTCCCAAAGATTTTAATTTCTAAAACAGTTCTAGATTGTACCTTTATGTAAGGAATCACTGTGAGGTGATGTCCATAGCTGGGGCATGAGTCACAGTTGGTATTAAAACTCACAGTATATTTGTTGTTGTATTTTGCACGACAATTGTGGTAATAAAGTTGTAGTTATTTTCTGCACCATGTATTTGGCGACTCAGAATAGGTTGGATGGATTGGACCTATTTTGGGGGCGTCACATTTGGTATCAGAGCTTAGGGATATGATCTCTGACGGAGATCCGGGATTAGAACTAGTAAGGGAGAGACGAGTATTATCCTTCGCTAGTGTGTGTCCTACCTAAGCTGAATTTTCTTACTTAAGTTAACAAATTGTGATATGTCAATTAACCTTTGTTTTGAAGCTGTATTCTAGGATGATATCTAAAATACAAGAGATGAGCAATGGAGAAATCATGAAGACAGGGAAGATAGAATCTAAGATGAAAGCAAGGTATTTTTAACTCTTTGAAATACCAGGTACGTAAATTTCGGGGACGAAATTTTATAAGGAGGGGAGATTGTAAGACCCCGAATTTTATGAAATAAAAGTATTTAATTTTTCTTATAATTATTATTCAGTAAATGGTTAAATTGATAAAAGTTTAAAGTTAAGGGTGATATATGTAAAAATTTTAAAATACGCAAATGGTTATAAAATACTCATTTCTGTCAGGAAATATTTGTTTGGTCGTATAATATTTTTGTTGTCGGGGAATATTCGTACGACGCCGCAGTCATTTGTGGGCCCCATAACAGAATAACTGTCGGATGAAGAAAACGAGAAGTTTGAGTATTTATAAATAACGGCGTAGTTGTTACCGTTAACATTGTTGGAATACCCGATGGTTAAAAAATACAGTAATATGCGTGGTTGCACAGTATTTTTGAATTATTGATTCTTACGTAAGAAGGCACTACTCAATAATTGTTAAAGTAGATATTGTTCAATATTTTATTTTATTGATTCAATAATTGTTGCGTTGATAATTAATATTATTATTGTTTCAATAATTGTCACTGCACAGTATTTCTCATTATCAGATTAATAATTCATATTATTTGAATAATATTATTAGATAGCATTATTGGCAAAGTCTAGAAAGTTCTGTCTAAGGAGAGGTTTGGTCACCTAATTGTGCGTCAGTAAGGAGAAATCCTTATTGGAAAGCCCTCACTTTTCTAGGAACTGTCTGGTTGTCATAATTGTGATTCTGTAATATTATTTGTGAATAATTAATTATTAATTTATATGATAAAGAAATATTTATTTGATGTGGATATAAATGATGAATTTATTTATGTGGTTATAAATGAAAGAATTAATGTTGAGGTATTTTATCAGTATTTTATCGGATTGGAGGTATTAAAAACTCAAATCGGTGTTCTTAAAGCTTTATTGCATGAGTTGTAATTTTAATCTGACAGTTAGATCGTTGTGATTTTTGGATATGTAATACATATATAAGTTGAGTATATGTCCACAAATTTTGAACCGTTGAAAATTAATACATGATTTGTTATGAATTTTTAAAGGTGTTGAATCGGTGTTGAAAATCGTCCTTTTATAGATTTCAGATATTTTTTGTTTGGAATTTGGAAAAACTTTAAGCTACAAAGTTGTAGAGAATTCAATTTCGTGTGGAATGGACATAAAATTCGTATTTTTCTGATAAACGGACTATTTTTTATGAATTACTGAAGTTTCGGAAAATAAAATAATTTTTATTAAAATTATGGGTGGGATCCACTTATGTTTTTTTATGGAGAATTTTGCTGGAAATCAATTGAGGTGTGCTGAATTGGTTTTCAAGAATGATGGCTTCATAGTAGTATGCATAGAATATTTCAATTAATATTTTATTAATTTAGTCTCCTTTGGCGTTATAGCATTTTCCTATAAATAGGCGCTTAAGTTAGAATTAAAAATCATACCAAAAATAAGTTTTCTGTCTCTCTATAATATCGAGCGCATTTTTGTGAGTATTTAGATACTTGGAGAGTTACTATTTAGTGGAAGTTTCCTTCGGCTTTACATCCGATATTCCGGTCAGAAGTACTGCTCTTTTAAGGTAATGGATTTTAAGGGTTGTTATATTTTTCATGTTTCATAATTTTTCCGACCTTCAAAAATTCTGAAAAAATTTGAAATAATAATTTGATGAGTTTTATTAATTGTGTCCAAAGATGGCGATTTTTGGATGTGTAGATTAGAAGTTATGGATTTTATGAGAAAAGACTATTTTAAAAGTAAAACCTTATAACTCCTTGTGGTTAACTCCAACATTGATGAAATTTTTATTGGGAATACTTCTATATAATATTAGTATACCCTGTAAATTTCGGAATTTATTGATAAAAGTAAAATTTATGATAAATGTCTAAATATTCGGCAGTTTGACCATATGAAAAATAGTAAATGAATTTTAAAAATTCTGAGAAAAATATGTGTTCAATATGGAACTATATTATGCTAAATCCCAGAAAAGAAATATTTTTAGAATTGATTTGGTATTTTTCATGAAAATGGACTAGTTATGAATAAATAATTAAGTATGTTATGTGAAGTAACAAAATTGAAAAAATAGGATTTTATGGCTTGGGAATCCTATATATGGCATATGCAGATTTTTGATGAGATTGTTGGTTATTGGTGATGAAATATTATGAGTTTGATATTGTAGGATGATTAAATGCATTAATTAATAAAGTATAAACAATTTAAATAAATTATTTATAAGTTTGAGAAATGATTAAAATATTGTTATAATATTAATAATATTAGTGTATGGGATTATTAAGTGATTTATAACATTTGGGTTAAGGTGTTATAAATATTGATATGGACTTTATTGTGAAAGTTTAGTTTTTTGTGTCGGGGTTACTATTCACGGTGTACTATTCACGATAAAATTGGTTTCTTTTTCTGACTAAATTATCATTGATTTATGAATCTTACTCTTGAGATTAAATTTATATTTTGATCATATTATTTTTATTATCATATATAATATTTTTATAATCCTGGTGAAGAAATTTTTCTCTTTGACTTGAGTGTAAAGATGGGTAGATTATTGATATGATCGTGACTATGGGTTCTCTTTGTCCAGTAGTACAAAGTTGAATCGTTTACTAGTATGATCATGACCATTGAATTTATAATTGAATATATTTAGCTTAAGTGCAAATGTGAATTGATCAACATGATTATAATTATGGTTTATATAAACTCTGAAATGATTATGTATTTCTTTGAGATATTAATATCTTTGGCCTGTAGTGCAAAGATGAATTATTGATGAATATCTTTGGCCCGTAGTGCTAAGATGACCTGTTGTTGAGTATTTTTGGCATGTAGTGCAAAGATGATCTGTTTTTGAATATCTTTGGCCAGTACTACAAAGATGACTTGTTGATGAATATCTTTGACCCGTAGTGCAAAGATGAATTTATTAGTATGATTATGAACAGGAACTGTGATTTGGTATAACCATGATCTTTGATGTTTCAGGTAAAAACATGTGATGAAAAATATCTTCGTCTTGAATGAGAAGAGAAAATTAGAACTACAATTATTATTATGAGTTATTCACATGACTGTGAACAGGATCTGTTGATTAATGTTACAGGGTTAAAGCATTGTTGGTGGACTTTTAACATGGAGAATATAATAGACTTTATGGTCTATTTGACTCTTCTAATGGATTGTTCGTTCCGCTGCAACTATGGTTGAAAAGTTTTATCATCTACCATATGTTCTAAATCTCTGATTTATTGCTGATGAAGGCTATTGATAATTTAATTATCTTTAGTTATGATATTCTTTATTGGGCTAGTTGTGCTCACCCCTTTTGCTTCATAATTCTTTTCAGGTAATAAAAGTGTAGCTGGGTCGAGCGGGGATAACAGGGGAATAGTGTGGTGGTCCGAGACTATCAAAGTTTCTCAACACATTATAAAACGGCATGACATTCAATATATAATTGTATTGAGGACGTAAGATGTGTGTGTCGTATATTATATGTCACTTAATAATTGATTTTGGTGAACAACAATAGGGTAAGGTGAACCCAACTTTGGAAGGTTGTTTTGCCACTATAATACAAGATGTTTAAAGACATACAATCTCGTGTTATCATAAGAAAGGATTGTACGCATCCACTTGCTGAGTATATCTACGAGCACTACCTATATGATCTTGGAGTTGGGTTGAAACATAACGTTCAATTGCAGACGGTGGAGATAGTTATATGTCAAGAGAAGACTCACCATTGGAAGAAATATAATAGTAATCTTCTCATTTTTCTTTGGGGTGTATTGGATCAACCAAGGATGGAGGTATAATGTGTGACGATGAAATTATGCCAGAATGAGAAACACTAATACTAGAACTTGATGACGAGTTAATAGGAGTATCACCGTCAATGCTTTGATGTTCTTTTATAAGTGTAGATGATGGACCGAGAGGATGGTTAGGCAGCATTGATGAGAGCAGCTTTTGCAATTTTCATTAGCTATGAAGAAAGCTAGAAAACAAATATAATGATAATAAGGGATTCAGTTCATATTAGTCTTGAATAAAGACACTGAAAGAATCATCAAGACGGTCAACGAGACAGTCAATGAGCTCGGTTTCAGGAATGGTTCTCCGACTCGATTTAGGGCGTATATAAGAGATTTTTCCTCAGAGAGATAGTTGTTTATACCAATTAGATCTGAAAAATGAGTCATAATCGGGAGTATCTGTGATGATATCATCAAAAATATTTCCCAGTCTAATCGACTCATTTGGGTTGCAAACTGCATCAACATTTTGCTGAGGATTTAGCCACCATTTTAGGTCATATGATGAAGATTAGAATTCTGGAGGAGGGTATGAAGTGGTATGAATCATGTTAAAGCAATTGGATGGAGAATTGTCCTTTTTTTGAATTGGTGATGGTACTTGATTTGATTGGAGAGAAGTAATGGGTTAATGAGTTGCTGATTTGATTTGAGGGAGGTAGAGGATTGTAGGAAGAATAAGAAGAAATCATGGACAATTGCTGGAATGCAGACAAATGATCAGGATGTCTTGATTTGTCTGGATAAAGAGGAATAACAGAAGAGAAAAAGGAGAAGGAGAACAAAAGGTGTGTAGCAAAAGACTGGATTATAAGTCGTTATACATTGTGGCTCTGATACCAAGTTAAAGCTAATAGAAAGCTGAGCTTTTGTATTATATTAACTTGTTTCAATTAAAAATAGAGTTGTCTTATATATATACATATAGGATAACCACCTAAGCTAGAATCAATTGATTGACAAAATCACCTATGCTAAAATCAAATGATTACATAATCAAAGATTTTCAAGAGATAATTATGGTAATTCAAAAATAAAATCCTAATTATTTGATAAATATAACTATCTTAAATAAAAATATTATGTTATTTCTCTAATACTGCTAGTTCCCCCTCCCTGTTTCTCTCTCTCTCTCTCTCTCTTTCTCTCTCTCTCTCTCTCTCTCTTCTCTGTTAGCTTGGCATTAGTTAAATAAACCATCATAATTTTCTGGGGAAAAGAGAAGGAGTTAGCGAAGAGATAGAAAGGTATAGAGAAGGGAAAGAATTGATCTGAAAATTTGATTTATGTCAATGGAGTGCAACTGCTGTGACATGGACTACGACGCTTACACTGAGCTCGCTAAACCCATTGCAATGGTCTCATCCCATCTTAGATCACTGTATTTTTCTTGATGATGCGAGATCGGAGACTTGAAAACTAAAAATAATTGAATTTAATTTAGCATCCGCAGTTTAATACTGTGGATGAAAAATTATTTACAAACGGCGTCGTTTCAAGTTGGCCATTTAGTTATACCCAGCGCCCGCAGTTTAATACTGCGGATGGGGGACATTTACAAGGAGGGGTATTTTGGTCATTTGTCTCGTCCGCAGTATTAAACTGCAAAATACTGGAAATTAAACTGGGGACGGGAGCAATATAAGTCGTTACATATCCGGATGGACGATCAGAATTTGTTATAAGAATAGACATTTTTTTATGATGTTATCAATGGATCACTCCTTATATATATATATATATACAGAGAGGATCAGGTGAGTGCTCCCTTACTTTCTTAAAATGCTGGATTTTTTATTTTTATTTTTATTTTGCTTTTTTTTTTTTAAAACAACTAAAAAAAGTTTAATATTTTATGGAAATAGAATTTTTTCATAATACAATGTTTTGGCGTGATTTGGATACCTATACCAAAAAATGTATGTACAGTCTGCACAGACCTGTTTTGTTATACGTATCCAAATCACATCCAAAACACTGTATTATGAAAAAAATTCAGTTCCATAAAATATTAAACTTTTTTTTTAGTTGTTTTAAAAAAAAATCCCAAAAAAATCCGTATTTTAAGAAAGTAAGGGCTCCCTTACAGGAACCGGACCCTATATATATATATATATATATATATATATATATATATATGGGTTGACTCTCTACAGCAAACAATAGGGAGCGAACTAAAAACGAATTAACTATATAGTGACGGTTTTATCCGTCGTTATAGCATAGAAAATCGACTTTCTATGCTATAGCGACGGATAAAATCATTGCTATAGCCGATTTTTTTTTAGTTCACTCCTTATAGTTCGCTGAAAAAACGGATCGTATATAAAAGGGACGGCTAAAATTCCCTCTTTTTAAAAAAAATTAGTGTCCGCATAATAAAGTGCGGACGAAAAAGTTTTTTTTTTCTTTCTAATATTTTGTAACTTCTGATTTTGAACAGCTTCATATCAGGGGACTTGGGATTTTGAGTTCGAAAATTGTGGATATCAAATGGATAATTCGAGGTTTTCTGATCAACACGCTTATAGATTTCCCTACATAAAGAGAGCGTCTTTTAATTATCATATATTAGAAACCGATTCACGTCGGTCCTGGAAGGACGATTTTGGATTCGGCAGTGGTACTGTTCTCCGATTTGCATTTTCTCGTCAAGTTTCCATTCGTCAATTACCATCAGTTGAGCTAATAATATCCATTATTCCCTCACCAACGGTTTTGTGAGAAAGCCTTTCCTTTCTAGGATTGTCTCAAGCATTGATATACCGCTAGCTAATTATCCACAAGATGGAGCTGAGAGCCTCTGGATAGAAAACATGTTGCTTTCGGCACATTTAAATAATCTCTGAAGAGAGTATTTTGGTCAGTTTTAAATCCACACTTTAGTAGTGTACGGACACTCCCAAATTAAAGTGTTGATAGACGACTGAGTTTTCTTTTCTGCTAATTTGGGGGATGGGTTGAACTTGGTACATCTTGCTTGGCAAGAGGCCTAGTACATCAACTGACCCAAAGACCGTTTGTTGGACGGCTGAGATATGTTATAAATATAATGTTAATCATACAACGTTGACTATAAATCGATCTCATATATATATATATATATATATATATATATATATATATATATATATATATAGCCCGACTCTCTCCAGCGAACTAAAAGCGAACCGACTATAGCGACGGTTTTTTCGGTCGTTATAACATAAAAAATTGGCTTTCTATGCTATAGCGACGAAAAAAACTGTCGCTATAACTGGTTCGTTCTTAGTTCGCTTATTTCAATTCGTTGAAGAAACAGAATATATATATATATATATATATATATATAGGGATTCCATCCACAACAACCGGTTGTTGGAGAGCAAGCCATTTTGGCCCAGCCGCTACAACCTGTACCGACCTTAGACAAATTTTTTTTTTTATAAGCTGCTACAAGTTGTAGCGGCTGGGCCAAAAGGGGTTGCTCCCAACAACCGGTTGCTGTAGATGGATACCAATATATATATATATATATATATATATATATATATATATATATATATATATATATATATATATATATATACACAGCTGTGTATTACACAGTAGAGCTATGACGACGAATTTTTTGGACTATAACGACGGTAAACTGTCGTTATAGCCCAGAATAGCTATGACGACGGGTGAAACCGTCGCTATAGTCCAAAAAACTGTCGCCATAGCCTATTGTGTAATACACAACTGTGTACACACATTTTTCCCATATATATATAGAGAGAGAGTCCGGATCCAGTCCGGACTCCCACATTTTCTTAAAATACGGACTTTTTTTTTCTTTTTTTTTAAACAACTAAAAAAATTTAATATTTTATGAAACTGAAATTTAATATACTATATGCGGACTGTACATACATTTTTTGGTATAGGTATCCAAATCACGCCCAAAACATTGTATTATGAAAAAATTTCAATTCCATAAAATATTATTTTTTTTAGTTGTTTAAAAAAAAAAATAGGGTCCGGATTTTCTCCCATCCGGAAGTCCAGACCTGATCACTATTATATATATATATAGGAAATAGGAATACATGTAGTAAGATAGTTATTGTGAAAATGAATAATGAATCTACATTCTACGGTGATTAGTTTCATCACTCTCCCAATTGAAACAAAAAATTTCACGGGAATGTGTAAGCAAGTTCTTGAGCAGACTAGGGCCCCAAAACAGACAAATGTTCATGATCCCCACCTCAACCCTACCCAACCACGGACCTCCTTCCAATACAGAAATACTAACTTACACATCACCGGCCCATTAAATGCTTCATACTTGAGAGACAAATATAGAATAAAATCAGATGTGAAAAAAAATAAAGGAAACAGATATTTTTATATTATTTTTTAATATTTTCACTCGTATGACCAACATATTAGTTAATAAAATTCAACAGATCAGTTAATTTGTAGACTCTTCATGTGAAAATGTCAAAAAATACTGTGAAAATATTATTTTTCATAAGAAAACATGCATGTAGCTTTAATTTTTTATTTATTAGAATAATAATTACATGTCTTTATTGTATACTCCTTCCGTCCCATAATATATAATGTTTTAGAGTTGTGCACAAAAAGTAAGAAAATAATTATATAGTATTAAATATAATATTTATTGTCTATAATACCCTTTACCATATATTTATCTCAAATAATTTAAAAAAAATAAAATCAACTAAAACGTCTTATATTATGGGAGAAAAGGAGTAGTTCTCCATCACAATATATACCAGTCTTTTGTTTAAGGCTTATGCTTACATATATAGTTTTAAAAAACTTTTTATTACTTTTGTTTACTGCATGTTTCTTCGTATATATAAGTCATTTTGTAAAAACAATTTTTGTGTTGCCGTATATCATATATACAATTACACATATTTACTCTATATGAAGTGCACTTCTACTGTAGCATTGGCAGAATCAGAAAGTTTTTAGAGGAGGGTCAAAATATATTAGTAAAAAAAATTATTTATTAACATATATGAAAAAGAAACACAGAAGACAGAAGGGGTGGGTGACCTCACTGACTTGGAGAGAGTAAGGGAGAAGCAAAGCAAAGGCAGGACTCGTAGGAGGAAGAGCGAGCGACGGTGCCGGTGCGGCGCAACGGCTGTCGCCTGAGGTTTGATATGCGATAGCAGAGGGCAGAGGTGGGAGGGGAACCCTAATTGGGTTGTTGGCTCTTGCGAATAGTGATTTTGAAGAAGAAAAGAACAGAGTTTTTTTTAAAACGTACTAAATGAAACGATGTCATTTCATGTAAGTTTAAAAAAAAACCAACTTCTGCAGACCAGAGGCGAAGAAGAAGGCGTGACTACTGACTCATGAGGTGAGACGGCAGGTCAACAAGCAGCAGCATTAAGCAAATCTGTAGGGTCATGGATGGGAATCGCCCTGTGGTTTAGATCCAATTCAGATAGACCAATATTTCAAATACACAGTTGCCATTAGTTGTCAGAACTGACGAAGGGGATGCTTGATAAAAATTGAATGAATCTGAATCTGAATCTGAATTTGAATCTGAATGGACTGAATCTGAATAAAAAAAATTGTTTAATAATTAACATATCTAAAATATCTAAATGACAAAATTTTATTATTTTACTCATCTGAAAAAATTCAAAATTGTTGTAAATTTATTTAATATTACTTAATATAATAGTTAATATTTTTATTTAATTTTTTTTACTTCATTCAGCTGCTCATTCAAACATTCAGTTAAAAAAATCTGACTTAACCATTCAGCTCGTCTATCTTACCGATTCAATCATTCAGATCAAAACAAACGCACTGACTGATTCAGTCATTTAGATTAACTCCATTCAGCTCTAAACAAACACATCCGAAGATGTATATGCATTTTTGCCCTTTTTAAGCAGGTGGAATGGATAGGCTGGTTTAATACATAATTGGGATTTACCAATTTGTTAATGTGATAAAATTAGAAATAATTAGCCAGATTTATAGAGTGAGAATAATGTGATTCTCTTAAAGAAATTTTATATTAAATATGCTTTATTAGATATTGATTTTCATAATAAACGTGCTAATTTAAATTTAAAAATTTTAAATTTTTATATAAAATTAATAAATCACGAAACTTGATACTGTTAGGAAATTCTTTGTAGTTTATTATGATCATTCTCTCAGTATATATCTTGATAATTTTCAAGATTTAATAAATTTAAAAATATTCAATTTGATCGTAAAAGTTAAATTAAGACATTTATTATGAGAGCGGAGAGAGAATTATTCAATGTATTAATTAGTGTACATTTATTTTTCAAATATTGTTTCAAAATTTAAAGTATTGTCCAAACAAATTGAGATTTGTTGATTAATATAGGTCAAAATTAATTAACTAATTTAAACTTCAATAAGTTTAGGGGGATATTTTTCTAGTGACATTTTAGTGACCTTTTTTTGTTTTTTTTGTAGTATCTTCTAAAAAATATATAGTATTTATTCCAATTGAAATTTTTATAAAAAATAGTGTTTTAGGTGTAATTTGGATACATACAAGAAACAGGGTATGTAGAGTCTTGTATGTATCCAAATTACACCTAAAATACTATTTTCTGTAAAAAAATCCAGTTGGGATAAATACTATATATTTTTTGGGAGGTACTACAAAAAAAAACTCAAAAAAAAGTCACTAGAATGTCACTAAAAAAATATCCCCCTAAAAGGACTCTTTAAACTTATAATATGAGTTCAAAACTAAACCAACATATAACATAAAAACTAATTAAGTAACCTATTAAAACTCAAGTACAATAAATTTTGTTTACAAAGAATGTCTAAAGATACATAAATTTGTACTCCACTTAATTATGTTAGATGAATGAGTAGTTGACCCTCAAAAGTAGAGCCCACTAGCTACACGCATATTTTGAAATCATATATATTGAAGTATTTATTTAATTTTCGTCGTCTAAGCCAAAATTTGCCGCAAATTGTGTTACAATAGTTTAATTGGTTGTCATATTTTGATAAGCCTTTATCTTGTCATGTTCTTTAAATCCAACTTTGTACATTGGGGAAATGCATGGATTCGGCTATTCTGGAATTGTTAGGGGACTCTAAAATCAAGAGAAATTGATATTTCTACAAAGAAAAATTCGGTCAAAATATAAATAAGTAAAATTGTAAAGTTAATTTTCATGTCCAATAATCATATCTGTATAGAAAAGTTCTTTCACAGTCTCTCACTCACATAAATGTGGATCTCATTTACTATTCATGTGAAGAGAGTTATAAAAATATCATTTTTCTTGTGAAAATATCAATTCTCTTAAACCGGATCCGGTTAGCATGAAGTTTATTTTTTGATAAGTTGGTCAATTGACCAATAAAATACTGACACACATAGAATCTCGTCTGCGTGTCAGCACTCTATTGGCCAATTGACCAACTTACTCAAAAACAAACTTCATGCTAACAACTTTCTCTTAAACCAACCTTCTTGCTTAGCCTTCTTCTTCTCTAAAGGTTCAATTTGTCCATTAAATTATGTACCTTCTTGCTTGGTATTCACATTTCAATTTCGAACTATATTAGTGATCGAAGGTCAATTAATTAAATAAGAAATTAAATCCACAAAGTTATAATTACATATATACGAATCTTTTTCTCATTTTAGGGGGGTGTATTCAATTAGAATTTTTAAAGACTTTTTTTATGTGACATACTTTTGTTGAATTTGTGGGATTTTAATGACTTTCAAAGACTTTAAAGACTCTTTTAAAATGACTTTTATAGACTCTATGAAATAAGTAACAGACTTTTATAAACTTTTTATCAAGATTGTGATAGACTTTTGTATACTTCTAATATATCTTGCAACTTATATTAATTGTTAATTAGCCCATGTGTACAACATCTCTATCTTTTTTCATGAACTAGAGTAAATCTCATTTTAGTAGGAATACCAAACTCTGTTTTTCATAAAATAATATGACAATAAAAATCTATATGATCAAAAGTTGCAAAACTTCATACATGTGAGTAAACCACTAACAAGTAACATTAGCATACTAGTCCTCTATTCATTAGCATTCTCTCGTTACCGGCCATTATTATTATTATGATCGACGTTTCTCCACATGTCAAAAGCTATACTAGTCCTTCATTGATTAGCATTCTCTCGTTGTTGCTCTTCAGTTTCAAACATTTTTCCAAATTATCTCCTTGATTGAGTGGTAACGATGAAGATAGTGAAGACTCGTTATCTAGTTCAATAGGAAATTCATCTGAATGACACTCCTTACGAAGAAAATTGTGGAGTCCTACACAAGCTAGTACAAGCTCAGCTTGAGTTTTATAAAGAAATGGAGGTGCAGACTTGAAAATTGTGAATCTCGATTTAAATATACCAAATATTCTCTCAATCGCGTTCCTTAAGGAAGCATGACGAAGATTGAACAACTTGATTGCATTTTTGGGGTCACGACCCTGGCCAACAAAATCTTGAAGATGATATCGAACACCTCGAAAAGGAGCTAAAAATTGGCGCCGATTTGGAAATCCACAATCCACCAAGAAAAATTTGCCTAATTATATGCCATTTAAAAAATTACTATGAAATGTAGGATCTAAGATCAAACAAATAAAAATGAAAAACAAGATAAGTACATACCTTGTGGCACTTTAAGTCCGTCCCTTCTTGTTAAAGCGTTACTTAGCACTTTTGAATCATGAGCTGAACCCCCCCCCACCCACTAAGCACGTATATGAATTCTAAATCAAAATTACAAGCTGCTAATACATTCTGCGATATTTTTCCATGACGATTACGATAACTGCTTACATCACGTCCTTTTACCATTGCTGGAATGTGCGTACCATCAATAACTCCAATGCAATCCTTAAATGAATTAATAGACATTTTTATTCAATATAACAGTGATAAATAACAACAAAAACAATGATAATAATGAAATTTTCATTACTTACCTTAAAGTACGGAAGAAATCTTGTGCTTTCTCTTATTTTAGAAGGTATTGTGGACCCAGGTTTAGCCATCATTTGAGGTGCTAGTGTGTTCAAAGCCTTCAAGACTTTGTTAAAATTTCTACTAGTAACAAAATGGGATTGACCAAAAGTCTCACGAGTTAAACAATATCGAGAATTTTGACCGACAGTGAGTAGAAAAGTTGCAACCATTTCTTCAATATAAATAAATCTCGTATCTTGTAAAAGTGTTTTCTCCCTAATAATATTGCATAGTTTGCGAAACACATCTGGATACATTCTATAGACTTGTCGAAAGTTTTCAGGTTCCTCATCCAATACATTATGTATGTAATTATACCCATTCGATGTAATTGGTCGTCTCATTAATGGACGTCCAATATGTTCATCATGTAGTATAACCATAAGCTCGTTTAAGACATGCATCACAGTTTCAATTGCCATTAATAAGTACCTGACCGCTTCATAAAATTCTTCTTCCATTGCTTCTTCCATATTTTCTTCCATAGCATCCTCTATCTCTGCCTCATCTATTTCATTTACGTGAGACATTATAATTTATCTTGCAAAAAATTAGAAGTAAATTACATTGTCTAATATATCATTCATTTGGTAAAAAATTAATATAATATTGTAACATGCTATAATATTGGTAGGAGCCATGAAATTGTAACACCAATTAACAAAAACAAACCACATATATTTCAACCAAATCTCATAATGTTAAACATGTTTGCACCAATTACAAAAACCAAACATCACATATCCAAACCAAATTCCAAAATGTTAGGCATGCCAACACCAATTAAAGAAGCTAACTAGAACATACATCAAAATCAAAATTCAGAATGTTAACAAGTCTACACTGAATGCAAAAATCAACTAGAGCATATTTCTTCATCCAATACATTATCTCAATAATTGCAATCATTCTAATAATTTGTATGTAATCCAATCTGAGCGCTCTTCTGGTGACATTTTCAAGAACATATCTTTCTTTGATTTAGTATTAAGCAATTCAACCGCCTTGTAACGATTTTGGTTGTCCAAATTTGGTATCTCCTTGATAGCATTCCAACAACTACTATCTCTTTCCTTTTTCTCTAGTAGGCTATGGATTCCACGAAAATCAGTAGCAATTGAGTCAATGCTAGCAGAAAGTTTTTCTAAAACATTAAATTGAGTAGTTGTCTCAATGGAGCTATTATTCCCTTCAAAATCAATTCTGTTTCGTTTTTTCTGAGCATTGGTGGACAAGGAAGCCTCCGTATTTGTTCCTTGAAACGGTAAGGGTGGAGTAGGTTGCATGGGTGATGGTTCTTGAAATGTTACTCCAACCTCATTCGGTACAAACACATCATTACTGTAATCATAATTCAAATCTTCTATCCCGAAATTTCTATTTTCTTCCACATCAAATGTTCTTGCATCAGTTTCATCACCAAGTGCAATTGAGTTTTTTCCAATAGCAGTTCCATTTCCAATTACAATTTTCAAATCTTCATAGTCAGCAAAAGTATCGTTCTTTAAGTATCTATGATTCGGGTGCGACTACCAACAAAAAAAGAACTCCATTAATCACAGTGTAAATAATATAAACATATAAAATATAGAGTTGTTAATGATAATTATTTTAAAAAATACTAGAAGTTTACCGTGAAGTAATCTTCCCACACTTCATCCCTAGCAGTGAACTTTTTATTGATTGGATCCCACCCAAACCCAGAGCTATTACGAAAAAGCTCCACAAAATTTTCATAACGATTCTTAAACCATTTCAGTCGACTTAGGTACTGTGAGTATGTTCTTTGGCAGCCAAGTTTTTGATTAAGAGCAGGAAGTATCTTTTTCTCAACTGCTTGCTTACTTAGCATTCAATTACTATCACGCCATCCACGAACTGCAGCATCAACCATGAGTTGTAGCAACTCATTGCTCTCTTCTAATGTCCACGAATTATAAGTTCCAACATTTTTTCCTTTTCCTTTGTTATTTCCTTGTTGAGAATCTCCCATTTGTAATTACTATGTCATATATACACATCTATCTTAGTATTTCCTATAGTAGTTTATTAGTCTAAACACATAATCATAATCATATATTATACATACAATAGTCAGCAAAGTGATGAAGATACAATATATTGCTTGTCCTACCACACATGACCATAAAACTCTTTTTTAAAATATATTGCTTTTTGTTTTCATGTCTTGTCTTCTCCTCAATTCTACCAAATTTAAAGCAAATATTTTATTTATAAAAATTGGGGTCTTACAATATATTTATATAAGTCTTTTAAAAATTATTATTTTATTGAAATTATTAATTTATTCTATTAGCCCAAGCTGAGACTGAAAAAAATATTATTTTAAAAAAATTATTAATTTATCAAATATTAATTTATAGAAGTTATACTATATTATTAAAATAATAAAATTAGTGTGCTCAGACTTCTGCTTCATTCTTTCTAATGTACACCGTCCAACTTCTACTTATTTACTTGTCTTTTTCTTCCTTTATTCACAACTTCCCGTCAACTGATTCAAAAGTAAACATCCAATTGTCAAACTTTAACATGTAATCTTATTTTCTTTTATTTATTAAACTCTTTCATACCCTTAACAAGTAATCTTTTATATATTTTCAAAAATTAACAGTAATTTCATATATTATACATGTATAATCATATATTAACAGTAACACATACACATCATATATTTTCTATTTTCATATATTATACATACATAATCTTTACAATTGATATGAGAGTTTCAAGATTTTATCTCACCTTTGTTGAACAAATCTCTTTCCTCTTTCTATTTGAAGCTTTCGAACGACGGCTTTTTCCCTCACCAATTCAGATTAGGTCTTTTTAGTTATTTGTTTACTTATTAATATGTCTTGTTAATTCTATATTATAATAAATCTAATTATTTTTATGGCCCAAATTTTACCAAATTATTTATCCATCACATATTAATATTTATTAGCCCATATAAATAAATAATTAGTTTGACCCAATAAAACACAAAGTCCAATTAATAACTAGTTTTATCCACCTTTGTGTTTATTTGGAATTCTTTAGAAATCTTTAGAGATGAGACCAGACTTTGGATATGGGTTGATAGTTATAATTCTTCTTTTAAAGACTGTCAAAGTCTATCAATTAATAGAAATCTGAAAAGTCTATGACTTTTTGAATACCAAAATACTTTTATAGACTTTGTAAAAATCTTAATTCAATACCACCTAACTTTTAAAGACATTAAAAAAGTTGTAATTGAATACCACTAAACTTTTATAAACTCTTTAAATGTTTTGATTGAATACACCCAAACTTTTAAAGTCTTTAAAAATTCTAATTGAATAAACCCCCCTTAGTTTTATTCCTTTCCCACCACAAACTCGATCTCTTGTTTGTCCAAAACATTATGCATGTAGTTAGTGTAAGTCGGCATTGGGGATGAAGGTGGAGATTGCGATTACTTGTGCGTGGAAGAAGATAAGAAGATATAGATTGATACATTTACAACTAAAAGAAATATATGTGAGAGATAAAATATGTTAAATGAGATAAATTAATTTAGCTTTTGACGTGGTTATTATTTCACAAAGAATTTTAATTCAACAATTACATAATCTCATCCATACCCTTATTTTAGATGGAGCCATGAGATTTAGAAAACTTCAAATTTTAAAATTCCCTAATAACTCCAAAGGAGATGAACCAAATCTATATATTTCCATTTACCATACATATGGACCACAATAATCAGGGACGAAATTATAGGGTGTTTGATAAAAAATAAATGAATCTGAATCTGAATGAGCTGAATCTGAATCTAAATTAGTTTAATCTGAATCTGAATGAAAAAAGTTGTTTGATAATTGACATGTCTGAAACATCGGAATGACAAAACTTTATTATTTTACCCCTCTTAAAAAATTCAAAATTGTTGTAAATTTATTTAATATTACTTAATATAATAGTTAATAATTTTTTTTAATTTTTTTCTACTTTATTCAGCTGCTCATTTAGTTAAAAAAATCTGACTTAGTCATTCAGCTCGTCCATCTTACCGATTCAGCCATTCAGACCAAAACAAACGTACTTACCGATTTAGCTATTCAGCTCCATTCAGCTCTAAATAAACACCCCATATGTTTGAAAATTTTGTAAGGTTCACTTGTTCATTTATCAAGTTATTTATGGAGTGCTTATGATTTCAAACTAGTTTTATTATTAAATTTATTATAATTACATATTTGTATAATTTGAGCATAATATTGTATTTATATTATTCTAATTGAATGATACATTTGCATCTAGGTAATCAACTAAAACTCTTATATAATTTTTTTTTATTTGTTTATTTTATGAAACTTAATATTTTAATTTTTAAAAGTTTAATGAGTGATCATAATATTATATATGTTTATTCCAATTGCATATTCAATTTGTTTTTCGGTAATCAACTAAAACTCTTACTAATTTGATTGCAAATTTATGAAAAATTTATTATTAAAAAGTTCAATGAGTGCAGTGGCAGAACTTGAACGTTTTTAGAGGGGGTAAAAATACATCGGTAAAAAAAATTCTTTATTGACGCTTGGAGTACTTCTTTCGGCTGTACGACTATATTTGAGAATATAAAATAATCCATAAAAGTCGTTATTTTATAAATGTATCTATAATTTTAGAACATGTGGAGTATTTCCTATTTATTTTTCTAACCATTTTATTTTCATCACGAAACAAACAAGTCGTTGCACTGCAACCATAATTACAAATATTTATCCTTTGTGATTTATTCCAAATATAATTATTGTCTCATTTTAAACTAATTTTGTAAATTAAGAGGAAAAGAGGTCAAATTTTCAATTAATCTCC
Organism: Panax japonicus; assembly: GCA_020205505.1. Classification (NCBI taxonomy): domain Eukaryota; kingdom Viridiplantae; phylum Streptophyta; class Magnoliopsida; order Apiales; family Araliaceae; genus Panax; species Panax japonicus. The sequence goes on along the minus strand of CM035114.1, from coordinate 6,587,719 downwards.
TAATTCAAGTTAAATAATCTATTGATATTAACCCAAAAGAAAGGGCAAAACTAATGATTTAGTCACCGAAGTTGGCACGTTTTATTAAATACATGATTGAACTTTTAATTTTTCAAATTAACTCACTGAACTAATTTTTATTTTCAAATTGAGTCATTCTGTTAAAAAAAGTTGACAGACGTTAAATTTTTATCTACGTGGCGCTGATGTGGACGTAAAAAAAGAAAATGGCATGGAAAATACACAAAACAGATCTGAAAGTAGAACCCAGATCTAAATACACGTACAACCCAGATTCTCAAGTATTTGAAATAGAGCTAACATTTTCGCAGGGGATAATAGAGGGGTGTAGTGATGTCAACAAGATTCTCAATTGTCTATTCTTCTCCCAAAGACGACGTACTTAAGCTTTCCATCTTCGAATTTAACGGCGACGAGGTAGATGATGATGATGAAGATGGAGATGTTTCCGAAAACCCAGAAGATGAAGAGCTATAGGAAGAAAATGATGATGATCCTGAAGAATTAATTCGATTAAATATAGACAAAAGCTTATGGAGAAAGAGAATTAAGAAGACGGGGTATTGAAATTCCGCATTGGAAAACGCAAAGATTGAGATACGGTGGGACCCGTAAGGATGACTCTATTTCTGAAACCCTAACCGACTCGGATGTGTTGGATTTCCCCGTCTACATTTAACCCTTGACCATCCCTGTCTTTCAGGCCTTTCTCTATCTCCATTTTATCTGTGATTAGTATAACTGGGTTATCAGAACTATTTTATAGTTTGTACTAGAAATGTTCAAGCATAAACAATTATGTTATCATGTTGAACTGCATTGTATTTGGTGATGACACTTTTAAAGGTTCATTTGGATGTATTTGTTAATTTTGGGGACTTAGTTTCAGATGTGTATGGCAAGGGAGTTAGTTTCAGATGTGTATCACAACCGAAAACATGATAAACATACAACCCAAATCTAAATACACAAAACAGATATGAAAGTAGAAGAGAAATCCATAAAGTCCGACTGAAAACATGATGAACATTTTAAGACAAAATTTGGGGAAGATGAAGAAAATCCTAAAATTTGGGGAAGATGAATAAAATGAAAAAAACCCTAATTAAATTTTTTTTTTGTTTTGATGAAGATGGTTAGATCAGTTTTGCAAAAAGTTGTTTTGATTTTTTTGTTTTTAATTTTCATGTCATTTTTTTTTCCTTTTTTTTACGTCCACATCAGCGCCACGTAGATAAAAAATTAACGTCTGTCAACTTTTTTTAACGGAATGACCCAATTTGAAAATAAAAATTAGTTCAATGAGTTAATTTAAAAAATTAAAAGTTCAATCAGGTATTCAATAAAACGTGCAAATTTCGGTGACTAAATCATTAGTTTTGGCAAAAAAAAGTATAATACTTTTCACTAGTTAAATATATCATGTCACTTTTTCGTCTACAATAAAAATACTATTCCCATTTATGGACCCACAAAAAAATAGATAAATAAAATGAAGACTAGTTTTGTCAAATAAATATTTTTACACTCAAATGTGATGTTACGTGGGGGGAGTAAGATGACTTTATAAGGGGCCTTAGAGGCAATAGAGAATTATAAGTACACCCAAGTGCTGCAAAGAAGAAGGACTCACATAATTATTTACCTAGTTTTATAGAAAAAGTAACTTGCAGAAGTAGAAAAGAAGGCAATATGCTATAAAACTTTGATGAACCTGCAGTGAAGGAATTTATTGATATTGGAAACAAAGGAAAGGAGATGAGTATATATAGTTAGCATTACGCAGCCTTTCAGGGTCCGCCAGTGAAAGAGTGATCCAATAATATTGATTAACTCATTCTTATAGTGTAATTAATTGAATTTTTTATTTTTTATTTTAAAATCATGAAAAAATTACATATTATTGATTCATTTTTTAAGAGAAAGCAATCAAATCATGTTTACACATCTCTGCTTACCCCTGAGCCTAATGTTTAAACATCTCTGCCTACCTCTGAACAAGAACAACGTTCTCCTAAAATCATTAAAAATTGAAGATAAATAATGGGATATTAATTATTTGGAGCGTGATCTTGGAAAACGTATCAAAATATAAAAATATCGTAGTGATCTATTTGATGAAGTTCGACAAGCTTACATCAATTACGGTCCATATCAATGCATTTTTCCCGAATATCCTTTTTTTTAATATATATTATGTTGTTAAAAAAAAATTTAGCTCCCCTAAAATAAAATCTTGATTTCGTCCCTAACAATAATACAGACAGAAGTAAATTTTGACATAAGAGTTATATCAAACCCCTGTTTTTGGTGTAGGAGCCGGGTATATCAGCTACCTTCTTAAATAATTAGATCAACTACAGTCGGGTAATAAGCTCGGACATCTGCAAAAGTAAATCATGGATATACTTTCCTACCATGTCTTACTCTAATAAGGTCTCATTTAACTTTTTACATAATATATATTCCGCGTTTATTTTTCCAATAGGACTTTTATTAATTATTGGACCGAAGCAATATAAAGAAAATTGGAAATGGTGTCAAATTAATTTGTTCTTTTTACGAGCAATTTATATAAAGTAAATTGATATTTTACAACATTTTTTACTATTTTCACGTGAAAAAATGTCGCTATAGACGTATAGCGACGGTGAAAACCGTCGCTGTAGGATCTATAGCGACGGTTTCATGTGGGAATATCACTTTATGTTGTGAATTTATTAATTTCTTATATTATAGAGAAAATTGATATTTTCACATCAAAACTGTTGCTATAGATATATAGCGACGGGGAAAGCCTTGCATTAAAAGCACACCAAACCAAGTTGGGAGGAGAGGCAGCAGCTGTATATATGTAGAAGACAAAGCAGAAAGGATCAATAGAAATACCACTAATACTACAAAGTGTATAGATAGTTGCACCAGATCGACCCTACTAATAATAATGGCACTTAAATTATTCATAATGTATAAAACAAAGCTGTGTGACAAAGATTGAAATGCAGACTGTCTGCTTTCCTAAGAGAAGCTAAACCAACCTTTTTTGGTTAATTCCTACCAAGTATGCATAATCCTGTATATATATATCCATTTATCCGGCCAAATTGCATGTGAACTAAGAACACCATATAGATCAAACCATTCTAGCTTTTTGCTCCCGAAATAAGAGTCCTCATGTGACAACCCCAAAATAGGTCCATTCCATCCAACCCATTCTGAGTCGCCAAATACATGGTACAGAAAACAACTACAACTTTATTACAACAATTGTCGTGCAAAATACAACAACACATATGCTGTGAGTTTGTATACAAATATATATCAACTGTGACTCATGTCCCAACCGTGAACAGCACCTCATAATGACACCTTACATAAAGGTATAGTCGAAAACTGTTTTAGAAATTAGAATCTTTGGGAAGTGCTCAAGGAAACCTTCGTACATGGGAGGCCATGCTTCTAGGTTATAATAGATATCATATGGCCACAGAATTATCTTTGGTTGACCCAATAGACCCCAAAGAAAAACAAGAAGATTACTATCATATTCTTCCCAATGACAAGTCTTTTCCTGACATATCATTATCTCAAATGTCTCTAATTGAGAGTTATATTCCAAATAGACTCCAAGATCATATAGATAGTGCTGGTAGATATACTCAGCAAGTGGATGAGCACATCCATGTCTTATGATGACACGAGGTGGTATGTCACTAGACATCTTGTATGATAGTGGCAAAACACCCTTCCAACGTTGGGTTTGCTTCACCCTAGTTGATTCGCCAAATATAGCTACTAAATGATGACCACCGTTCTATTCCCCTGTTATCCCCCGCTCGACCCAGCTACACTCGTATTACCTGAAAGGAATTGTGAAGCAAAAGGGTGAGCACAACTAGCTCAGTAAAGAATGTCATGACTAAAGATAAATAAATTATCAATAGCCTTCAACTGTATTAAATCAGAGATTTAGAACATATGGTATATGATAAAAATTTCAACCATAATTGCAGCGGAACGAGCAATCCATTAGAAGAGTCAAATAGACTATAAAGTCTATTATCTTCTCCATGTTAAAAGTCCATCAACAATGTTGTATCCCTGTAACATCAATCAACAATTCCTGTCCACAATCACATGTATAACTCATAATCGTAGTTGTTGTTCTAAATTCCTTTTCTCATCCAGGACAAAGATAATTTTTATCATTTTTCTTTACCTGAAATATCAAAGATCATGGTTATACCAAATCACAGTTCATGTTCATACTCATACTAATAAATTCATCTTTGCACTACGGGCCAAAGATATACATCAATAAGTCATCTTTGCACTACAGGCCAAAGATATTCATCACCAAGTCATCTTTGCACTACAGGCCAAAGATATTCATCAATAAGTCATCTTTGCACTACAGGCCAAAGATATTCATCAGAAATCATTCATCTTTGCACTACAGGCCAAAGATATTCAATTATATCATCATTTAGAACTGAGGATGATGAAAAAAAATATTTTTAAAGAAACGAATCCAGTGAAACAAAATGACAAGGATTAAGGATTAAGGATTCGTACTTTATTTTATTCACGTCCAAAAATACCTCAAAAATAATCATAGTGGTGTAAAATTCAAGAATGATCAAAACATGGATACAATCAAAGCTAGTATCCGGAATAAATATTTTAGACAAAAAGAAGAAATTTTCATTTTTCGATGAATAGTGTCGTATACGTGAATAATAACTCTGACACCAAAAGATAGTAATTTCACAAAAAAAAACATCTTCACGCTTCGTGAATAGTACTCGTGAATAGTAACTCGTGAATAGTAACTCATGAATAGTAACTCGTGAATAGTAACTCATGAATAGTAACTCGTGAATAGTAACTCGTGAATAGTAACCCCGACTCAAAAAGATAGAAATCCCACAATAAAATTTATACCAATATTTCAGTATAATGATATTGAAAGAATAATATTTTTTAAGCTTATAAACAATTTATTTTAATTGTTTACACTTTACTAAAAAATGCATTTAATCATTCTAAAATGCCAAACTCATAAGATTTCATCACCAATAACCAAAACCCTCATCAAAAATCTGCATATACCTCATATATGATTCTCAAGCCATAAAATCATATTTTCTAATTTTCTTACCACACATAACATATTTAATTCATTTACTCATAACTAGAATATTTTCATGAAAAATACTAAATCAGTTCCAAAAATATTTCTTTTATGGGATTTAGCAGAATATAGTCCTATATCGAACATATATTTTTTTCGGAATTTTTAAAAGTCATTTACTATTTTTCATATGGCCAAAACCACCGAATATTTAAACATTTATCATAAATTGTACTTTTATCCAAAAATTTTGAAATTCACAGGGTATACTGATATCATATAGATGTACTCCCAATAAAAATTTCATCAATTTTGGAGTTAACCACAAGGAGTTATAAGCGATTACTTTTAAAAATAGTCTTTTCTCATAAAATCCATAACTCTTAATCTATACATCCAACAACCGCCATTTTTGGACACAATCTACAAAACTCATCAAAATATCATTTCAAATTTTTCCAGAATTTTTGAAGGTTCAGAAGAATTTCGAAATAATAACCCTTAAAATCCCTTATTATCCCTTACCTCAAAACAGCAGTACCTCTGACTGGAATAACGCTGAACGAACTTGCACCGTATAGCAATACTCAAAGTATACTCAAAATACTCACAAGAATACGCTCGATAATATAGAGAGAGAAAACTTCAGTTTCTGGTGTGATTTTCAATTCTAACCTAAGCACCTATTTATAGGAAATTGCTTAGAACACCAAAGCAGAAAATTTAATAAATTAATATATATATAAATCAAGATTCCTACGCCTCTAGAAATCTGATTTCAGCTAAATAAACACATGCTAGGGCTGCCACAAAACAAAAAAAAAACGTTTTTCACACTTTAAATATTTTAAACTTCCAAAAATCAATTATTTCGGAGCTTCGGAACTTCAATAATTCATAATAAATAGCCCTTTTATCCAAAAATTCAAATCTCGCGAGTTTTTATAGGAAATTCAATTCTCTACAACTTTGCAGAAGAAAGTTTTTCCAAATTTCAAACAGAAATTGACCGAAATCCACAAACAGGCGATTTTACAGGCTATAATCAAATTTTCAGTCAAGAAATAGGTCTACCGACACACAAAATCTGTGTTAAACATTTAATGCCACAAAAATACTCTTCCTCCTCATATACTCATATATCCCACATTCATTATAAAAATATCACCGTTAATATATTATTAAAATAATATATTTAAATGAATTATTTTATCAGAAAAAGATAAAATATTAATTTTCAACAATTGTCACATTAAAAATTTTCTCCATCTATATCCACATAAAATTAATATTTTCATCATCATATGAATCAATAATTAATTATTCACAAATAATATTACAGAATCACAATATTGGCAACCAGGCCGTTCCCAGGAAAGAGGGGGCTTTCCAATAAGAATTTCTTCTTACTGGCGCGCAATTAGGTGACCAAACCTCTCCTTAGACAGAACTTTCTAGACATTGTCAATAATGTTATCTAATAATATTATTCAGATAATATGAATTATTGCTTCGATAATAAAAAATACTGTGTAATGACAACAACAGCAATATAAAATATCAATGCAGCAATTATTGAATCAATAAAATAAAATACTGAACAGTAATTACTGTAACAATTATTGAGTAGTGCCTTCTTACGTAAGAGTCAATAATTGGTGCAATACCGTGTGCTACTGTGCAACAACGCGTATTACTTTACTTTACCCACCGGGTATTCCAACAGTGTTAACAGTAACGATTACGCCGTTATTTATAAAAAACTTTAATTTGTCATTTTCTTCATCCGACAGTTTTTTTTTTTACGGGGCCCACAAATGACTGCGCCGTCGTACGAATATTTCCCGACAGAAATAATATTCCACGACCAAACGAATATTCCCCGACAACAATGAGTATTTTATAGCCACTTGCTTATTTTGAAAAAAAAATTCATATTTCACCCTTAACTTTAACCTTCTATCAATTTAACCATTTACTGAATTGTAATTATAAGAAAAATTGAATACTTTTATTTCATAAAATTCGGGGTCTTACACCTCATTTGACTTTTTATTTTGAAACGTTCTTTAAACGTTAGTGTTTGTAAAAAAAATATACTTGTACATAACTTTTCATAAATATAAGACTAAATTTTTTAGAAGAAAAAAATGGTAAATAAATAAAAATATTCAATAATAGTCAAATTTAAATGGGAATCTCATTTTAGGATGTAGTAATACGCTAGCTAGCTTAATATATAGGATTAAACTTGTGTAGTTGATCATGAAAATAGATATTAAAGGTTGTGAATCTTATGATAACCCTACTGACCATTTTAAGTAGTAACACGTGACATCAATCTATCTCTATAACTCTTCAAACCATAAACCAAACATTTATACGGACAATTGTTTCTTTGTTTGTTTGTTACAGAATACTAATAAATTTGAACCCCGGCCCTTGTGCTTGTGCATGTAACTACAATTTGCATTACATGCATTACAATTATTCGACAGCTTGGTTGGCCTGCACGAAAATGCATGATGGTCCAGTTTTTGTGTATGGGAGCTCCTTCGAAGGACCACTGTTCATTTATTACTTCACATTCCCACCTTTTGACACATTCCTTTCTTGTCGTCTGGCCTAGGCAACCTAGCTAGCTAGTCTTTAATTAACTGGCTCCTCGAATTTACTATATATTTCCTCTCATTTTTCACCTCCAAATCCAATGCAATAATGTTTCTTACTCCATCCATCCGTTCTGTTGCTTAATATAAGTCGTTTTAAAGAAATTTTTTTATTTCTTAATATAAGTCGTTTGAGAATTTCAAGTAAACATTAATTGCTTACTTTCCAATTTTACCCTAAGTATTAAATGTAACTTTGGTCCTCTTACTATTTTTTATCCAATAAATAACAATTTCTTCTTTCAATACAAGGGTAATATAGACAATTGATATTATAGTTAATGTTATACAATCATTACCTTAATACTTGTGTACAACCCTAAAACGACCTATATTAAAAAACGGAGGGAGTATTAGATTTTCTTCAATCATAACGTATCCATTAGATAAAGTAAAAAATTACATAAAATAATGAGCACTTTTATTTTTTATATTAATGGACCTCACTAAATTACAAACTTATCATTTACTTTATATATTTTAGCTCATCATTTTAAGAAGAAAAAAAAAGTGTACCTTCAGTCATCGAGAGATGATGGAGTATTTGACAAAGGGGTGGGTCCCAAATCCTATTTGTTGTTCTAATTCTTAATATGTTTTGGTCATGAGAAATTAGGAGTTTGGGCCATTAAAGTAAAACATAGAAAGACCTCTTAAACTAACCCCCAAGGATTTGGTTAGTAATATATAGTAAATAAATCATGAGGTATTCATAAGCCAAAGTACTTTATTTTAAAAAATTTAGCTAAAGGAAGCTAGCTAGGGAAGTCCTTTGCATTCCTTTGATCATTGATCTTTAATTTGTTTCCTTTCATGCAATTTATAGGAGATTCAAATATCAAATTCCCTCTAATACTTTGGGGCCTTGCCTTCCACATGTTATTAGTAATTGCCTCTTTTCATCAGAAGACAGCAAGCAAATAAAATATATAAGAAGCTAGCTGCAAGAAGTGATCAGGGGCCGGGTATCAAATTTTGTTAATAGTCATTGTGGTTATGATCAGTTCCTCAGTGAAAGTGTTGTATCTGCTGCATGAGTACTGCATCTATCTATGGAAATTCTAAACATATAGTATAAAAATTTCATTCGGTCTAACCATATATATTTTATATGTACGTTAATGCCATGCATGTTCTCTCTTCACTGCCTCACCTAACGGTCTAAAACATTCCTTTCCATGTAGAAAGAAAGATTGACAGTCTCTTACTCAATATTGCATAAGGCACATCTATATATATATATATATATATATATATATATATATATATATATATATATATATATATATATACGGTCCGGATCAAGTGCATACCCATTATCTTACTTACCCGTGCTCACCCCCCTTTAGGCGACGGTTTCGGTCATACAACCGTCGTCTATACTTTTAGCGACGCTATAGGTTGTCCGTCGCTAAAAGTATAGACGACGGTTGTATGACCGAAACCGTCGCCTAAAGGGGGGTGAGCACGGGTGAGCAAGATAAGGGGTATGCACTTGATCCTTGCTCTCTCTCTCTCTCTATATATATATATATATTATATAATTAAGTATTCATAATCTATATTGAATTTTAGGGACAAAATTTGTTTATGATTATTAAAAGGAAAAAGGGGAGGAGATACCAAATGGAATATAAAATTTGGAATCAAGAAGATAAAATGTCTTGTTAGGAATCCTTTAACTAAAATAATTTCAACCCTACAAAATGCATATATAGAATAAAATAAGAAGTTTCTAAAATTAAATTTACTCCCTACGTTTCAAAATTTACAATTATCTACTTACTATTAACTCTTATTCTCATACATTTTTTTAATTTAGTTAGTGTTTTTTAAAATTTACATTCTTGATAAAAATAATACTTAATTATATAATAATTTTTTTATTACATTTTATAATTATAATTATTTGAGATTAAATAAGATTTTTTTTATAAATACTAGCATCTATATTATATAAATAGATTAGCTATATATTATCGTAGAATTTTAAATCTATTTAATTTTTTTATCAATAATTAGTTAAATAATATATTTTAGAAGAAAATATTTTATTATATAAAATCAACATAAATAATATTAAATTTATTATTGGTATGATTAATATATTGATAGAGTACAATATTAAAAAATATTAACAATTAATACAATAATTTTATAACAAAATGCTTACTTCGCAAGTAGGGCTGCAAACGTTAACGAACTGAACTGTTCGAGTTCGAATTTCTCGCCTAGTCGAGTCGAGTTCGCACATAGTGTTATGCTCGATTTCTCGATCAAACATGTTCGTGAACCATGTAATTCGGTTTGTCTTTATTAGTTAACAATTCGAGTTCGATTCAATAAGTTCGAGATCGGTTTGAGTAGTTCGATTTCTTACATGTTTAAATTGTTTCTAAAATTTTGAATATAAATAATTGGTTTATTCATATTAAATTCTAAAGTTTGTCTTATCAATAATTGTTAAATTTGTAACAATTTTTTTATTACCGAAACATCTTTTTGTTTTTTAATAACTGAGTATAAGTTAACATTTTTATTAAATAATAATGTGTACTTCTTCACCACTAAATTATAATTTAATTAAAATAATTTTAATATTTTCATAAAAATTTTAACAATGATTGTTGGATTATTATAATTTACATCCCTAATAATTTAATAAATTATAAATCATGTCATAAAGTACATAAATAAAGTCATTAATTATCATGCAATGACAATTTGACATTAATTAAAGAATGATACAATAAAGTTTCTTACATTTACATGAGTTATTGAAATTGTTAAACTGATATAGAGATTAGGGAAATCAAGTCATCAATGTATCGAGACTTTAGTAATAAAGTAATAATCACTGTACAATTACTATTGTATATTACATACATCAACTATCAATTATGTAATTAAAAGTGTAAACTTGATTTTATCAATTTTTGAATTTTTTTAGTGTTACAAACTTCGGTGTATATGTGAGACAGTGAAAGAGTGATTAACTAACTTTGATTTATTAATTATGCAATTAAGTAATCATATTCGGGGTAAAAAGTAGTGTTTGATAATCCAATTAAACAATATGTTACAGTACCGTTTGGATGGAATTTAAATAAGTTATTAATTTAAATTAGAATAAGCAAAACTATTTTTAAAAAATAAAACAAAGTTTCTAAATAGCTTTGACTTCTAAGCCTTTGATCTTAGAATCGTAGTTAATTTATTTAATTTTAAACAATATAATTATAAAAATTAAAAACTTTTGTAAGACCCCAACTTTTATGAATGAAGAATATTTTTTCTCGAAATATATTTTTGAATATTATGGTATGGATATGATATAATGTTATAGTTGTGGGTAATATTTATAAATTTTTCAAAGTAAGCAAGTTATTATAAAATATTTGATTGGTCGGGGAATATTCGTTTTAATAGGGAATATTCGTACGACGGCACAATCATTGGTGGACCCCACAACAGAAGTTTTGTCGTAGTTAGAAAACGACAGAAATATCTTTTTATAAAATAACGGCGAAAGTTTTACCGTTAAACTGTTGAACTACCCGGTGGTAAAAGTACATTAATACGCGTGGTTGCATAGTAACAAACGGTATTGATTATTGATGCTTACGCGAGAAGTCACTCAGTTATACTCAATTATTGCTACAGTAATTGCTGCATAATATCTCTGATATTATTGATTCAATTATTGTCATAGTATCTTCTGCATAATATTTTATATTATTAAATCAATAATTGAGACGAAAAAGTTATTCATATTATTATTCGCAATATTGATGATATCTAAAAAGTTCTGTCGAGGAGAGGTTGGTCACTTAATTGCGCGTCAATAGGAAGAAATCCTTATCGGAAAGCCCCCTCTTTCCTGGGAATGATCTGGTTGTTAAATATTGTGAGTTATAATATTAATGATGAATAAGTTTGTGTTGATTAAAGATAAAATTGATATTTCTATTGTGTTGGGATTATTAGTGTTAGTGGAAATCGACATTTACATATTTCGATAAGGTTATATTGACCAATCGGGTATTTAATCGGATAAATGAGCAATTAATTGCTATTAATTCACATGCTTATAACTATTTGTTCACATGTATGTACTATTTATTGACATGCATGTACTATTAGGGGAGGTGATGCAAGATTGATAATACTTGTATGACTAAATTAAAAATAGAGGTATAGATGAAAGTACTATATTGTAACTATTTTTTTCACATGTATAGAACTATTGATTCACAAGATGTACTATTAGGGGAGGTGGTGCAGGTTTGATAATACTTGCATGACTAAATTAAAAATGAAAGAAAAGACGAAGGTATTATACTGTAATATTTCGAGCCCTAAAACGTGCAATTATTAAAATTATATTTTCCTATAAATTGAAGCTTATTCTTCTTTCATTCTAACTAATTTACTAAGACTCACAAGAGTAATTATAGAGAGAGAAACTATAGAGGGAGAAGCTATAGAAGGAAAGAAGAAAAGTATTCTGCTACTTCACTATTGCAGTATCCAGTCTTCTTCTGAGGTAAGGGGTATTATTTCTTTTGTATTCGTAAGGGATATTATTTTTGTTCAGTATTCATAAGGAATAATATATTCTTCCATACTCTGTAGTATGTGAGTAATATCATTTCATCTCATATTCCTAATTATACACTCATTATGTTAAAGTATTGCTTCTATACTCCGTGAAATTAGTAGAATATCATTGATATTTGCGCTCCATCCAGTATCTTTTCATGAAAATATTATTCTGAGCTTTCTTGATAATTATTGATCTTTTCATGTCGGAATACTATTTATGAGTTACTATTTATGGGTTACTATTTACCCAGTTACTATTCACTCGAATATTATTCACTCGGGTATTTAGGGCACTTTTCATGCTGGGGTACTATTCACGAGGTACTATTCCTGAAGTACTATTCATAGGATACTATTCATGAGGTACTATTCACCCGAAAAATGTATTTCTTTTTTGTCCAAATTTTTTTTGATACATTAATATTATTCTTGAATTTTACTCCACAAAGCAGTATCATGTTGACAATTTAGATATTTTTAAACTTTGGATAAATTTAAAATCTTTAATATTTTTTCTTGATTTCGTTTGATTAATACTTATATCATTGTCATCATCTTCATGCCAGTACTGTGATTCTTTAATATTTCCCCCTCTTTCTTGGGAACGGCCTGGTTGTCAGTACTGTGATTCTGTAATATTATTTGTGAATAATTAATTATTAATTTATATGATGAGGAAAATATTAATTTTATATGGATATAGATGGAGAAAATTTTTAAAGTGACAATTGTTGAAAATCGATATTTTATCTTTTTTGATAAAATAATATTTTATTATATTATTATAATATAATAATGGGGATATTTTTACAATGAATGTGGGATATATGAGTATATGAGGATGAGGAGTATTTTTGTTGCAAAAGTTGTTTAAAACATGTTAAACATGTCCGTGGGCCCATTTCTTGACTGAAATTTGATTATAGCCTGTAAAATCGCTCGTTTGTGGATTTCGGTCAATTTCTGTTTGGAATTTGAAAAAACTTTTTTCTGCAAAGTTGTAGAGAATTGAATTTTCTATAAAAAATCGCGAGATTTGAATTTTCTGATAAAAGGGATATTTATTATGAATTATTGAAGTTCCGAAGCTCCGAAATAATTGATTTTTGGAAGTTTAAAATATTTTTAAATACAAAAAACGTGTTTTTCATTTTGTGGCCCTCATATAACATGTGATAGAGGATAAAATCAGTTGGAAGAAGTGTGCGTATGAGATTTTGAAAAAATATAATAATATTTAATAAATTTTCTGCTTTGGTGTTCTAAGCATTTTCCTAAAAATAGGGTGCTTAGGTTAGAATTGAAAATTACACCAGAAACTAAATATTTCTCTCTCTTTCTCTCTCTATAATATCGAGCGTATTTGTGAGTATTTTAGCACTTTGAGTATTACTATACGGTGCAAGTTCTTTCAGCACTATATCCAGTATTCCAGTCAGAAGTACTATTCTTTTTGAGATAAGGGATGTTATTTTCTTCTCAAATGATATTATTTCTTCAATATCATTATACTGAAATATTGGTTGGAACTTTTATCAAATTTGGAACTTTTTTATGTATGAGTTACTATTCATGAGTTACTATTCACGAGTTACTATTCACGATTTACTATTCATGAGTTACTATTCACAAGTACTATTCACGAAGCATGATGATGTTTTTTTGTGAAATTTCTATCTTTTGGTGTCGGAGTTACTATTCACGTATACGGCACTATTCACGAATACGGCACTATTCACCGAAAAATGAAATTTCTTTTTTTCGTCCAAAATATCTATTCTGGTTACTAGCTTTGATTGTATCCATGTTTTAATCATTTTTTAATTTTACCTCACTCTGGTTATTTATGAAGTATTTTTGAATGGGAATTGTTTAAAGTACGAATCCTTAAAATTTGTTCTTTTGCTTCACTGGATTTGTTTTCTTTTAAATATTTTTCATCATTCTCAGTCCTAAATGATGATATAACTGAATATCTTTGGCCTGTAGTGCAAAGATGAATGATTTCTTGATGAATATCTTTGGCCCGTAGTGCAAAGATGAACAGGTGTTGAGATGAACATGACCGACTGATTAATATCTTTGGTCTGTAGTGCAAAGATGAATATTTGATTCCAGATATATATTGATTGATGTTACAGGGATAAAATATCGACGATGAACTTTTAAATTCATATATAGAAGATAGTAGTTTGCATTTTCTACTTAACTCTTCTAATGAATTATTATTTTCGCTGCGAAGATTGATTTAAAACTGGTTGTCTATTGTATTCTATTAGATTTTTCCCTGTTGAGGACTAATGATAATTTGTTCTATATTATCTTAGTCATAATGTTATTTACTGGGCTAGTTGAGCTCACCCTTTTCCTTGTTGTTCCATTTTTATTCTCAGGAGGCGAGAATATAACGGGAACTAGTCGGGGTGTGGAGTGATGGTTCAAGATAGCTGTTTTAGTAGTCCTCACTATTTTGTAAAATAGTGTATCAATAATTATAATGAGAACTTATTTGAGTATGGATATTGTCTAGAAGAAAATATTTGAATTTAAACTCACAGTTTATGTGGTCGTGTTTTGCACGACAATTGTATTAATGAAGTTGTAGTTGTTTCTGTACCATGTATTTGGCGACTCAGAATAGGTTGGATAGATTGGACCTATTTTGGGGGCGTCACATTACGTGCATAGATGGACTGTTGATTGATATGATAATGACCAGGGATCATTCGGTATAATCATAACCCGTAATGTTATAAATGATGTAGTAAAAGTTATCATTGGCCCATAGTGCATTGATGAACAGTTGTTGGTATGATTATGACCAGAAATTATTCTGTATAATCATGACCATTGATCGATGATTACATGAATATCCTTAGCCCGTAGTGCAGGGATGTTTCGATGATGTGGTTTATTTATTAAGATGAGTCTCAGCGATAAAGTGGATGAAAAACTTTTTAAATCATAGAAGATAGTAGATATCATGCTCTATTTGACTCTTCTAATGGATTGCTTGTTCCGCTGCAGTTAAACTTGATGTTTATTGTATTTTATCAGTTTAACACTATTGAAGACTAATGATAATTTATTATGCATTATCTTAGTCATAATATTTCTTACTAGGCTAGTTGAGCTCACCCTTTTCTTTCATTGTTCTCTTCAAAAAATGAGAATATAGCTGAGATGAGTCGGGGAATGGAGTGATGGTCCAGGATAAGTGGCTATAGTAGTCCTCACTATTTTATAAAATAGTGTGATAATAATTATAATGAGGACCCCGTTGAGTGTGAATAATGTCTAGAAGACAATATTCGTGTTAAAACTCTCATATTATATTTGGTCGTATTGTACACGATAGTTGTATAATTAAATTGTATTAGAATTGTGTACCATGTATTTGGCGACTCATAATAGGTGATGTATACCTGTTTTGGGGGCGTCACAACTTTTTATAAAGTAATCTCAAAATTTATTGTTTTCAGAAGTTAATTATCACATCCCTTTTGAATTAAAAATATTTCTTATCGACTTTGAAAATTCATACTTGATTAGTTTATTACTTATATTTCAGAACGGAGGAACGAAGGAACTATTTAGTATTAATACATTTCAAATTTTCAAAGTTAACAATATTAGTCTATTAGATATTGAATTAATCTAAATCAACTAAATTCATATTATTTTAAATCTTAAAATTTTACAATTTCATATTTTTCATTATAAAAAATCTTAAATAAGACAATTTTTATGAAATAGATGGAGTATATATTATTTTATTTATTCTAAATTAATTATATAATAAATAATAATATTAACCACTAATCCACTACTACTAATTTAATATTATATATATATATAATAATATGATATATATTATACCTTATTCTCAAATAAGTCTTATATAGTGTGATATAAGACTTATATATCAATGATAATATGATAATAATTATATTTATATGATTATATCATACTCTAAGAATGATGATTACAATATTTGATCTAATTTTTGATTGAATTACTTAGACTCTTAGAGAAGACATTTTTGGTATTTATTTAATTATTTTTTTGCTTAAGAGTTCTAAGTTTATGTTCGCGAACAAATTTGTATTAATTTGTGAACAAGTTTGTGTTCATGAACGTTCCCAAACTATGCATGTTCGCGAACAAGCTTATGTTCGATTTGTTGAGTTCGCGAACATTAAACGATCTGAATTCGTGCATTGTTGTTGGTTCGACCAAGTTACTCAATCATGTTCAAGTTTGACAAAAAATGTTTTTCAGTTCAAGTTCGATAAAATTCAATTTGATTCGGTTTGTTTGCAATTTTATTTTCAAGAGATCGTGTGTTTTAAATAATATGACACATTAACTTATGTGTCTGTATATATATATATATTTATTTTTTAGAGTAGTGATTTATTGTTGAAAAATTGGTTAAGAGCATTAATAACAGTTTTTCTAATCAACTCTTTATCCCCAATTTTGAAGAATACATCAATAAATCATTATCCAACAGTTTTCTTATCCTTATTTGACTCTTTATTTTAATCCCTATATAAGATTTTACTCCCTCACACGGATTTTACTACCCAGTGTGAGGGAATCAAAAGACTGTTTTCTATATATACAAAATAATATTTCACACCCTCATTTAAGTGGACAAATCATCAATCATACATATTAAAAAAAATTTACTACTTTATTTTAAAAATTATAAACATAATTTTGACTTATTTTTTAAAAATTAATTTCAAACGTATTCAAATTTAAAATTGATATAAATTTATTTAATTTATGTCAAAATAATTATAAATATTATAAAAGTACTATTAATTATAAAATTTATTATTTTCAAGATTTAAATGAATCATATTAAATTTAAACAATATCACAAATTATCTTTTTAAAAGTTAATATTGGTTCATTTGCAATTACAATTCATTCAATATTCACTCCATAAATTACTTAAAATTTAAAATAAAATAAAAATTATTTTAAAGTGAAATATAATTGATAAATTATACTGTCTCTTTTATAAATTATAAGATTATTATTAATTTAATATTTTGACTGTTGGAACTTTTAACATTTACATTTTATTATTTAAGAAAATAATATAAGAAACCTGTTAGGTAGATAATGAAAAAATTAAATTCCTATTTTGCAGAATAATCCAATAATATTGTAGAATAAGACAAATATAAAAAAACAATTGTGAATGCTCTAAGTTCTTCTCATTCCTCACAACCTTAATATCCCATAAATATACAACATCGTCTTTAAAATTGAAACCCAAAATTTGAAACTCCCAAATATTAAAGTGGAGGTCCATTAATTACCACTTTAATAAGGTGGTACAAGAGAAAGTAAAAAAAAAATACTAGTACTAAATAAAATTTGACATTGGTCAAAGCGGGACCCTTCATAGTCAACGCTCGGAAGACCTCTTAATTTCAAACAAACCAAGTGACCAACTAAAATACCACGAGATAAACGCTACTACTGCAGATGAGAATAAGGCGATAATATCTAAGTGGCGACCGTTAGAAGCTCTTTTCCAATTTCTCAAAACTACATTGTTTTATTTCCACTCTTATTATTCCCTTGCCAAAACCCCATATCCGTATATAAATAAAACTAGAAAATTACTAATACCACTTATTAGGGGATACGTCTTATCTTGAAATTAATTTTATAATAAATTGGTTAATTCATCAATAATGACACACAGACAAATCACTACCTAGCATGCTTGTCCATATTATATTTGTGACGCCCCCAAAACATGTATACAACACCGATTCTGAGTCTCCAAATACATAGTATAGAAACAACTACAACTTTATTAATACAATATAAAAACTGTGAGTTTAAATATAAATATTGTCATCTAGACAATATCCACACTCAAATAAGTCCTCATTACAATTATTAATACACTATTTTAAAAATAGTGAGGACTACTAGAACAACTTCTAGAACCATTATTCCACACCCCGACTTGTACTCCCTACATTCTCGCCTCCTGAGAAGAAAAATGGAACAACAAGAAAAAGGGTGAGCTCAACTAGCCCAGTAAAGAACATTATGACTAAGATAATATAGAACAAATTATCGTTAGTTCTCAACAGGGAAAAATCTAATAGAATACAATAGACAACTAGTTTTAAATCAATCTTCGCAGCGGAAATAATAATTCATTAGAAGAGTTAAGTAGAGAATGCAAACTACTATCTTCTATATATGAATTTAAAAGTTCATCGTCGATATTTTATCTCTGTAACATCAATCAATATATATCTGGAATCAAATATTCATCTTTGCACTACAGACCAAAGATATTCATCAGTTGGTCATGTTCATCTAAACACCTGTTCATCTTTGCACTACGGGCCAAAGATATTAATCAGTCGGTCATGTTCATCTCAACACCTGTTCATCTTTGCACTACAGGCCAAAGATATTCATCAAGAAATCATTCATCTTTGCACTACAGGCCAAAGATATTCAGTAATATCATCATTTAGGACTGAGGATGAAAAATATTTTAAAAAAAACGAATCTAGAGAAACAAAAGAACAAGTATTAAGTATTCATACTTTAAATAATTCAAGTTCAAAAATACTTCATAAATAACCAGATTGGAGTAAAATTCAAAAATGATCAAAACATGGACACAATCAAAGCTAGTATCCATAATAGATATTTTGGACGAAAAATAAAAATTTAATTTTTCTGTGAATAGTGCCGTATTTATGAATAGTGTCGTATACGTGAATAGTAACTCCAACCTCAAAAGATAAAAATTTCATAAAAAAATATCATCACGCTTCGTGAATAGTACTCGTGAATAGTAACTCATGAATAGTAACCCCGACATAAAAAGGTTCTAAATTTGATAAAAATTTTCAACCAATATTTCGGCATAATGATATTGAAGAAATAATATCATTTTCGAAGAAAATAACATCCCTTACCTCAGAAATAATAGTACTTCTGACTGGAATACTGGATATAGTGCTAAAAGAACTTGCATCGTATAGCAATACTCAAAGTACTAAAATACTCACAAAATACGCTCGATATTATAGAGAGAGAAAGAGAGAGAAAACTTCAGTTTCTGGTGTGATTTTCAATTCTAACTTAAGCACCCTATTTATAGGAAATTGCTTAGAACACCAAAGCAGAAAATTTAATAAAATATTAATAAATTTATATAAATCATACGCAAACTTGGAAATTCTGATTTCAGCATATTTTGCAACATATGTGCCCACCAACCAACCACAAAAACGTTTTTCTTTTAAAACAAATTTAAAACTTTTAAAAAATAATTATTTCGGAACTTCAGAACTTCAATAATTCATAATAAATAGCCCTTTTATCAGAAAATTCGAATCTCGTGATTTTTTTATTGAAAATTCAATTCTCTACAACTTTGCAGAAGAAAATTTTTCCAAATTCTAAACAAGAATTGACCGAAATTCACAAACGGGTGATTTTACAGGATATAATCAAATTTCAATCAAAAAATGGGGTCCACCGACACACAAAACATGTGTTAGACAAATTTTGTAACAAAAATACTCTTCATCCTCATATACTCATATATCCCACATTCATTGTAAAAATATCATCATTATTATATTATAATAATATAATAAAATATTTTATCAGAAAAGATTAAATATCATTTTTTTAACAATTGTCACTTTAAAAATTTTCTCCATCTATATCCACAAAAAATCAATATTTTTCTCACCATATAAATTAATAATTAATTATTCACAAATAATATTACATTATCACAGTAATGGCATCGTTCCCAAGAAAGAGGGGGCTTTCCAATAAAGATTTCTCCTTACTGGCGCGCAATTAGGTGACCAAACCTCTCCTTAAGCAGAGCTTTCTAGACATTACCAATAATGTTATCTAATAATATTATTCAGATAATATGAATTATTGCTCCGATAATAAAAAATACTGTATAGTGACAATTATTGAAATAACAGTAATAAAAAAAATCAACGCAACAGTTATTGAATCAATAAAATAAAATACTGAACAGTAATTACTGTAATAATTATTGAGTAATGTCTTCTTACGTAAGAATCAATAATTGGTGCAATACCGTGTGATACTGTGCAACAACGCGTATTACTGTGTTTTAACCACCGGGTATTCCAACAGTATTAACGGTAACAACTACGCCGTTATTTATAACAACTTATACTTGTCGTTTTCTTCATCCAATTGCTTTTCGTTATGGGACCCACACAAGGCTGCGCCGTCGTACGAATATTCCCCGACAACAAGAATATTTCACAACCAAACAAATATTCTCCTACAACAATTAATATTTTATAACCACTTGCTTATTTGAAATATTTGCGCATTTTACCCACAGCTAACCACATTAATCAAATCAACCATTATTATTTTAAAATGATAAATAGAGAAAATTAAATTTCATTTATTAATAATTTAAGGTCTTACAACATTAATTAATTGACCAAATTTAATTTTATGCTAATCACTTCCCTTATTAGGTGAGAGAGCACATCCTCTGTCTCTAAATTCTATCCCTTGTATCCTTTCACTTAAAATTTGACACTTAATCTGTTATGTAACACTATTTAATTTTAAAATTAAATAAAAAAACATGTGTCAAAATTTAAATAGAGAATTACAAGAAGAACAGGAAATTTGAGAATAGAGGATCTGTTCTCATTAGGTGGTGCCAATTTAAAACACACATATATTACGTTAAATACTTCTATTACTAATACAAGTCAATTAATTTATTATGTAAAGATTCTCAACATTAACTTATTTATAATCATGTTGAATTTATTTGACATGTACAAAATACAAATTATATTAGTTCAATTAAAAATTATTTTATCATCCACTTTATTTACTGAATAATAGCCTAATTTATTCATCACACTAATATGTATTTAAGATAATACAAGACAACATAACTTACTCAAGATATTATGTTTAGAAAAATAATTTAAAAAAATCTAAAACTCTATACTCAATGTACTCCTTATAAGTCGTTTTAAAATTATATATAAATATTAAAAAATGACAATTATTCATATTTAAATTTTTATTTAATTGTATAATTTTTTGTATATTATTAGTGATGCTCCATAAATATACATAGAGAATAGAAATAAAATAATTAATAATAAGAGTATTATAAATAAATTATTATAAAAAATAATTATTTAAGATAAATAAATATTTAACTTATAAGATAAATAAATATTTAACTTATAAGTAGTATTTAAAATAATAATAAAAAATTTTATTCGGGATGGAGGGAGTATTAAGAGAGTGAGGGAGTAAATTATAGTAATGATATAATTTTGGTTAATTATAAAGGAGCATTAATTAAACTTCCTTAGATTGTAAGAATATTTTTCAAAAAAAAAATTTAGATCCAAAGAAGGAAAAGACCGTTCCTCGATATTTGTGCCACCGAATTTCTCTCTCTAAAACTAAAACCCTCACCTTTCACCCTCACTTTTCTCTCTCTTACAAAGTTGTTTCACAGCAGACAGACAACGACTACTTTGGAGGCTTCGTTCTCCTTTTGCTTCATTGTCTCCCCCAATCTATCTACATTGCTCCAACGAGAGGATAGTAAATTGTAATCATATATACATATATATACAGTTGTAGAGAGAGAAAATTTACTGAGAGAGAGCTTATTTTGGGGCTACAATGGTGGCTGGGAAGGTAAAGGCGGCAATGGGTTTGCAGAAATCGCAACCGAATCCCAAACCAGAGCCATCTCCAAAGCCGTCATCATCTCCGTCACCCAGCTCAGCCAAGGTCCCGCAAAAGGGAGCAGCGTTCTCGCGCTCGTTCGGCGTCTACTTCCCGCGCTCCTCCGCGCAAGTCCAGCCACGGCCGCCGGATGTGGCCGAGCTCCTCCACCTAGTCGAGGAATTGCGAGAGAGAGAGTCTAGGCTAAAAACAGAGCTCCTCGAGCAAAAACTGCTAAAAGAATCCGTCGCCATTCTCCCAATTCTCGAAAACGACATCTCGAAAAAGGACACTGAAATCGAACGGTCTAGCAAAATGATTGTCTGCCTGGAAGCGGAAAACGAAAGCTTACGGAAAGAGGTGGAAATGCTGCACTCCAAGCTAACGGAACAGAGGAGGGAAAATGATGATAAACTCAAAGCCTTGGAAGCAGAGATTTCGGGATTGAAAAAGGCCCAAATTGAAAAAGAATGCGAAGAAATTTCAACATCTCAAAGATTTCAGGGTTTAATCGATGCTTCCTGTAAGTCGGGATTAATCAAGAATTTGAAGAAAAATGGGACAATTCTCGAAAATTATAATTACAATAGAAATGAAGTTGAGCAGCAAAAAGCAAAAGAAAAAGTTGTAGAAGCTGAACCAAGACACTCTAGCTCAAACTGCTCAGAAGAGATCACAGAATTGGTAGTAACAGCAAGATCTCGGGTGCCTAGGGTTCCAAAACCCCCGCCTAGACCATCGCTTTCATTTTCATCTGCTGCTTCTCATTTTTCGGTTGGGCCATTCTCGCCATCTTCGTCGTCGTCTTCTTCCAGTTCTCTCGCCGGTTCGGCCGAGAGGGCATTGGCAGAACCGTCACCAGTTCCACCTCCGCCACCGCCCCCACTTTTGAAATTAGCTCCGAAAGTGGCGGCCAAGGCTGCGCCACCACCTCCGCCACCGCCGCCGAAGGGGTTGAAGAATGGGGCGGCGAAGGTGAGGAGAGTGCCGGAGGTGGTGGAGTTTTATCACTCTCTGATGCGGAGGGATTCACGGCGGGATTCCGGCGCCGGCGGAGGGGCGGATGTGGCGGCGACGGCCAATGCACGTGACATGATAGGAGAGATTGAGAACCGGTCCACCCATTTGCTCGCCGTAAGTAGTTATTTCCGGTCTTGGTGTTTTAGTTTATTAATTTACGGCAATTGCCACCGACTTCTGAGTAACTCATGTCAGTGACAACTTGACTAGACCTAGTCTATTTAGTGGTACCCCTATAATGATGCTTTAATAGATAAGACAGTTTTTTGATTCGAAATCATAATGGGAAAAGCAAAAAGTTGTGAATTTGATGAGAAAAGAGGCTGATTTTGACATTTCACTGCTAAATATTGAATTGTGTTCTTTGTTGGGGTAATTAAATAGTTCAAAATCAAATCTTTGGGCTTAGAAAAATTTTAGGTCAATTATTTGTAGTAATGTGATTGTGTTTGAGTATTTATTATGGTGTCTTATTTCTTACAGATTAAAACAGATGTAGAAACGCAAGGCGATTTCATTAGGTTTTTGATCAAAGAAGTTGAGGATGCAGCATTTACTGATATTCAAGATGTTGTGCCTTTTGTTAAATGGCTTGATGATGAGCTCTCATATCTGGTAATTTAACTCAAACCCTGTGAAATATCTATCTATTATTTACCAATAATCTCATGAACCGTATGAATTATTTCCTATTTGTAGGTTGATGAAAGGGCAGTGCTTAAACACTTCCAATGGCCGGAGCAGAAAGCCGATACTTTAAGAGAAGCAGCATTTGGGTTTTGTGATCTCAAGAAGCTGGAATCCGAGGCATCTTCTTTCAGGGACGACCCTCGACAACCTTGTTCCCCAGCCCTCAAGAAAATGCAGGCCTTATTTGAAAAGTACGATAAGATATTAGCTGTCGTTTAATTTTAGACAGATTCTTGATTTTTCGACTTGGTAGAATGATCATTTCAATTATAATTACTTATGTAGAAGATTGTGTGATTGAGCAGATTAGAGCATGGGGTTTACAACCTCTCCCGAATGAGAGAATCAGCTGCTAAGCGGTATAAAGGATTTCAAATTCCAATGGATTGGATGCTGGATACTGGATATGTCAGTCAGGTAAATGACTTCCCTCAGTTTTGTTAATTTAACATAACCTCTTATGTGTATCTTCAGGTATATATTTCCTCGTGTGTCGTCAAGTAAATATAACAACCCTTTCCGAAAAGTTTCATTGAACCATGCTGCTAGCCAGCCTGCTAAGGCTGTTTCAGTATAGAAAATGGTGGAAAGGGAGTTTCATTGTATATGCAGCCTTAACTGTACTCATGCGGTGTTGGTTAATATTACATTGATTTTTCGTCGGGTCCTTGTGTTTAAATCACCTCACGGGGATCCCTTTTGTTAATTCAGTAGTGGTTTACTAGGTGGGTCCCTAAGAGGTGAGTCGTACTTGTTAAATCTTGGAAGGACAAAATAAGAATTGCAATAACAGTGTCTATTAAGTGGTTTAATAGTTGAATAACAATAGCATATACTAGCTGCCAAAAGACAGAAAATATGCCGAGGACTGCATGCGCGCATGAGACTTCCCAGATTCCAAATGTGTATCTACTGGCTGGTCTTCAATTGTTTTTATGTTGGTTTAGTGAGTAAGTTGAGGGTCAGATTCTTACTGTTGACCTTTTATACGTTTCAATGAATTAGGAATCTAACTCGGCACCTTTTGAGAATAATTGCTCTTTGAAAAGCATAGCATGCTCATATTTTTAATCATACAACAGAGAACCACATTCCCAAGAACTTGACAAATGGAGTATTAGCTTGTGGATGTTGACTTAAATTAACTGTCTATCCTGTAATACATTGTATTACTTATAAGTGGTAGTCTCTAGTGGTCCTTTAAAATGTATGTTTGTTGCTAATGCTGCACCCACATTTTGCATTAGTCTGTCATGTAAAACCTTTATACTCAATTTAAATGAGGTTTTATTGGTCTTGTCTTGTCCTTTGTTTTACGCCATCTGTATACCTTTTGTTTGGACTGGGAAACATAGGCAAGTGAGGGTCCTCGTACCTAATAATTTGAATTCATTGTTTCAGCAGATTAAGCTAGCATCTGTGAAATTAGCCATGAAATACATGAAGAGAGTGTCTGCAGAGCTTGAAACTGTAGGTGGTGGTCCTGAAGAAGAAGAATTGATAGTTCAAGGTGTAAAGTTTGCCTTTCGGGTTCATCAGGTAAAATTTTAAAGCTTGTTTTATTATTTCCAACAATTGTTGTGCAAAAATATTCATATCGATCATGATGATTACTTTTTATCTTGCGGATTTGGGCAGTTTGCGTGTGGTTTTGATGTGGAAACAATGAGGGCATTCCAAGAGCTGAGAGATAAAGCAAGATCATGCCATATACAATACCAAAACCAGCAACAACAAAAATATGTTTGCAGGTCTACAGCTTGCTAAATTATCTGTAGCAAACTCAGCTTCAGGATTGCCACCACATTTTGTTGTAAAAAAAACCTACTAATAAACTTATTCTTAATACAATAGCAGTGCCATTAGTCATTATTAATATATAACTAATTGATATTTTCACTAGTGAAATTGATATTTTCACAAAACTTCCCTCGTATGAATAGTAAACAGGACTTACATTCGTGTGAGTGAGGTCTTGTGAAAATATCAATTTTTCTTGTGGAATTATTAATTCCCAATATATATTTTTTAGCTTCATTAATTATTTGAGAATAAGTTGATTACTGATCTGCTAATTAAAGAATTGAGGACCAGATTAAAATTTGAAACTTGGGATGCAACATTTTAGTGTATATATGGAATTGTTATTTAATTCTCATGTTATGTATAAAAAGATATTTTTATAATTTTTTAAAATATTATTATTACAAAGAGGTATTTTATGCAAAAACATCAGTTAGGTTGTGTTTGATAAATTTGAGAATTAAGATCTGAATGATTATGATGTCTTAATAAATTAGATCATCTGAATGGTTATGATGTCTGAATCTAAAAAATTGTTTGATAACTAAAAAGTAAGTTGTCTCTTAATGACACTATTTTACCATTTTAAATGATAAAATTTTATTTAATAATTTTAAATATTCAATTTAATAAAAATGAGTGCATAATATTGTTTAATATATTTATATAAAAAAAATTAGCAAAAAAAATTCATTAAGAGGTACCTCTTAATTATTAAGATTTCATTTTCTGTCTTACCGATTAAGAGGCATTCAGAGGTAACAAAAAATAAAACAAACAGCATCATGCCTCTTAGCGAATAAGAGACAGTCCATTAAGAGGCAATCAGATGTAAACAAACAGCACCTTAGTCGTAATAACTCTCAAAAAGTAGAAAGTAGTTAACATGAAGTTTATTTTTTGGGTAAGTTGGTTAATTGACCAATAAAGTATTGATAAGCATGTAAGATTTTATTTGTGTCAGCATTATATTGATCAATTAACCATCTTATTAAAAAAATAAATTTTATACTAATGGAATTCCAAAAAGTAGTAGAGAGAGACCGAAAGATCAGATCTTTCAAGATTTAACACAAGTTTGATAAATTTACTAAATTCTCATGCAATTATCATTTTATTATTCTCTCTATTTCTAAAAGATTATCGTTTTAGAAGAAAAAATTTATTTCAAAAAGTTTGTCGTTTACAACTTTCGAGTAGAATAAATTATTTACTTTTCTATATTATCACTACATTTTCTCATTGTCCCAAGAAATTCTCTTTCTTGTATTAATAGTTTTCAACTTCACATAAAAGGGTAGTGATAAAATTTCAAACAAATTTTACTTGGTAAATGATATTTTCTTAATCCATGTGTAAAAATCTTAAATAACAATCTTTTAAGAACGGAGATAGTAAATGAGTAGAACCTCTCCCTATTTGTTACAGGGCATGCTTGTTTGTATGTTTATAATATCTCCAATAGCCTTTTTAATTAATTAGAAATATTTAAATAGGTGAGCCATATTAAAAAAATTATCTTCAACTTTAGTCATCAAATTTGTAAACCTCATTCTCTCACTTCAAAATTGGTAAATTGACAATTGTCTCTTCAAAATATTTATTTTATTTTGAGAGAATCAAAATCATATGAAAAAGGCTTAAAACATTAATTTTCCATAATGTTATCTTTTTTAAAAAATGAATGTTATTAATTATTTCAAATGTTATCAATTACTATTGTTTTAAGTCAAATAATGCATTAATTGAATTGATGAAACTGATGAGACACAAAATATTAAAGTAGCAAATAAAGGATTCGGGTCCTCTATGAGAATTTCTCTGCGGTTTTGTTATGGGGTTGACAACACATTAAAAAGGAGATTCAATGGCTCACACTCCTTTTCTTGTCTGTGTATCAAAACGACGTCGTTTTGATATTATTTTTTTTTACAAGTTGATAGAAAAATTAGAAGCTACAAAACACCGTTTACTTCTCCTTTCTTTCTTTGCTTCGTTTCTTGTTATTCCTAGAGCACGCTAATGTTTAGGATTAACCAAATTTCAATTATTTTTTTCCTTTTTTCAAATTTTCTCCAGATTGTTTACCTTAACTTTTTTTTTTTAATTTTTTTCAATTGGCTTAAAAAATCACAATGAAAACTCAATTTTTTTAATAGGATAAAAATTATCCGTTGGATTTATTTTTTTGACGAGCAAAGAATAATATTATTAGCCTTTGACAAAGATACAAAGATTAATAACCCTATCGATTCCAAAGCAACAAAAAAGTGATTAATAAAACGTCCCAACTAGATTAGACCCATTATAATCATGAAAAAAGTCATGCCGCTCATAACTAACAAATATTAGCAAACAAACGAAGTAAACAGCGTTTGCTAGCTTCCAATTTTCTGTTAACTTTTTAAAAAAAATTACTATCAAAACGACGTCGTTTTGATACAAAAAAAAGAATTGTGAGTCATTGGATCTTTTTTTTAATGTGTTGTTAACCCCACAGTAAAAAACCCACAAGATCCTCACAGAGAAATCCTTATAAAGGATCCAGATCTGCAAATAATGCTATTTAAATTACCATGTTAGGTCAACAAATTTTAATTTAAAGAGTTTTTTTTGCTACTACTGTTGAAAATGTTCTTAAAGCATGAGTTTGGACTATTAACTCTATTTAAATAGTAATATTGTGTTTAATTTATCAGTAATATTATTATAGATTATGATATCAATATTAGATATTTTATTTTTATTCTAAAAAATAAAACTTTGAGGTGAAGTTTTAATGAATCTTCCATTATGAACTCTCTATACCTTTTTATGCTTTTCTTTTAGCATTCACAAAATTAATAGGAGATGAGAGTCAGGTTTAATACCTCCTCAATTTTATAAAAAGTATTGTTTATTAATAATTTTTGCTCCATTAAAGAGTTCAATTTTTAAAAATAATTGCACATAATAAAATAATATCAATAATTTTTGTTCCATAAAAGATATCAATCTTTAAAAATATTTGTGCAAAATAAAAGAATGTCCTTCAAATTATCATCATAATTTTATTATCATACTATATTAATAAAATAACAATTTATTACTTATAGGGGTGTAAATGGAAGAAATATACTCTATCAGTCTAATAATATATGATATTTTAGATGATTTTATTTTTTAAAAATTATTTGAGGTTTTATATAATCTATGAGAATTAATTAGCCACAATCTTTCTTAAATTATCCCTCATGGAAAAATATTACAAATGAGAGTATGAGATAAGTATGGTGAATGGTATTATAAATAAGGGTGTAAATGAATCGAGTCGAGTCGAGTCGAGTATTGAGTTGCTCAGATTTTGTTCATAAAATTTATCGAGTACAAAATAGAATTTGATTGAGGCTTATTTAGCAACCGAGTCGAGCACGATCTCGAATCGAGCCCGAGTAGTTTGAACTTTTCGAACGAATATAATCTGAGTATCAATATAAAATTACAATTTGAGAATATTCGAATAATTTATTAAATTTTAAAATGTGCTCATATTTGACTCATTTTTATTTCGGAGTCGAGCTCGAATCAAACTTTTAGTCGAGCGAATACGAATCAAGCCCGGACTGTTTGCCCATTTTACAACATTAATTATAGACAATTGATATTATATTTAATACTATACATTTATTTTTTTAATTCTTATGCACAATTCTAAAACGTTATATATGAAAATATTTTTATGAAACGTAAAGAATATATACTATTTTAACAATCAATAAGTCTAGGCGGACCTTTTTATTGGACCAAAAAATTGGATATTTTCAAAAAAAAAATTCAAGTGACTCCCAAAAAAATGTAATAGTATTTATTCAAACTATAATTTTTACATAATATAACATTTTATGTGTAATTTGGATACATATACAAGAACATGATTGTACACCCTATATAACCATGTTCTTGTATATGTATTCAAATTACACCTAAAATGCTATATTATATAAAAATTCTAATTGGAATAAATACTATACATTTTTTGAGTCACATGAATTTTTTTTTAAAAAATGTCCAATTTTTCTGTCTAATAAAAAGGTCCGTGTAGAAGGACTTTTTAACAATTACTATCTCCGTTTCTAAAAAATTATCGTTTAAGATTTTTGCGCATAGATTAAGAAAATCATTTAATACTAGTATAATTTAATAATTAAAATTTGTTTGAAATTATATCCCTACTCTTTTATAAAAAATTAAAAACTATTAATATAAAAAAGAAATTATTTTAAGACAATAAGAGAAGATAAAAATAATATAAAAAAATAAATAATTTATAAATTGAAACAAATTTTTTCTTTTACATCTAGTAAGTGGGACTATTAAACTGAATAAGATGAACAGCAGTAGCTCCATCCTTAAACCCCAAAATCGTTCCTCCTTCCTCTCTCCTCTCGAAATTACCGCCCAATCTTAATCTCAATCGTCTCAGCAACAACAAAAGAGCAGCAGCAGCCATGGCCACCGATCAAAGCCCACCAATTCCAGTCCACTCCGTCCCTAACTCTACCATCAAGCTATTGTTCGTCGAAATGGGCGTCGGTTACGATCAACATGGGTTAATTTTTTCTCCCTCTATCTCTACATATTAATTTCTATCCGTACCTATTATACAATTGTTTGATAAAGAGAGTATTTTTTGTATAACCACAGTCAAGACGTTACAAAAGCAGCAATGCGAGCTTGCAGGGATGCTATTTCTTCCAATTCTATCCCCGCCTTTCGAAGAGGTATTACAATCCAATCACTAGGGAGTACCTTCAGAAAACTTATAAAAGTAAATTTATACTTCAAATGCTATGTTTTACCCTCCGGTTTGCCCAATTTGTTTAATTTAAGACACGCAGCTCTAACATGAAGTAAGTTGATACTACCTCGTTCCAAAAGTAGTGGTACATTTCTGTTTTAAGAATATAAAGTGCCATTAAGTTGCTAGTATCATTTCATCAAACCTTGGCTATTGGATTCATAATACATTTCTGAGCAAAAAAAATACTTAAAAGTCATCAATTTTGAAATGTATCTTTAATTTTGGAGCGGTTGGTCAATCAAAATGGACCCGGATAGCAAAAATCTTCACGAAAGGTGAATGATTAAATAATTGGTTTGTGATTACCCGAAGAGGTTGGACATTTAAAACCAGTATAATCTCTGTATAACCTTTTTCTTAATGGTCTTATAATTCCTGGATAATGGCGGAGTGATACATTTGAATTAACAATCTTTTTTATTTGTGTCTATTTTTTTCATAAAAAATACAATAACAATCTCTTTTTAAGGTTTAGTTGCAAATCCTTATTTTATTAGGTTTAGGTGCTGTTAATGGAAAACTCTGATCACAGCTAAGTTAGAGGAGATATTAACTTGTTCGTGCATTATGTTTGAAGTTTATCATACGGTATGTGATGTTATCGTCTTGTTTACTAGATATCCTTGTAGAGTATTGGTTTTGAATCTAGAATATAGTGAAATTACCCAAGCTATAAAAAAGTCATGAAAATATTTGCTTAAGTTTACTCTGAGTTTATTTTGTGCTTGATCTGCTTTTAAATTGTGTTTTTGGCAACTATTGTATTGTATCAAATGCTAGAGTTATCATGGCTAATCTGAAGTGATGTTTGAACAGGGGTGTGGATTATTGAGCTTATGTTAGTTTGCCTAGACAGTTGTTGCAACTTGCTTTCCACTAGAGCAACTTTAGGAAAACTTCATTTTTCTTTGATAAACAGAATTAAATTTGTAGTATATTTTATAAGTTTTTAGCTAGTATTACATTTAGAATGATGTGTGGCCATTTTTCAGTTTAAATTTTCACCTCTAATATGGAAAGGTTTTATTGGTGCAGGGTCTATACCTGGCGTTTCATTCGGAGCGATGAAGCTACAGATCAAGCTGGGAGTTCCTCAACCCCTCCAAAATTCCCTGGATATTGCGAAAGTCAAATCTGTTTTTCCTTAGTAAGTATCTCACTCTTTGATGAGTTGTTTATGATTGTTGCTTCTTGGATTCTGGTCTTCAAAGAGACACAAAATGATGGCCTGAATAGATTAAGACTGAAAAAGACTTTGCCTTAAACAGTATCTCAAGGCTTTTGCATAATATTCATTAGTTACACATTCAAATGACAGTGGAGAAATTGTAAATTTTGAAGTCACGGATGGTGGACTGATATGCTCTAGCGGCGTCCATGTGGAAGAAATGGGAGATAAGAATGATGACTGTTACATAGTGAATGCAGCTGTTTATGTTGGTTACTAAGTTCTGTTTGATGTTCACCTAATGTCGCAAGTCTTTCTAATTTATTCCTCTTAACCCGATAGACCTATCCCAGGTAATGTCGTTGGTTCTCCTTCAGTTGTAGTGGTTGTTCAGCATTCCCGTGTAGATATTTGTTTACAACTGATATTCTTCTAGTTATTATTTCGATGTTTGTTACAATGTCTGTAGAATATGGATGATTACGATCAACTGAACTTGATTGTTGTTATTTGATTGACAGACTGAAATTTCTTCACTGTATTTTATAGCTCTGCTTCACTTTGGTGCTTGCATACTTGAGAGCCTATTTGAGTTGACATTGGATTACAAATGTGATCATTAGGTTGCAGAAAGGCAAAGAAATCTACCAGTTTTATGTTTCAAAACCAATGAGATGTTCTTATTTGTTTGTTATAAGTAAGGTGTTTGGAGAACATAAACTAAAAAAACACTCGAGCAGAACTTACTCAAGAAAATCCGTAAGTTGTACGAAAGAAGACTAAAATCACATAACATAAAATGTATTTGAGGATTCTCCATCAGACATACATACAAAATTAAACTACCCAATCATATTATGTTCTTATTTCAATTCGAAGCAATTGAATGCCCGATCAATGACTTTACTGTTGTTTTTGCTTCTCCTAATTTTCCCCAATAGACAAATACACTCAAAAAAAAAGATTAAATAATTACACAATCGTTGGTTGAAAAAAAAGAGAAGATTAAATAAAAAAGAGAAGACTAAACTCTTGTTTCAAGTATGTACGTATCTTCACATAACAAGAGCTGCATATAGGAGTTGATTCCAAGTATCAGGCAATCCGGGAAGGCACCAGTGGCTGCAGTCTATGCTGGCATGATCACCGCTGTAGGCTGATGGGTGACCATCTTTCCTCAATTGGGAGAGCGTTGTGATGTCGAGAAGGTAAACTGGTTTCTGCATTGAACTCAATACTTTCTTCAGAATAAGTGCAGCTGCAGGTTCGCCTGTTGGGTAAGTCGACCCTGTTAGTGGTCCCAGCTCCCCATAGCAATTCTTTGATGGTGAACTCCATTCCTTTCCCCTGGTTTTACAAAATAACGATATTGTTACTCATTTTTGGCGAACTTGTTAGCAAGCTTGTAGTGATAAATAACACAGTGAAGATCAATTTGCATACTAAAAAATTTGAGAAATTACTTACTGATAATGGGTTGGAGAAATCCCTTGAAAGAAGACTTTGGTTTTGGAAGGATCAACGTTGAGATCAACCCATTTAGCCCATGTGTTCAACCCTTTGTAAAATGCTGTCAAACGGTCCATATCTTCCAGTATGGTGGTTCCATCTTGTACATAATCCCATCTGAAGTTCACAAAGAAGTTGCTATTTTGAGAAAAAAATAATCATAAAAAGATTTAGTTAATGAATCGTACGGCTGAGATTTTCCGGTGTGAGTCCACCAGTGCCATGTGTTGAATATGAGCATGTCCATTCCTCTCCATGCATTTCCACCTCGAATTGAATCCAATTTCAATACTCTCCCACTCTTCTCTCTTACTATATCTACCAAGTAGGTTGAATGATATAGAAGTATTGATACTTCATAGTCCTGCATATGGTTAGTCTTTACCTTTAGTATTGTCACAATTGTAGCTTCAAATTTGAAAATAAATAAATAAAGCTCTGGTTCAAGTAAATCATTCTTGAGGGGGATGGCTAAAATTGCCTTTACATGAGCTTGAAAACGATGTTTTTCCTAATTAAAGAACAATAAATTAGTTTAAATGTTTGAACAACAATTAATACAGGTGGTTAAGTGGTTAAGGAGGAGTCCACATGGAAAATATTGCATGCTATTGAGTCCGACCAAAACCAAAGTATAGACAGGTAAAGAAGTTGCCAGCCTTGATATATTTTGACAAGTGAGACTTGACATTTCATATGGCATGCTGCTATAAATAAATGTCATTCATAGGTGGACAATAAACATTCTCGGGCACTTGAATGTGGAGGATATGTTTGTTGGTAGCACATCTTGCCAGAACCATTTGAGTCTTGCCTTTTGACATCAAATTGACAACTAATTATATGCGGAGTATTATATAAGTAAAGCCCAAAATTTATGACAAAATTAAATAAAGTGACCAGGACTTTACATCTTTAATTTTTCAGTTGCAAAATATGAAGGAGCTTCTACACAGAAGAGATGCAAGTACAAGTAAAAGATAAAGTTGGCAGGGGATTTATAGACCAATCATTTTTCGGGGTGGGGTTTTCCAAAAGCTTTCTGCCAATAAAATAAACTCTCCTATACAACCAGACAGGTTACAGGAATTATACTACTTCTTATAAAAATTAATTTACAAAATAATGTGTTAAAATTTAATTAGTATAGATGATTGAACATATAGGTCCACTGATTATAATCAACCAAAGTTATACATATCTTTTTTTTTATAACAATACTTTAATCACCGTAATATTATTATTTAAATAATGTGTAGGAAAAGTAGGGAGTTTTAAATTTGCTTAACAAAATGATTTGTTCTCCTCCATTTTCTTCTCAAAATATATTTGTTTAACCAACGCATAAAGATTAAAAGTATATCAATAATAAATTAGTCAATTAATCAATATAGTATTAAAAAGATATGTAGGAAGATAAAATTAAGAATAATGCTAGAGATACAAACTATTTTACAAATATTTTACAAACTGCTGATGTGTCATACTCCACATCAGCATATTGTGTCGGACCGAAGACTATATTAAACAATTTGTTGATCAATAGGCTGACGTGAAGCATTCCACATCAGCAGTTTGTAAAATAATTTGTGTTTCTAGCACCACTCTAAAATTAAAGTCTTTGTCTTCATTTTCTTGAACCTTGTGTTGTATAAATGTTTTTTCCATTGGAGTCGAGTAAAATACAGGCCGACTCTTTAATACGTCTACTATTCATAATGTTTTTCAAAAGCAAAAGAAAAAGCAATTAATCATGAAAAGTTTGACAAACAAAAAAGTAGTGAAGATCGATCTATTTTACCCGTTAAACTTTGACCACGTATTATTATATTTTTCATAACTTTTATAAAATGGATGTCGTTTTTTATTTGTATCCAAATGACATCCAAATTATTGAATTATAAAAAAAAATTCTAATTTTAATAAATTTTATAAATTATTTGGTGTGGGGGTGGGGGTGAGGGTGGGAGTGGGAGTGGGGGTGGGGGTGGGGGTGGGGGTGGGGGTGGGGGGGGGGGTCATTTGTTCCTGTCGTCAAAACCAACCCCCTAGTATTTTATTTTTGTTTGTGAAAATATTAATCCAGTATTGCCGGGGAAAGGAATATTGGAAGCAACAAAAGAAAAGTGTGGAAACAGAGAAAAAAACAGATCATTCTAAAAAGAAACAATCTGACAGGAAAATTATAACTGTACAAGCAAGCAATATACATATACATATACATGTACATGTACATGTACATGTACATGTATCCAAGAAAAAAAAGAAATTACTAACCTCAAAGGTCACAGAAGAAACTATGCCCGTCCTCACATATTTTGTTTTGGAATTTGGCACCGACGCATGAACCATACAACACAGTGATTGCCACTCGTTTAGACTCAGTGAGTCACCAACAAACATTATCTTCTTTCCCCTCCATCTCCTCAAAAAATCCAACCCATTAAACCTGCAACAAAAAATCAAATCACACTAGTCAATCAATAATATCACATACAAATATTTACCCAGTACCCAGTATTTGTGTACCCTCCAAATTGGGAATATCTTCCACAAAGCTCACACAATCATATTATTATGCATGAATTTGAAATTCTCTGTGAATAATCAAAAATCCCAAATGGATATGAAAAAATTCTGTAAATAATACCATAAGAGAGACAGAAGGGGTACCTGGGCAAATTGCAAGAGTCAGGTTGCCAAGAGTATTTGAGGAATTGTTTATCTGGGCGGCCATATTTTATGCAATCAAATTCAGGATCAATGAAGGGGCAGCTTGAAGATTGATAAAATGGGTAGGAAGAATCAACAACCCACTTTCCTTGAAACAAATTGCATCCGCTCCCACCTAGCTTTTTGCCTCTCAAATTAGTCACATTATATATAAGCTGCTGATGTTGCTCTGTTCTTGCCAGAGAGGAAACGAACAGAGCTTGAAGAAGAAATTGAGTTAATAATATTGAGGCTAATAAATGGTACACAAAACCCATCTCGGATTTTGGTACAGAAAGTTGCAGATAAAGACAGACCAGTGAGGAAAAGTTGTCTAACACTTCATCTCCTATCTATCTATCTATATACACATTGTATATATAGAGAGAGAAGGGAGGGAGGGTGTGGAAGGCTGGTTACTGTTTCACTTTCACATCGTTATTGCTAAATGACTGTTAATTTTTATGACCGATATATATGAGTTGGAATACGAATATATATATATATATATATATAGCTAATCAGGTCCGAGAGTTCGAACTTTGTTAAAATCTGGACCCTTTTGTTTTTTTTTGTTTTTTTTAAAATAACTAAAATAAAGTTTAATATTTTATTGAACTGAAATTTTTTCATAATACAGTATTTTGGGTGTGATTTGGATATATATAACAAAATAGTCTGTATAGTTATATGTATCCAAATCACACCCAAAACACTATATTATGGAAAAATTTTAGTTCCATAAAATATTAAAAAAAAATTAATTATTTAAAAAAAACAAAAAAAAGTCTGAATTTTAACACCGTGCGGGAGTCCGGACTGAAATCGGACTCTATAATTATAATAAATATATATACAGTCCGCTTCTCTAGTAAACTGGAAGGAACGAACTAAGAACGAACCGGCTATAATGACTATCTTTTCCGTCGCTATAGCATAGAAAGTCGATTTTTTATACTATAGAGACGAAAAAAACCATCGCTATAATCAGTTCGCTACATCCAGTTCGCTGAAGAGAGTCGGACAATATATATATATATATATATATATATATATATATATAGAGTCCGGATCAGGTCCGGACTCCCGGATTTTATAAAATTCGGACCTTTTTTTTTTTTTTTTTTTTTTGCTTTTTTTTTTTGAAACAACTAAAAAAAAAAATAAAAATTTATGGAACTGAAATTTTTCCATAAT
The DNA here is from genome assembly GCA_020205505.1 of Panax japonicus. Taxonomy (NCBI): domain Eukaryota; kingdom Viridiplantae; phylum Streptophyta; class Magnoliopsida; order Apiales; family Araliaceae; genus Panax; species Panax japonicus. Next base: position 6,550,571 of record CM035114.1, on the reverse strand, counting down.
ACAGTGTTTTGGGCGTGATTTGGATGCCTATAACGAAATATGTCTGTACAGTCTGGGCAGACTGTACATACATTGGTTGGGGTAGGTGTTAAAAACACGCCCAAAACACTTTATTATGGAAAAATTTCAGTTCCATAAATTTTTTTTTTTTTTTTTTAGTTGTTTCAAAAAAAAAAAAAAAAAAAAAATTTTGGGGTCCGTATTTTAATTCCAGTCCGGGAGACCGGACTGGATCCGTGGCCTATATATATATATATATATATATATAGGTGGGTGGGTGGGTGGGTGGGTGGGTGTGGGGGTTGAATTATGAATGAAGTGGTTTTTATTTCAAAAAGATTGTCGTTTTGAGTTTATAAATACACAATAGTTATTTTTTTTCCTACTTTATCCTTATTTAATAAGAAGTAATTGGTTGAATTGAATAAGAAACATTGGAAGAGAAAAAATTGGTTGAGACAATTAATAAGGGTAGTATAATATTTTTACTAGATATTAATTATATTTTTTAATCTGTGTGCATTAATCTTAAACGATAATTTTTTAGGAACAGAGGGAGTATTTGTTTTATTGGGAAATACACATGAAGTGTCACATGGAATTTTGGATTATTCTTCTTCTTACTACTCATGTGTTCTTTTACATTTTTGTGGCTGGCAATCGGCAAATGTCACGGGCATGTGCACAGTGAATGTGTACATTTCATGAATAAGATTCACCAAAACTAACTACTAGTATACTACTTTTCAGAATCTTGTGATTTTTTACTAAAAGACAAAATGTGGACACAAGATTCAGGTAACCAAATAAATACTAATTCTTTTCCTTTTCTACATTTATAATATTACAACTTCAATATTTCTACTTAATTCCTAATAATTCACACTTAACTTAATTGCCATTTTTAGTAGAAACTATAACCTGATTACCATTTGATTTGCTATCTTCACTTTATTAAAAAAAAAAAACATACTCCGTCTAAACAACAAACGATACAAATCAATAAGACCTTGTATTAAAGTTTATAATAATTTTATTATCATGTCATAATTATTAAACGACCAATTTTTTATTTTAAAACTAAATACAAAATACAAATATATCATCAATATTTACAAATATTATAAATGATTTTTTTGTGTAATTGATAATTAATTACTAATTCAAATTCTTGGATTAATTACTAATGATTAAATATATAATTAAGATAATATTTTTTAATTATTATCTTAATTCTTATATAGTAAATGTAGATTTAAAGGGAGTGCTATTTAAATATATTTAATTGAATACTTAGGGACGGAGGGAGTGCTATGTAAATGTAGGTGCGCAGAAGAAGAGGAAGAGCCTCCCCCAAAAGCATGCAGTTGGAAACCGGAAACAATAGAAGGTAAGTGAATGAATCCACGTTTAATTATATCCTAAATTAATGAAACTTTGTAAGATGATGAAATCGTGATATATATAAATATCCATGATGCATGCATTTGGTGTATATATATATATATATATATATATATATATATATATATATATATATATATATATATATATATATATATATATATATATAGGGCTATATGTATATATACAGCTGTGTATTACACAGTAGGCCTAGGACGACAGTTTTTTTGGGTTATAGCGACGGTAAACTGTCGCCATAGCCCAGAATAACTATGACGACGGGTGAAACAGTCGCTATAGCCTACTGTGTAATACACAGCTGTGTACACACATTTTTTCTATATATATATATATATATATATATATATATATATATATAGAGAGAGAGAGTAAGTATCAAGTGCATATTCTTTATCTTACTCACCCGTGCTTACTCTCCTTTAGTGACGGACTCGGCGACGGTTTCGGTTATACAACCGTCGTCTATATTTTTAGAGACGGACAACATATAGTGTCGCTAAAAGTATAGACGACGATTGTATAACCGAACCGTCGCCAGGTTCGTCGCTAAAAGGAGGTGAGCACGGGTGAGTAAGATAAGATGTATGTACTTGATCCGAACCGTATATATATAGAGGCCGGATCCTGTCCGGGAGTCCGGACAGGTTTAAAATCCGGACCTTTTTTTTTTTTGCTTTTTTTTTTTGAAACAACTAAAAATAAATAAATTATGGAATTGGAATTTTTACATAATACAGTATTTTGGGCGTGATTTGGATGTCTATAACAAAACATGTCTGTACAGTCTGGGCAGACTGTACATACATTGGTTGGTGTAGGTATTAAAAACACACCCAAAACATTGTATTATGGAAAAATTTCAATTCCATAAATTATTTTTTTTTTAGTTATTCTACAAAAAAAAAAAAAAAAATTGGGTCCGAATTTGATCAGGTCCGGGAGTCCGGACCTGATCAGTTTTCTATATATATATATATATATATATATATATATATATATATATATATATAGGGTCTCCATCCACAACAACCGGTTGTTGAGGAGCAACCCATTTTGGCCAGCCGATAGAGCTTGTACCGGCCTTAGAGAATTTTTTTTTATAAGCCGGTACAAGCTCTACCGGCTGGCCAAAATGGGTTATTCTCCAACAACCGGTTACTGTGGATGGAGACCCATATATATATATATATATATATATATATATATATAGGGAATCCAACTATGGCAACCGGTTGCCATGGATACTGTGCAACAACCTCTTTTCAGACCGTTGATTAACTTATTGGAAGGCTGAGATTGTGATATATTTAATACCAAGCCGTGACAAGCTCTACCGATTTCTATTTAAATAAGAGGGGCCCACATTTTAACATATTGTCAGTATAGTTAAACAAAATAAATATTTAATATTAAAATATTACAACCGGTACAGCTTGTACCGGCTTACCCTTTTTTTTACGCATTTCTCCATTATATATCATGACTCAGTAAATTAAAATAGAATAAAAAAATAAAAATAATATTAAAATATTTCGGCCGGTACAAGTTGTATCGGCTTATCTTTTTTTTTTACACATTCATACTTTATATGTCATGTCTATTCTTAATTTTATTATTAAGATATTCTACTTTAATTGATATATAGTTGTAATAATATTTTAGTTTTAAAATGTACCAAGTATAAAAGTTGTTAAATAAAATTTTATTAATTTTAATTATAAGATGCCATGGATTAATTTTTAAAAAATTAAAGTGAATTTTTTAGGATAGGGTAAAAATACAAATAAAAAAGATAAAAATAGTGTTTAGTTATATAGTAATTGAAAAAGTGTTTCTAAACGAATTTAAGTTTTATAGTAATTGAAAAAATAAATATCAGTCTTTAATAAAATATAAAAATATATTATAAGAATTATAATTTTATTATTAAGCAATTCTTATAATATATTACATCTTGGTTAATAATATATTACATCTTGGTTATTACATTCTTATAAGAATTGCTTAATAATAAAATTAATAATAGACATGACATATAAAGCATCACTGTGTAAAAAAAAGGGTAATCCGGTACAAGTTGTACCGGCCGGAATATTTTATTATTATTATTATTTTTTTAGCCATTTATTTCATGTTAAACTCTCCTTTTAAAATAGAAATAAATGGCTAAAAAAATAAAAATAATAATAAAATGAGAATTTATAGGTGTTCATCTATAATGAAGCCGGTACAAGCTGTATTTTCTAGGTGTTCATCTATTTTAATAACATGAAATAAATGGCTAAAAAAATAAAAAAAATAATAAATATTACGGCCGGTACAACTTGTACGGGCTTACTCTCTTCTTTTTCTTACACATTGATGCTTTATATGTCATGTCTATTATTAATTTTATTATTAAGTAATTCTTATAAGAATGTAATAACCAAGATGTAATATATTATTAACCAAGATGTAATATATTATAAGAATTGCTTAATAATAAAATTACAATTCTTATAATATATTTTTATATTTTAATAAAGACTGATATTTATTTTTACAATTACTATATAACTTAAATTCGTTTAGAAATACTTTTACAATTACTATATAACTAAACACTATTTTTATTTTTTTATTTTTATTTTTACCCTATCCTAAAAAATTCACTTTAATTTTTAAAAAATTAATCCATGGCATCTTATAATTAAAATTAACAAAATTTTATTTGACAACTTTTATACTTGGTACATTTTAAAACTAAAATATTACTACAACTATATATCAACTAAAGTAGAATATCTAAATAATAAAATTAATAATAGACATGACATATAAAGCATCAATGTGTAGAAGAAAAAAAAAGGGTAAGCCGGTACAACTTGTACTGGCCGAAATATTTTAATATTATTTTTATTTTTTTATTCTATTTTAATTTGCTGAGTCATGATATATTATGGAGAAATGCGTAAAAAAAGGGTAAGCCGGTACAAGCTGTACCGGTTGTAATATTTTAATATTAAATATTTATTTTGTTTAACTATACTGACAATATGTTGAAATGTGGGCCCCTCTTATTTAAATAGAAACCGGTAGAGCTTGTCACGGCTTTGTATTAAATATATCCCAATCTCAGCCTTCCAATAAGTTAATCCACGGTTTGAAAAGAGGTTGTTGCACAGTATCCATGGCAACCGGTTGCCATGGATGAATTCCCATATATATATATATATTTAAAATAGAAACGTTGAAATAGTTTTGTTGTTTAGTTCATCAAACATATATATTTTTGTAATGTAATGGATGCTACAAATCAAATTTATTTTTGTGAAGGTTTTTTCTTCAAGTTTATATTCTCACACTACGTGACTAATTACTCATACTGTAATTTGTTAGAAAACTCCTTGTGACGCCCCCAAAATTAGGTATACATCACCCATCTTGAGTCGCCAGATACATGGTACAGAATTCAAATACAACTTACTAATACAACTGTCGTGTACAATACGACAAAACATAACTGTGAGTTTGAATACAATTATTGTCTACTAGAGATCATACAAACTCAAAAGGTGTCCTCAATACAATTATTGTCACACTATTTAACAGAATAGTGAGGACTACTAATACTATTCTCTGGTCCATCACTCCGTTCCCCGACTCGTCCCAGCTATATTCTCATTTCCTGAAGAGAACAGTGAAAGAAAGGGTGAGCTCAACTAGCCCAGTAAGAAATATTATGACTAAGATAATGCAGAATAAATTATCATTAGCCTTTAACAGTGTTAAACTGATAAAATACAATAAACATCAAGTTTAACTACAGCGGAACCAACAATCCATTAAAAGAGTCAAGTAGAAAATGAAATCTACTATCTTTTATGATTTAAAAGGTTTTTCATCATCGTTATAGCTAAGACTCAGCTTAATAAATATTTCACATCATCGAATCACCCCCGCACTACGGCCAAGGATATTCTTTAGTATCACGACCACAATTATTCATGCACTACGGCCAAGAATTTTTGTGTATTCATCAATGGTCATGATCATGTCAACAACTGTCCATCAATGCACTACGGGCCAATGAGGATTTTTAATTTTTACATCATTTGTAACATTACGGTCATGATTACACCGAATAATCCCTGGTCATAATCATACCAAGTCCATCTATGCACTACAGGCCACATACGACTTTCAACAAAATATAAACATGAGGATGATGACAATGATATAAGAATTCAATAAAACAAGTTCAAGAATTATTTTATCCAGGAATTATTAACGTTCAAATTTGTCAACACGATACTGTTTTGTGGTGTAAAATTCAAGAATGATCAGAAGAATATTTCTATGAAAGGATACTGGATGAAGCGCAAATATCAAGGATATTCCACTAATTTCATGGAGTATAGAAGTCAAAGTTTTATCCAACCGAGTATAATAAAGAATGGAATAACAAAAGAAATCACCATGCATGCGATAGACCGCACAGACAGGTTATTCCAGCAGAATAATAATAACGGAACCAGGTCAGGTGAAATTCACACCGACAGGATGTTCCAACAGAATAATAAAGAATGGAACCAGGTCCGGTGTAAAACACACAGACAGGATATTCCAACAGAATAATAAATAATGGAACCAGGTCCGGTGTAAAACACACAGACAGGATATTTCAACAGAATAATAAAGAATGAAACCAGGTCAGGTGTAAAACACACAGACAGGATATTCCGACAGAAATATAAAGACAGGATAGTAAATGGATGTCACCAAGTATAGGGTATTCCGCGTATACCGGTTATTCCCACAGAATAATAATGAATGGAATAACATAAGGATTTCACCAAGTATAGGGTGTACCGCGTATACAGGTCATGTATAGGGTATGCCACTTTTACAGGTTATTCCAACAGAATAACAAAGAATGGAATAACATAAGTTCTCTTCAAGAAGAAAGAATAACACCCCTTACTTTATTTAGGAGATTGAATACTGCAGTAGTGTAGTAACCGAATACTCTTCTTCTTTCTCTCTTATTCTCTCTATATTTTCTCTCTCTATAGCTTGAGCGAATTCGTGAAAAATAATGAAGCCCTAGGCCTCTATTTATAGAAGATTTATTACTATTTACGAAAGTATTTACTATTTACGAAGGTAATTACTATTGACGAAGGTAATTACTATTTATGAAAAAGACTCTTAGATGATGACATATGGCCCCCCATAAATAATTCAACTTACCATAAACGTCTAATAATAGACTCTTTATATACATCAAGGATTGAATAAAAAATAACCAGAAATCATTTTATTTTTAATCAGCACATATTTAATCTTTCAACAATTATTAATCATTTATAACTTGTCGTCTCAATTATTGTTTAAATAATATAACATATTATACAGATGATACTGTGACAATAATTGAATCAATAATATAAGAGATATGATGCAGCAATTACTGTAGCAATAATTGAGTATAGCTGAGTGACTTCTCACGTAAGCATCAATAATCAATACCGTGTGCTACTATGCAACAACGCGTATTACTGTACTTTTACTACCGAGTAGTTCAACAGTTTTAACGGTAACACCTCCGCCGTTATTTTATAGAAAGATAATTTTGTCGTTTTCTAACTATGACAATACTTCCGTTGTGGGGTCCACCAATGATTGTGCCGTCGTACGAATATTCCCCGACAAAAAGAATATTCCCCGACCAAACGAATATTTTATAACAACTTGCGTACTTTGCAAAATTTATAAATATTACCCACAACTATAACATTATATCCAATTTATTCCATAATATTCAAAAATAATAATTATAGAAAATTCATCTTTATTTATAAAAACTGGGGTCTTACACTCCTCGAATTCTATTAAGTTGAAATATTTAAAAATTTGAGTTGACGGAAGAATTGTTGGGATATATACTTCTCGATTCCTATTCAGAATTTGTTAATATGAAAAGGAAGAACTCTTATTTTTGATAGAAGTATTATTTTAAAAAAAAAATAATTTGTAGTAGGAATTTTATTTTAGAAGTGTCATATTTTGAATAGGAAGAGGAGATATGTGGGGTACTCTATAAATAGAGTATTATGTTGAGTTGTTACGTTGAAGGGTAGCACAATCAAAAGTCATGCAACATCCTAAGAGTTGAGAGAGGGCGTGAGTGAGTTTTTGTTTGTGTGAGGCAGAGTTTTTGAAGATTTTATATTCAGTGCAAAAAAGTTGTATTGTAGGTGGGAGGGTTTTACAGTTTTTAAACCGTGTAAAAAGTTGTGTCGTAGTATTGTGGAACTCAAGTTTTAGGACGTAAAACTTGTGATGATTATTGTAAGTTCATTATGATGATATAGTTGGGAGCACTGGCGGAGCTATGTAGGGGCTAGGTTGGGCTCTAGCCCGGGTGGACTTTTTGATAAATATTTAGTATTTATATATCTTAATAGCCCAGTCTAATTTTCATAAGTCATGTTCTTTTACATCACATGTCCCATGTTAATTGTTATCCGCTCATTCCATATATTTTCCTTCTCTCTAAATTACTTCAAACCTTTATCAATTCCTTTTGGTTTTCGGGTGAAACTAATAATGGAATGAAAGCTGCAAATTGAATTGGGAAGGAATTGAAGCTTATTTTCGGCAAGAGGAAACTGATTTTGGCCAACATCAATGCAGATGACAAGAATTTTCATGAAAGGTACAACATAAGTTTTAGTTCATTTTGAAATTAAAGTCATAGTGTCGATTTTGCTATGTTAGTTATAAGCATTTGTAAATTGTTTGTGGAAATGAGAATATATATGGTGGGTGCCGGGTGGAGTAATAAGAAAAAAGAATTAAAAAAAATTGGCTTAATTATTTCTAAATGGTTATGAGATCTCTCTTTTAAAGTTATGCACTTCACTTGTTTGATTAAATTCCTCTTAGAGTCTGTGAAGTTTTAAAAGTGAAAACTTGATATTATTGTAAGCAAGAAAGCTTATGTTTATAAAATATATGTATCTCAAGTGGCTTAACTGAATTAGAAATAGTTTAGAAGTAAGTTTAAATGAATTAAGTAATTTTGGTTTGGTTAGAAAACTGATGTAGCTGAGCAATTTTGAGCCCATATAGAACTTGTGTGAAACATTTATTTGGACTGGTATATATTTTTTTAAAATAGTATGTCATACCTTCAATAACATGTTAAAAATTGATTCCAATTGGATGTGTATAGGCTGAGTTAGAAAATTGTAAAGTGGCTACGAAAAAATGCAAAATTTGAGAATTCTGGGCAAAAGCCTAGCACTGAGATAGAGCGTCGCTGCTCTGTTCCCCTGCTTTAGTTTTTAATTCTTGTTCCGATTTTGTAGCCCAAGACGAAATTTTTTTCTGGCTCCGCCCTTGGTTGGGAGGGTTTTACAACTTTTAAACCGTGTAAAAAATTGTGTTGCTTCGCTCTGTATTTGTCTTTTCCAGTGACTTCTATGTAATATGAGTCACATGTTTCCAACATACTATTTAACGATAAATCCTAATTCATATGAGAAAAGTCTACAACCAACTAATCAATAAGATGTATATATATCTCACAAGAATATCTCACAAAAAATCCTAAGCATATCAAGTATAACTATTGACTTTTTAAATTTCAAATACTTTTAACGCTTAAATATGGATTAATATTCTGATTTTTTTTCACTTTGGGGATTGTCTTCTTAATTTTTTTAATTAAAGGATTAAACTCTTAATTTTTTTCTACTTTGGGGATTGTCTTCTCAATTTTTTCGATTATGGGATTAAACTTTTAATTTTTTCCGAGTACGTCTAATTGATAGTGTCATGTCAAAAATTGATAACATGGTAGCGACATGTGGCTAAAAAAATACTTATGTATAATATTGAGTCTCATTTTAATATTTATTCCATTAATTTTCCATTATTAATTTTTTAAAGTAAATTTTAAAAAATTAAAAGTTTAATCCCCAAAGAGGAAAAAAATTAAGAGTTTAATCCCGTAATTGAAAAAATTGAGAAGACGGTCCCTAAAATTGACATAAATTTATTTAGTTCATGTCAATACAATCATGAATATCATAAATTACCTAAAAAGTATTATTAATCATAAAATTTACTGTTTTCAAAGCATAAATAAATTATGTTAATTTTAAATTTAAAAATATTTCAAAATTAACTTTTCAAAAGTCTAGTAATTTTATAGTAGTAATTCGAATCTGGGAGAAAATTATTTGAAATGATACGAGACAGAGACAGTCCATAAACCAAATGATTCGATAGTAAGGATAGGAAAATTAACAGAGATCATAGTCGTACCATGCAAATAGGACCATCAACTCGGTTCATATTCAAACGAATACGATCTTATTAATAAACTTCAATTATAAGTGATTTTGCATGATAATAGACTGTACAAAATCAAGAGTCTGGTGGTGATAAATATTAAAATTGGTAACATATATATGGATAAGAATTGATTATAAAAAATAAATAAATATTCATTTAATATAAAATACTTATAAATACTGCTATCACATAAACAAAAAACTCAAGAAGAATGATCCGTGGAAAGCGTTAGTTATTAGCACTGTTTGAACTAACGCTAATCTAGCCATCTAATATTAGAGTTAATGGCTAGAGGGAGTAGCGGCCAAGATAGAGCGACCAACACAGAGATAGCCCAGCCGCTAGAGGGAGTAGCGGCCAACAAAAAAAATTGGTCAATTACTGATTATCTTAATTATTCTCGTACATGCTACTTATTAATTAGTAAAATAAAATAATAAAAAATTATAAGTATAATTATAAGGATAATCAATAACTATCTTTATACTTATCCTTATACTTATTAACAAATTATCCTTATACATATTACTTATTAATCAGTAAAATAAAATAATAAAAAATTATAAGGATAATTATAAGGATAATCATTAATTATCATTATACTTATCCTTATACTTATTAACAAAATAAGTATGTATAAAAATAATTACTTACTGATTATCGTCTTATGATTTTTAATTATAAATAGAAAATAGTGATTGAGTTTATATATTTGAGTAGGGATATAATATAAATTCAATCACTATTTTCTATTTATAATTAAAAATCAGAAGACGAAAATTATTAATTATCCTTATACATACTTATTTTATTAATAAATATAAGGATAATTACTGATTATACTTAAAAAAAATTATTATTTTATTTTACTAATTAATAAGTAGCATATACGAGAATAATTAGGATAATCAGTAATTAGCCAATTTTTTTTGTTGGCCGCTACTCCTCTAGCGGCTGGGCTATGGGCCAAATTAAAAAATCCTCTGTGTTGGCCGCTACTCCCTCTAGTGGCTGGGCATTCATCTCAGCCATTAACTCTAATATTAGACGGCTAAATTAGCGTTAGTTCAAACAGTGCTAATAACTAACGCTTTCCACGGATCATTCCCCAAAACTCAATACACAAATAATATCATACAAAATACTAAATAATGGATATCAGATAAAGTAATTAGTTTGTTTTTTTTAACTAATATATTCTTCTTATTTTGCATGTTATTTTTAAAATTTTATGTGTTTTTTTTTATTTGCAGATCTATACCAACAAAAAACAAAGGGTAGAACAAACGCCAAATTATTGAAATAAGCGATGATAGCAGTAGTGATAATGGTTGTTATGGATATGTCAAGAATGCGAGGATCGAAGAAACTATTGTTACGCTACAAACAAAGATCGAAGCCCTGAAAAAGAAGATTCAGAAAATTGAGCAACAACTGAATGATCTTAAATAAAATGGGTTATCGCAATAAAAGTGGAACCGTGGAAGTAATAAAATAGCAATAGCAATATATTTATACATGTAATTGCTATGCCATGCAAAAAAAATCGAAAAGTTTATATGAAAACAAATATTATTATTATGAAAAATCTTTCTCATTCTAATTTTAGAAAATTATACAATTGAAAAACAAACTAGCCCGTGCATTGCACGGACTATCAACTAGTATATATATATATATATATATATATATATATATATATATATATAGGGTTCCATCCACAACAACCGATTGCCCAAAAATAAAAATTAATTAAACCACAAATATGTGGCCGTGGGGTTGGTTGGTCTTGATGATCATCTTATCAACATAATTAACGTACACTTTTTTGATTAATTGTTTATGAAAATTAAGTAAACACAAACTGTTAGAGATCGATTATATCAAATACTCCATTAATTTTACTAAATAGTAGTAGTATTTTGATAGTAATTAGAACATAACAAAATTGTCAATTTGTTGGCCCTCGAAGTATCAATTAGCGTTTTTTATCTTTCCTAAATATCATCACTTATTGATACTCCACTAACTTTTGAATTGAACATAGCTGAGTTTAATATGTCAAGCGGTTGATATACAATCACAAAATCATAAACTCAAGATTCATGAAGAGAGGAGAAGGTGATCCAAACTTACCACATCATGACGACACCTCTTTGAAACTTGCATGGCCAACCACAAGTTTCTGATCACCCCCACCATGGAGATCAACTCAAAAGACTTGTCACTTATTAAAATTTGAATATTAATATGTGTAATAAAATTTGAAAGATTTTTTTAAAAAATTAATACAAAAATGACAAAAGAATAATATAATTAAATATGTGTTTACTGTGCAGGATCAGGGCGTCTTACGTGATTGGGACGTGGCAGCGGATCTTGGCGTTAACAGTCTTGATATTTAGTTGCAGCCCTTGATAGGTGTGTAATATTTTGGGTTCAATCTAGTTATCAATAGAAGGATCTACTTCTATATATGCTAGGTCTTGAATTGTTTGCCAACCTCTGTCACGCTTCATTTACACAAATTCACATATAAAGTAGACAAAACGAGAAGACAACAGCAACAGAGATTGGAATTAATACATGAATAGCAATATTATATTCACACTACAATCAAATTTTATAGATTTTTAAATTATGTAATTCATAAATTTATGTTGTTTAATACTCAACATGACCTTATTTAATTTTACACAATAAATATATAATAATTATTTAATAATAATATATGTATATTAACCGTAACATTTTTATAACCGTTATTATTAATATTCTTTTAATTTTATGTCATATGCAATATGTAACCGCTTATTATTTAAGTATAATTAATAAGTAGGTATGCATATTAATTTTTATTTTATTATGTGTGCATATTTAGTACCCATAATATATACTCTAATCGTAACTGATAATATATGTAATAATATTTGTCGTAAGAAATTTATATAGAATCCAGGATATATGTTTAGCATGTAAAATGGGCGTTCTAATAATGATTTGTGCAGACATATAATTAAGTTCTTACTAGAAAAAACCCAACATACCATAGGACAATTAACAGAAAACATAGTTAAATCAAGCAAACAGGACCATCAACGAGGGTCATATTTAAGGTTGTAAAATGAGCAAATAATTCGGGCTCGATTCGTACTCGTTCGATTAAAAATTCGATTCACGGATCTAAATAACTCAATACTCGGATCGACTCGATTCGTTTACACCCTTAGTCATATTTAAACGAATACGATTTTATTAATAAAGTTTAATGTTTTGTTTTTCATGGCTTATGAACAAAATATATATGAGAAAAATGGAGATACAATCATGATAACCAACTTATTCTAAAGTTGATATGATGATTATACGAACTACAAGGCCACTTTGGAAACAAGAAAGCAATGTGATATTTATTACCACAAATAATATTAAAAAAAATAAATTAAAAAGAAAAATCATGAGTATCTAGTTGTCTCTATCTTCTTGTCCTTCATCTGTAAACCACACAGCTCACCATTGGAAATTAGTGCCATAGTGGTCATTGGTCAACTAAATTACATGAGAGCTAGCTAGGGAAGAGATCGAGAAGTTTATGGAATGGAATTATATATATGGTCCTACTCTTTTAGATGGTATCCATTTTTATCAGTTTTTCCTTCACAATAATACAACTCCTTAACAAACTGATACATGCCTACTTTTTGAATTATAGTTTCTTAATAATTTAGGCTTTGGTGATATCATCTTTAATTGATATGATTCTTGACCAAATTTAAGAACTAGCTTATAATATACTCCCTCCGTTCCAGGATAAAAGTCCTTATTATTATTTTAGATTGTCCCATGTTAAATGTCCACTTTCTTTTAATAACCAAACTTTTGCATATTTTTTCCTATTATGCCCGTAGCATTAAATATCTCATACTTTTCTTATTCTAATTCTCTCTCCATATTTAATGACATTATTATGGACAATTTTATCATTTTATTCCTCTTCTTAATATGCGTGAAAAGTCCACCAGGACTTTTATCCTGGGACGGAGGGAGTAATTAAAAAGCATTTTGGATAACAAAGTGATAAGAACCAATAATCTCATCATTACATGACAAATTAAATTAAAGTATTTTAATTAATTATTCTACTTCATACATGCATCTTTAATATTTTTCATTTACCCACCGATCAAGGAAAACAAGGGTGGGTGCAACAGTAAGGTTTTTACTTTAAGACAAAGAAATAATTATTCGGGATGAAACATAAATTTGTTAATATATATATATATATATATATATATATATATATATATATATATATATATACTAGCAACAGTCCCGTGCCTTCGGCACTATGGACGTTAGGATTTATTCCAAATTTTGGACGACCCAAATTATTTATTGAGTGAGCGAGAAATTCAAAATTATTTGTATTTTATTAGATAGATGGATGGTGGGATTTATCCCAAACTTTGGACGTCCTAGTCTCCTAGATGATTTATTGAGTGAGCGGAAAATTCAAAATTATTTGTATTTTATTAGATATAATTAGATATATAGAATATAGATATAGATAGATAGAATTAGATAGATTGTATTTTATTAGATAGATGGATGGTGAGATTTATCCCAAATTTTGGACGGCCCAGATGATTTATTGAATGAGCGGGAAATTCAAAATCATTTGTGTTTTATTAGATATATATATATATATATATATATATATATATATATATATATATATATATATATATATATAGGGTCTCCATCCACAGCAACCAGTTGTTGGGGAGCAACCAATTTTGGCCAGCCGGTAGAGCTTGTACCGGCCTTAGATAATTTTTTTTTATAAGCCGGTACAAGCTCTACCGGCTGGCCAAAATGGGTTGCTCCCCAACAACCGGTTGCTGTGAATGGAGACCCATATATATATACTAGCTGGGTCTCGTGCCTCCAACACTGTATGGACAGTGAGATTTATCTCAAACTTAGAACGGCTCAGATGATCTATTAAGTGAGCGGGAAATTCAAAATCATTATTAGATAGATTAGATAGATAGATGTATTTTATTATATAGATGTATGGACGGTGGAATTTATCTCAAACTTTGGACGGCCCAGATGATTTATTGAGTGAGCGAGAAATTCAAAATCATTTGTATTTTATTAGATACTAGCTGGGTCCCGTGCCTCCGGCACTGTATGGACAATATGATTTATCTCAAACTTTGAACGACCAAAATAATTTATTGAGTGAGCGGAAAATTTAAAGTCATTTGTATTTTATTAAATTATTATTAGATTATTAGATAGATATATATATTTTATTAGATAGATGTATGAACGGTGGGATTTATCTCAAACTTTGGACGGCCCAGATGATTTATTGAGTGAGCGGAAAATTCAAAATTATTTGTATTTTATTAGATATATATATATATATATATATATATATATATATATATATATATATATGATTCCATTGTAAATATGAATCTATTTTTTTTGTTCCAGCCGAAATTTCAACAAACCAAAAAAAAATTACTCCACAACAATCGATTGCTGTGGATAGAACCCATATATATAACAATTAACCCCAGTTTATACGAATAACATTATCCACCACAGAGTTGGAGTGCAATGAACTGTCTATCTACTCAGACAAGTTGATAGAAGTGGGGCCAAACCGATCGAAAAAGGTCAAGCCGTCTGTTTTGTTTAAGATGGGCCAGACCCAGATATAATGTAGGCACATCTACTTACTGGGCTTTAGGTGGCCCCACTGGAATGGCTGGCTGTATAACAACTACAAGTTGTTAATTTGTTGAAGTGATATAACCCTATTTTGCCCTTTTCCATTTCTGCTTTTCTCCACTCACAATCATATGAAAGTGAAAGAAGTGTAATACAGGAAAGTGTACACAAATTTAAATAAAATAAAATAAAATAAATTATATACAGAGAGTAGAATTGATATAGGGAATTATTAAATTTACAATATTTTTTGTTATTTTTACAACAAAAGTGTCACGATAGATGTATAACAACGGTAGATGTACAGCCCTTGGAAGTTACACTTTCAAACTTCAAAAGTGATCGAGGAACCTGATTAACAGTCCTCGACAGTTACACTTTCAACTTCAAAAGTGACTGAAGCACCTGAGTTTAAGCCCTCAACCCCGAAAGTTACACTTTATCTTTAAAAGTGACAAACGTTATGCTTTATTCGATAAAAGCAAGAAAGTTACACTTTACCTCTAAAAGTGGCAATCGTTATGCTTTCTTCGACAAAAGCAAGATTTACTAATGAAACGTTATGCTTTTCGTTAAAAGCAATTTTATTATCAATAAATTTATAAACTTTCACTTATACTTGAATGTTATTTTTAAATTTTTTAAAAAAATAGAGTATAAAGTCAAGTTTTGATTTGTGAAAAATTATATATACATGTTTTTGATAAAATTCATATTTACTTGTGGTTGTCTTGTAATATTAATTTGAATAACTTGAGATTCAACGATAAATATTAAATTTTAAGGAATCATTCAAATTAAAAGCAATCAACAAGGTTGAAGAAACTACATTTTGATAAATGAAACATGTGTAAATGAGTTTCTGAAATGGGAAATCGAAAAAAAAAACTACTACAACAAGTTATGATCTAAAGGCCAAGACATATCAAACTGAAGAGGAGGCATTGCTAAAGCTTCCAAATCAGCAATGGTCGCATCTCGAACCTTAAGATTTGCAGCTTTCAGCTCCCTAACTTGTTGGGTAGTTGCTTCTAAGTCCCGTCGCTGGCACTCCACATCCTGAAATTTAGCATTTAGATCCCGAAGCTGGTCCTCTAAATTTTGAGACTGGATCTTTAGTTTGTTTGCGGCTTCATCAAGCTCAAAAAGCTGCACTGAAAAGGAATCATCTTCACACTTACGTACAGCAACCTCCGAACGTAGTGAAACAAGATTAAAATTTGATTTGAGAAGATTCAGCCTAACACGAAAAGGAGACATGTCAACACCCACAGCTTCAAGGTCGTTCACATCATCACTAAACTTCTTCAAGTTCTCGACTCGCAAGGAATATAAAGACAGAGTGTACAACCCAAGAACAAGGCTTGCAAGCTGGTCTAGGAAGAAGGTTTGGGTGGAAGCTGTCTTAATAATCAATCGGTTAAGTAGCTGCGGGAACCGAGCTAGGAGACGCTCCAGATTTTCCTGACTAGGAGATGATATCTGAAAACCCCTCCACGGAATAAGATCCCCACTTGGATTGAAGAAAGCTCTGGCAGAAGCCACTTTAGACGCCACCATAGAATTTGACAAGACAGAAGATGGAGGATCAGAAAGATGCTGTATGGCTGATGATTCCTCGAAGCCTTGGCCACCTGGAGAATAACCAATGTCACTATAAGGCGAGTGGGCGACATCCGGATGGAGAACATCAAACAAAGCAAGGGCCTCAACAGAAAAGGCAAATCTTTCATCTTCTCACTTTGAAAAGATAAAATGTCAAAGCATAATATATTATGAAAAAAGAAAGGAAATTCAAGATGAATTATATATTGACTAAATAAAGATACTCACAATATAGCCAATGGAAAAGGAGTCAGGAGATGCCACGAAAACGGGAATGTCATTTAACCCATGCAAAGTACTATCAATAATGCCCTCCTGATCAATCACTAACTCGGCAGACTCCTTCTGGGGAGGATGGACATCAGCAATAGTCTCAGAAGGATTCCCCCTCGAGGAGGTAGGAGCCTTATTAGCATCTTTAGGCCCATCATATGGAGAAGTCATAGGAATGATTGAAGAAATTGGTGTACCACCCACAGCAGGACATGGGCTTACATCGGATAAAGTGTCTTTAGCATCAAGGCTAACACAATCATTATGCGAAGAAGACGACTCGACACCAATAAGGATAGGTTGAGAAGGCTCACGACTGGCAGAAACCGCTGCAGTTACCTCATGTGTAATACCAGAAATAAACCCAAGAGGAACATCATCATCCTCTTCATTGACCTCTGCAATCTGAAAACCAAGAAAATAAATACATAAGGAAACACGAAAGCAACTATACGAGGGATAAATATATATATATATATATATATGGAAATGTCACAAAAAAAATTTTTTACCAAATTTCTACGTTGCTTCTTGACCGGATCCTGGGCTGCCGGCATACTAGAACCAGCATCATCAAGAGGACGTTTCGATGATGGCTTTAAGCGAAGCCTAATAATGGGATGACTAACCGGAACCACGATAGAAGTAATAGGAGGATCCACTTCAGAATCAGTAGTGGTAGATGGTTTCGCTTTAGAACGGGTGATTCTCATTTCCTCGACACCAGAGGATCCTTGGGGAGGAACTGAAGGAGGTATCTGTGATAGAGATGCATGAGACGAAGCCCGTGGCGGAAGACTCCTGGAGGTAGTAGGGATATGTGCTGGAAGAATAGTTGGGTCACTTCGAGGATGAATGCCTACTGACCGAGGATGAGAAGACTTAAGCATCAAAGCCTCACGCTCAATGAGCCGACTACTGGTTGACCAACGTTCTGAAAGGATAGTGGTCTTAGGAGAACATAGCAACCTGGCCCATTGGAGACGTTTGGGAATAGAAACTGGTAGAAAATAAATCTAGGTATCATCCTCCCATCTTTTAAGATTGACCTGCCAATAATTATGCTCACTGGTAGTATATCGCCCAATCCGAAATCATTCGGTATGACAAAAGGAAGGGATTTATGAGGAGCATTTGGAGGCCTTGGAAATGCCCACGTAAAAGAGGGAGAGGTAGAGACAAAGTTGAGAAGGGCAGTCTCATAAGTCTCTTGACAAGTGTGGCCAAAGGGACGCTCCTGGTCAAATCCAAACTGCCTCATAACCCTGTGAGGAGAATAAAACACAGTGCCAAAACCATTATCTTCGACGAAGTAAGGAATCTCCGTAGCCCGAAGGAAGACGAACCAAGACAACGAAGAACCACTCAATTCGTTGATAGCTAAGTAAGAGCGAAAGTGATGCCTATAGAAGTGGGGCAGACGACCGTCACTTTCTGAAACAATAGTGTATGGCCGAGCTGTAAAGCATGAAGAATCATCGATAAAATGCCGTAAATCTAAACTAGATCGGTGATCAATCCAGCGAGCTGTGCGAGGGAAAATGTTGCGCAATGAAGAAGGATCTGAATACTGCTTTTTCTTCTTAGGAAAATGTGCAGGAGTAGAATATCTCAAAAAGTGCTCGAAGAGAAAGATTTGAAGAAAGGAGCAGAGAGCGAAGCAATTTACGTCATACCTGAGTAAAGAAACAAAAAGATTGATAAGAAAAAATGCAATGTGAAAGGCAGTTAATAAAGATATGAAAAATGGATACCTCCCAACAGATTCCTTCATAGCGAGAATAGTTTCGTCCAAACGACGATACAATGTTCCTAAGAAGAGAGGAACAAGAGGAACATTTAGACCTCGAGATAACATAGAAGCTAAACCAAACATGCAAATCGAAGGACCATCTACAGGAGACTCGGGAAAAATGAAGTGGGATAACCACATAGCCAAATAAGCAGCTAAGGGAAAAGGGCAAGGCTCTTCATGGAAAGTGAGGACAGACTTGTTATAGTCAGAACTATTTCCGTGTCCGGGTCGGTAATCCCTGAAGAAGTAGTGCACCCAAGATAACCAGGAATTATTTTGCCAGTTAGAAGTCACAAAGTTTGGGAGGAGCATGTCACCCTGGAATAGCGAGATATAATTGGGAGCTCGCTTGGAAGCTTCTGTTAAATAAGCAATGCACTCAATATCTCTAGGAGACAAGCTAAATATGCTACAAGAAGCCGATGCAACAGCAGGAAGGCTACAATATATAATCTAGAATGAGTTCATACTTTAAAAAAAATAAAAAAAAAAGATTACTGGTAAATGGCATAAACGTCCTCTAGAGTTGGGGTGAACTCTCCCCAAGCAGTGATAAATGTACATGTGGAAGAACACCAGCGTGAAATCAAGATGGTAAGAGCATCTTGGTCTTGTCGGATACGAAGATCCCTGCATAATTGAATGCAACGCAAAATGTCGGCCCTCTTCAGTATATCCACATAATCAGAATTTGCGAGAACCTCGTCGGTCCAATATTGCCACCCCTGAAGACGATTGGATGAGTCGGATATGAAATGAATGGGACTGTAGGGGTATTCCTGTTTTTCTATACACATACGAGGAATGCGAGCAGAACAGGGAAAGCTGTCTAAACTTGCGCAGGCCGTAGCATATAGAAATAAGCCTGCTTTCTCAGGAGGAGGAAAGGTTGTACGATCATAATTCTTCAGTTGCTCCCAGAAAACGTCAGAAGACCCATAAAAGGGAGCCTTTCCCCAGTCGCTGATGAAAGGAACATCCTTAGTAGTTTTTGGGTCTGTGGAACGTTCACTGGAGTTGGCCTGCAACAAGAAAACATAACATGAGAATTCTAGAAACAAGGAAAGAAAGTGAATAAACATTTGAAATTAAGTGCTTACCATAACAAGAGAGAAAGTATGAAACTTAAATAAGAAGATTGGATTTGGGAAAGGAAGATCACGGACACCTTGGATTCGGGAAAGGAAGATCATGAACACCTGAAAGAAGAAAAAGAGCACAAGCATTAGGAGCCATTCAAATAAAAAGGGGTAAAAGAAGAACGGGGAAAGGTGAAAGAAGAGGCCATTAGGTCGGTTCCCCTAAGGGTTGACCCATAGGATTTAGCCACCTAAGAAGTTCTCCCCTCTTACATTTAACTTCTCCTTACTTGTTAAATCAACTGATTGGAATGAATGCTACTTCACTGGAATATCCGAGCCAAGATCCTTGTTAAGGTGAAATGGCTCGGAATAAATTCTTCCTCCTTGCGGGGTTGCCCTTTCTTTCAGAATATCCGAGCCAAGGACCTCGTTAAGGTGAAATGGCTCAAAATGAATTCTTCCTTGTTACGGTGTTGCCTCTCTTCTTTGAGAATATCCGAGCCAAGAACTTTGTTAAGGTCAAATGGCTCGGAATGGATGCTTCCTCCTTGCGGTATCGCCTTTTCTTTGACAATATCCAAGCCAAGATCTTTGTTAAGGTGAAATGGTCTGAAATAGATGTTTCCTCATTGTGGTGTTGGAGTCTAAAAAAATGCTACGATTACCTGAAAAGAAAAGAAATAGAAGAAGTAATCATGAAGCATCAACCAAATGAGTTCTACATGGACCATCCAACGGTGAACAATTGAATTTCCAAATAAGACTATCACCAACATGACATTCAAATATCCAGGTATGGTACTGCTATCTATTATATGCATGTAATTCGCAGTGTGACTGCTGGTCATGATAGATAGATTAATTCTTATATTATTCATCCTGCTATCCATAGAGTTATAGACCTCCTGATATTGCAAAGCTTCAAATTTAGAAGAACATATGAATATTGCCCACATATAGTAATCAGAAGTCAGAACCAAACACCACAATACTAGAACAATTATATGTAAACCAATAGCACTTGCTATTTTAGACTTTTGGCCAACCTTACTAAACCAGTTCATGGTGAAAAGCAAGGTTCTAAAGAATCAGTATACAAAGCATAACAGATTCCTCAAAATATAATTGGATGACCTGAGTCACACTTGTAAGGGGGAATAAACTCTTGACCGCCCAAATTCAGAGATGCAAAACTTATGAATATGCGAAAGCTTTCTAGATGCACTATCAAATATTAGAATTCTTCTTAAAAAAAAATTTAAAAAAATTATAAAAAATTAATCGAACAACAATATATATACATATAACCAAACCATGTGAAGAAAAATAAACTATACATATACATATTGTTACTAAAGGTATATATGATAATATACAAGGTATATTATAACAGAAACACAAAAGAACACAAGACAAATCAACATCTTGTGACCTTGTCTTCTTCCACCAATTCAAGGAGCTGAGTTTTCTTGAGCTAGAGATCAGATAAAAGTCGTATCTGATTTGCCAATACATGAAAGCAAAAAAAAACCATAAAAAAAACCAAAATAAATAAATAAATAAAAATAATAATAATAATAATAATAATTATTATTATTATTATTATTAAAAAAAATCTTGGTAATCAACTACATGTTTTTGCCGTATGTTCAAAACAAATGAAAGATGTAAAACATACCTTAGTTATTTGGGAAATTAAACCAACCATCAAATGGGGCTGTAGAAAGTGATGAAAAAGAAAGAAATTTTAGCAATATAAGCAAAGAAATAAGCATTCTTAAACTTCCAATATATAGCTGCAAATTAAAAAAAATCCTGGTTAAAAAACAATTGCAGAGAAGTGGTCCAGCGGAATCAATTCTGCCAATCCCCATGAATGACTACGCGATATCACCAATTAAGGGAAAAAGATCTTGCGCTTAAAAAAAATAATACTATTATTATTTTACCAAATTAAATTATTCTTATTTAAATCCTTCCTCCTTGCGGTGTTCCTTTTTTCCAGAATATCTGAGCCAATGACCTTGTTTAGGTGAAATGGCTCGGAATAGATCCTTCCCTCTTGCGGTGTTGTCCTTTCTTTCAGAATATCCGAGCCAAGGACCTTGTTAAGGTGAAATAGCTCAGAATTAATTCTTTCTCCTTGCGGTGTTGTCCTTTCTTTGAGAATATCCGAGCCAAGATCTTTGTTAAGGTGAAATGGCTCGGAATAGATGCCTCCTCCTTGCAGTGTTGCTTTCTCTTTGAGAATATCCGAGCCAAAATCTTGTTAAGGTGAAATGGCCCGGAAAAGAAAAAACTACAATCACCTGAAAAGAGAAATCGATGAAACAATTAAGAAAAAATTAAACAAAACATCAACCAACAAACAATCAATCAATCGACAAAATAAAATAATTGTACATGAAAAAAAAGTTTCGAAATTCCAACTTAAATAAAAGAATTATGAAAACAAAGAAATACTCTTTCAGCCACAATAAAACGTGGATTGTCAGCAATATATCCAATTTATAATCCAAAAAGAGCTAAACATCATACTTATAACAATTTCCAAGAATAAGAACAAGCAGTGGTTATCAACTGAAAAAAAAAATGCAGTGAATTATTTTAAACATGGAAGCCAATCAAGCCATAAAATGGATGAAGCATATTCTTGGAATAAGCAAGTGGCCTGTTTTGCTCATGATTGTTGAGGTAAGAGATTAGGCAAACGCAAAGGCCGGCTGGCTTGTCAAACCCATGCCTGCCTTCCAGTCTTCTAGAGGCCACATCAATCAATGCAAAATGGATGGATGCTACTGACACACACACACACACACACACATATATATATATATAAAGAACGTGGAAGCTTTACTGGATGCTATTGACCTCTCAAATCATTTCTCTATTAGTTGAAATAATTTTTTTGAAGAGAACACATGTACGGTGTAATTGAAAAAAGCAGTAATCCTTTGTTTACCTTCCAAGAAGCTGCACGATCACCACTGCTCCAATGCTTTGCAATTGCTTTTCTATTCTTCAGTTTTTATTTTTTCATGCGTCTTCTTTCTCTAAAAAAAGTAAAATCAATTGCTTACTTGTTTAGGGGAATCAATTTCTCTCAATCATCCTGATTGAATACTACACGATATCACTAATTAAGGGAAAAAGATTTTTCATTTAAATTATTATTATTGTTATTATTATTATTATTATTTTATAAAATTAAATTATTCCTATTTAAAAAATATTTCTCTATTTTTTGAAAATATTTTTCAAATTCCTTCCTAATTTTATTCTATAAATATATAAATAGAAATGATTTGATTATGAATGATTTGATTTTTGTTTCCAAATATGAATGATTTGATTTTGAATGAAGAAAGATTTTATTTTATTTCTCAAAATAAAATAAGATTTTACTTATGTTTAACATGAACTGCCACTGCGCCTTCAATTCACTAATTCCTAAATGATTTTTTAGCATAATCAATATATTTTAGGTTCATGGGGCCGGGTATAAATAACATGCGGCTAGCAAGTTTGACACTAGGACTTTCAGCCTCGTTCTGCCTCTTTATGTACATATATATATATATATATATATATATATATATTAAGGAAATAAAGATGGTGCAGGATTTGGAGAATATTTTTAATATTTCGTGGGTGAGCTCTCCTAAGGGGTCCCCTCTCCAAGAATTTTTTTTGTTTTCAGGACTTGCGAGATCGAGCTCAGCACATTGTTCAGAAATTTGAAACATGACTTAAAGACTCGAAGAAATTTGCACGATTGCCACTCTGAAGGTGTGACTCACGTGCAGGGGGCAAATGTGAGTCCATGTACAAATTAGGTTTCACACATACGACCTAATTGAATTAAATGCACAAATGAAGGTTCGCAGTATGATTAAATGAAAAGACGGAAGAGCCGAAAATAAAGAAGCAAGACCTGAGAGAATCTTTCACGTGTCCCAAGGCAGAAGACACGTGGAGACGACTCATTTTGGGAATTGATTGAGGGATTGGATTGTTGGCTAGAAGGACAGGGCAACATGGATATTATTCTAATGACTAAAGGGTATTTCTGAAATTTTCCTAAAAGCATGTGCCTTGCACATGACTACTTTCTAGAAAATCCTATAAATACCCCTTCCATTTCCTTGGGAAGGGGACTTCTCTTCAAACTCAAGACTTGGACTCTTGGAAGATCAAAGGGACCCTTTTGGTGACTTAAAGGCTTGGAGATTCCACCTAAAAGTACCAAAGGGGTTTGGACATCCTCTCAACTTGAAGGACTCAAGAAGGCTCTTCGAATCCCTGTTACCCTAACACGGTTCCCGGATTCTCGGAGTTCTGCCACGCGTCGTTAGAGTAATCGTCCACTTGTCGTTCTCTCCTCTTCAATCAATCAATCAATTCCGTACTTTTCGTGGATTTCTCTCCTGCTCAGCCAACACAAAACTCTAACCCTAGCAAGGTACGATTTCCTTGCCCACACACGACAAAATTAATTTCTTTTTTGTCCAAATTATTTTTGATACATGAATATCATTCTTGAATTTTACTCCACAATATGCGATTTGCAAAAAGTATAAAATTTTATGCGGTGCGATTAAGATTACAAATATGATTTCTTACTATCTCCTATTTAATATGCTAATGCCTGCCAAAAATAGGTTATGTACTGAAAGATAGATAGTTAAACTTAAAAAGATTTGCTTACTACAGAATTTGTGATACGTACGTTGTTACATTCAGTCTGCAAAAACAAATTTCCCATTCACCATTTTAATTCGACAAAAGGTCTAAACTGTTTTTTCTATGACCATGTTTGTTTGTAAGAATTTATAATTCTGATATTATATTCTCATGAAAGATTATTATTTCTATAATTAAATACTCCTAGTAATATATTTGTTTAGATGTGATTATTCAAGGAATAATTTAAAATAAACTCATGTTATTTTTGCTTTTTTGGAATTACTTAAAAGATTAGATAAAAACTTATCGCTTACATTATTATAACCTTATCAGTAATAACAAAAAATCATATTCTCAATATTATAAATATAGATGGATAGAATAGTATAAAACAACATTTTAAAAAAAGGTAAAGATTAATTTTGTACATAAATTGTTAATCTCAAATGGAAGAGACTATAATACCTAATTGGTTATAGAATTAAATAGTGTCTCATTCCTAGTCATTTGTTATCCATGGACTAATAATTCCAAATTCAATTTTTAAAACAAACAAGGAACATGAGATGAATAGTCCAATCCCTTCTTATGGATTAGGTTTGGATATAAGACATGTTAGATCCACACAGGCTAATTTTATTTTTTGCCTTTTATTAAGGTTTTAGGGTTGGTTGGATGCAGAATCTATTTCACCAACTCTTGCTTAGGCCAAGAATAACTATCAAGTATTATCCTTGCAAGCAAACATGACATAATTTATCATTCAGGCTAAGTTCGAATATTTTGTTTGTCAAATAGTATTTTACGGGAGTTTGTACCCATCATCTTCTACTTTGCTTGTTTATTCCATTGCTCGCGTCTGTTGGCCATTGATGATTCTTGAAGAATGAAGAATGTGCCATGTGGCTTGAGAATTAAGCCCACATCAGTGTAAAACTAGGTATAACAATACTGCAAAAAAGAACTTCCGACTGCTAAAATCCCATACGTGTAAGTCGAGCCGAGTTGCTCGGTGATTGACACGAAATCGGCTTGAAAATATGATTCAAAACTCGAATTCGATCCGTACTCTTTTTTCATTTAATGATACACGAGTAGGATTCGACCATATCAGTGTTCGCTCAGATTAAAGTTCGACCATACCAGTGTTTGCTCAGAACCCTGGGTTCGAGTACTGCACTTTTTCATTAATCATACTCGATACTTGTTCGATGTATCATACTCGAATACTGGTTTAATCCATATTCGAAACTAAATATGTGATATTTGTACCCCCGAACTTTTGTAATTTATAAAGTTTAGTATGTAATTGTGTAATCTTGTACTTAAATAAATCAATGAGTTGTGATTGTCAATTTGTATTACAATCTTTATAATTTCTTTACATAAATAAAGGTAAAAAAATTTCATGTATAAACATTAATTTAGTAATCAATTTAGTATGTATTGGTTCAGTTTTAAGTGAAATAATTTATATTCGAAACTTGTTTTGAAGGCTAATGGGTAACTCATTTTGTAAACGAGTCAAGTACTTACAAGCCGAGTAGGTCCGAGTAAAAATTCAATTTGAATATGATGCAAAATTAAAATTCCCTTATCGGATCCAAATCAAATTGGAACTCAATTTTTTCGAATCGAACATGAGTGTATTCGTTGAGCTATATTCGGCTCATTTATAGCCCTAAAATTCCAATGTGGCTATATAATGTAAGGTCTTTCAAAAGTCAGAGAACGGGTATTTTGTAGAACTGCATTCCAACTCCTTTCTCAAGGATATGTCTAAAACTGCATTCTTATTAGGACTGAACCCTTTTGGCAAGAAAGTGAAGTCTAAGACAACCCGACATTGCCTTAAACATAAATGGTTAATTGAGCAGCGTAAATGTTACTCCAGCTAAATTAAACATTGCACTCAGGTGGGGTTTAGTTGTAGAAATTTGATGTAATGCAATAGTTTATGTAATGTAATGAAGTTGTAATATAATGATAATAGGTTATTACAACATATTTATTTGGTTGTTTCTTAGTATTTGTGTAGTAATTTTAATGTTATAACATTATGTTCAAAATTATGTTTAGTTCACTAAATTATACGATTGTATATAATGAATAAAGTAAATTGCAAGTCAAAATATCAAATCATTTGTAGTCATTATTTTTGTCTTTTATGACCTATTACATTACGAACATAATAGCTTAATACATCAATTGGAGGATGTAATGAAAAGCTTAAAAATTACGCCCATAACGGGCTAATAGATGAACCAAACATTATAAATTTCATCAATATAATAACCTACTGTATTACAAAGCTATTAAATTAATTTGACACAAACTATTACATTAAATTAACATGAATCAAACGTCACCTCACCTTAAACGTTACTATAGCATTTTGGTAATTAAGAAAGTTAAGTCCCTAGACAAATAACCCGTCAAGCTATTTGTGACAGAGACCAACAAAATGTTTACCAAATATATATATATATATATATATATACAAAAAGTAAGTCAGAAGTATCCATGATTTTGAATCATGGCATCGACACCCAAGAAGCATTCGATCTGCATTTCCTTGCTCATTCTCAGTGTTTGGCTTTCTCAAGCCGTGTCGTGTTTAAGCCATGAGGCATCCATTATACAGAGGCATGACAAGTGGGTGGCGCGTTATAAGCGCACATATAAGGATGCCTCGGAAAAGGAAATACGTTACAAAATATTCAAGGCCAATGTTGAGTACATCGATAAGTTCAATAGTGCAGGGGACAGACCATATAAACTTGGTGTAAATGCACTCGCTGACCAGACAAATGAAGAGTTCAGGGCATCACTTAGAGGATTTAGGAGTCCCATGAAAAACCCACTTGTAGCAACCTCTCACGGTTACAAAAATGTTACTGCTGTTCCATCTAGTGTGGATTGGAGAAAGAAAGGAGCTGTTACTCCTATTAGGAACGAGACTTGCGGTAAGCTTTATCAATCCTATGCTTATGCTGCATTAGTTAATAGATTTTCAAATTTCATTTAAAACTTCAGAATTCATATCTAATCAATAGAGATGTACAGGGAGTTGGGCATTCCCCGCAGTTGATGCTGTGGAAGGACTAACTAAGATCAAAAATGGTAAGTTGTACACGTTGTCAGTGCAAGAGATTGTGGACTGCAACAAAGCCGGAAACCATGCTTGTGGTGGGGGTTTCACATATGTAGCATTCGAGTTCATTAAAGAGAATGGTCTTACCAGTGAAGCTATTTATCCTTCCAAGGCTGACAGTGGCACCTGCAACACCAAGAAGAAAGCAGAGCCTGTGACCAAGATTAGTGGTTATGAAAACGTTCCGCCCAACAATGAGAAGTTACTCAAGGAAGCGGTAGCAAACTTACCTGTTGCAGTCACTATTGATGGTGGAGGACCAGAGTTCCAGTTCTACTCAGCTGGCATATTCACCGGTAAATGTGGGACGAGTTTGAATTTGGGAGTTACAGTGGTTGGTTATGGCACTAGTGATGATGGGATAAAATTCTGGATAGTAAAGAACTCATGGGGCACTGGCTGGGGAGAGGAAGGGTACATAAGGATGCAGCGAGATATTGGTGCAAGTGAAGGTTTGTGCGGAATTGCCATGGAAGCTTCCTACCCTACTGCATGATAACTGTTTATAGTGTTCCAAAGTGTTTCTCTTCCTCATCCATGCTTGTATATCTCTGTTTTTCTCTTTCTTTTCCATGTGTATATATCAGTCGAATAGTCCATCAAGAGTCGTTTACTATAGAACGCATTCTATACAATTCACACATGCTGCGTTCTACACATTTCACACATGCTCCTTAAGAAAAAAAAAGACGCTTGTTTATATTGCGAAGGGCAGGAGATTCATTGATATAGAAAGCATTCTATACATTCACAATTTCCGTGTCTAATTATGGCAATAATAAGTCGTTTCTGATGTTAAAATGAAACAATTGAAGAACAAACATCAGAATATTGTACATCCTTGACGGGGAAAACGTGCTTTGTCAGAGCCTATTTTCCATCTCACTGTTGATCACTTAAATTATGATGGATAAACCGAATAATTTCTAGGTTTTGGACTACCTCTTAGTCAAATCATCAGCATACAATCAGCTTCTTCAACATAGGTCATCAGACTAATAAGACTAACAATGAATATTGCACATCTAATAGAAGTTCGGTTCTCCTATGAAATTAGCCGCATCAAGATAAGTACTGAAAATATGGAATAGTAAGCAGCTTTACAACTTAATTGATCTTAGCAAGCAGCTTTACAATTTGTTGAGCTTAGCGAGCAGCGTTCCAACTTGCTGAGCATAACGAGCAATGTTCCAACTTGCTGAGCGTAACAAGCAGCGTTGTAACGAGCAGCCTTGCAACGTGTTGAGCTTAGCGAGAAGCCTTCAACTTGTTGAGCTTACCAAGCAGCCTTACCACTTAGAGTATAACAGCAGCTTTTACAACTTTTTTAAGATTCACAAGCAGCTCTTACAACTTTTTAAGCTTCACAAGCAGCTTTACATCTTGTTGAGCTTATCAAGCAACTTTACAACTTGTTCGAGTTTAAAAGCATAAAGACAGTACATGAACCTAGACTTCTAATATGTTTTTGTATAAACAGGAGAGAGAAATGTTTAAAAGCATATGTTTTTCTAAATCAAAATATCCTCACTTCATAATTTGTATCAACTCCGATACTCGTGTAAAACCTTTTCTAGCAGAAAGATTGCAAGTATCTTGACCAAAGGAAGCAGTATTTCTTCATATGTAGTGGCCAAGAGATCTTAAAACCTGAAGCTACTTTTCAATTCATAATGGTAAAGTATACAGTATCTCACATTCTTAACAATAAAATTTGATTGGGTCATTTAACAAACATAGTTTGCATACAGCGAACATCAATTCATCACTTTAACGAAAGAATAACTCACCCATGTTAAGAATTATCAGCATATTTTTAAGCTAGTTACTATCAATTCCAACAAGTGTATATAATTCTTACTATACATACTTCATTACACACACATATCGTGATCTAAAGAAGGATGTTACTCGATTCCAAAAACTTGAAAGTAATCATAGATCCACATACAAACTTGAGCACAAGACAACTACACTAAGATGCACAAACTAAAAAGGTGAGAACAAGGTAGAAAATACAATACTTGTATCAAAACTTTTCTAGCAGAAGATTGCTTGCCTATCAATATTCTTCAAGTATCTTGACTAAGGGAAGCAGTATTTTTTCATATGTTGTGGCCAAGAGATCTTATAACCTAAAGCTTATTAATTAATATTATGGGTTAGTATATAGCGTCTCACATTCTTAACACAAATTTAACAGTGAATTCATCACTTTAACGGATAAACTGGAACAAGTACTTAGATGCATCACGCAAAAGCTATGCCTAAGCAGGTTTTATCCTTATGTGGCCCCCCGTTAATCAGTTAAGATTGTTTAAAAATCCTCCAAGAGAAAATTAACTATATTTTATATCCCATTAAAAAAGAGATCACCAAACAAAGGGAAGAACAATCATGTATATTTTCTTAAATAGACACAATTCACATCACAGTTTTTGCCAACAATCTGCCCCTAATGCAGTGGAGGTTGGTGGGCAATAATAGAGCCATCTCTATTAATTCAAAAACCATTCCTATGAAACATTCTCTCCCCATAACCAGAAGCAAGCCATTGAAGCATAGGTAAGATACTCCGCAGCAGCCAAATAATACTTTACACATTGACAAAAGGAAACGCCCACAATAAATCTAAAATTATGAACATATTCCCAACAAGCCAAGGAGGTGAGGTGATGTCAAAAACATTACCAATGAAGATACTCAGGAGTTAAATTAAGCACCAGTCATGCAGTCTTCTAAGCTAGCATATATGTGACACAGCAACCAAACACATCATAAAGCACTGCAGAATAAATAAAATTCTACACTACCCAACTCAAGTTTTTTATTAAAAAAAACCTCAAACTTATAATTTTTATCTAGAATATCCATTTGTACTTTCTTAAAACTTGAAATAAATCCTCAAATTGGTGTTTCCATATATTTTACTCCATATATACTTAAAAGGTAAAGGGCCACACTACAATGCCTAAACTCACCCTAGTTATAAAAAGAATCATCAGCATATTTTTAAGCTAGTGACAATCAATTCCAACAAGCATATCCTAAAATCTTACTACACATAATTTTTGTATTACAAATCGTGAAGCAGGCCATAACTCAATTCCCAAAACTTGATAGTAATAATAGATCAACACACATAATTGATCATAAGACAAGTACACTGAGATGCACAAACTGAAAAGGTGTGAGACCAAAGTAAACTTACATTTCTATCCCAAAAAAGAAAAAAAAAGTAAAGAAACATAAATTTATCATGCTCTTGAACTTGCAAAGACAAGCAGTTGTAATATAAAGATTGTGGCACAAAGAGAGAGATGTACATAAAACATAGAATGATCAACTAACATGCTTAGTTGTGGGGAGAATTAACCAGAAGGGTCTAAGGCTTAAGGTTAATTTCACAATCAGACAACTTACAGAGATATACCATAGAAAATTATATATATATATATATATACACACACATTATATATAGAGAGAGATAGTAATGCATATGCGTAAGCAAATAGCACTAAGTACGGTTACTGATCTAGACATTTATTTTCATATTTGACTGCACACTCTTCTCCATTGTTGACTTTTAACTAATTCATCTAGGTAGCCATAGATTGTCATGATCAACTTACGACAATCAGATTATCAAGAAATATCACTGGTTTCAATAAACTGTTTGGGAATATTCTCGAAAGTTCAAAAAAAAAACTACTGCATGTCTATTTCGGCCCCTTGACTACCTTACTCGGAAAAAAAATCTCTAACTTGTAATTATTTGTCTAGAACATCAATGTACTTTCATAAAACTTGAAATAAATCTTCATATTGGTGTTTCCATATATTTTACTGCGTATATACTTAAAAGAAAGGGCCCCACTACAATGCCTAAACTCATACTCGTTCATGCTGTTTAAAAGCTTTATTAACATATTGTAATAAATCAAGTAAAATTACTAGATACTCTTATTGACCTAGCAAACCCCGTATTGATATATCATTTGTCAACCATGGCACTCTTACGTACTAATACTCTGAATTTAGTATTCCCGAATTTTTCTTTGTTGTTTTACATATAGTTGTATAAAAATCAATATTTTAACTTAGTATTGGATCACTTGTACTAAATTATTTATAAAACAATCAATTTGTTGATTCAAGTAAAAATCCTCAATAAACCAAATTTTATTCCATTAGATTCTAAGAAAGTGCTAACTATAAACTCCGATAGCATATTGCGTCTCAGCCTGTAACGCATACCTGTATTTGTTCTGCGAACCGAAGTGATGTGTTCCAGGTAACATTGAATTAAGTATGTATCCTTACATTTTCACTTATAAGAAGCTATACTTCCAAAAAAAAATCCTCAATAATTGTAGTCAATCAAGTATGGTTTTTTATTATATTTTACCTGTATCCTTGATTTTTAGATAAAGAGCACCAGCACCAACACTTTAGCCGTGCTCATTCATGTTGTGTAAAGGGCCCTATTTGACATATCGGGACATTTTTGTAATCACCTTCATGTAATATTCACTTATAGAACTTATTATGCATACATATGTAAATATTTTAAGTGCTATTGCATATGTGACCGCTAAGCTCTTCTACACTCCTGACATTTCACTAGTTACTGTGTGCAACAATAGATTATCATTATCTATCATGATCAGATTATAGCAATCATATTACTTGACAATCAAATTATCTAGAAATATCACAAGTTTCAAAATATCTATAGCATATTCTTCTTAGTTCAAAAAATTCATGAATTAACTGCACAATCCATTCAACCCATTACCAACCCAGCTATTTAATTATTTATCTAGAACATCCATATGTACTCGAGCTTTGAAAATGTATTACATCACACTATATATATTTACTCAATTTGTTTTTCCCTTCTATCACTATATATATGCTTAAATTTTTAGCTAAAGGACACCATCACAATGCCTGAAGTCATGCTCGTTCCTGCTGTTTGGAGTGCCCCATTTCAAACAGTTCAAGATTATCATAATCGAATTATTATGTTTCCGTATATACTACTTATAAGGAGCAAGCTTTATTACACACTAGCCAGCCATGCGTGTGAAAAAAAATAGAAATTTTTACAGCTTCAACAGTTAATTGAGTAAAAAGGTGAACTGCTGAATAATTTAGTACACCCACCTCAATTTTGTTTTTCCTTATAATTTACTATGTAATTTTTAGGTAAAGGGCACCCGCCACAATGCCTAAAGTCAGCTCATTTCTGCTGTATAAAGGCCCCGTTTGACATAGCTGGAAATTATCCTAATCAAATTATTATTTTTTTGTAAGTTATTATATCAGACTACGACAATCATATACCAACAATCAGATTAATTAGGAATATCATGAGTTTTACTAAACTTAATATAGGCTATTCTTAGAAGTACAGAATATCGCTGAACAATGCACAGCTTATAATCTGATATTCAGCTCCTAAATGCTTGGGGATCGTGCCAAACTTAAGTGAACAACTGAATAATAGATTATTTGTTCAACATAGTAATGAACACTATAGATCCAGCTCAATTATGCTGTAGACCATAAAATAATTAAAATAAGCTTCAAGAAACAGGCCTTAGAAGTGTAACTAAAGATTTATACTACAGGCCTTGCAAGTGATAAAGTTTATACTACATCGACTGATCTAAAAAGATTTACATAATACAAATATATATATATATATATATTTATATATATATGTACTTCTACGTACGAAAGAAGGTGGTACATATCTTTCACTTTTACTCTAGGTGGTGCAGAAAGCAAGAGAAAAATTCATGTTGATTATTTGGTTTTGTATTGTTATTTAGAGAAAAATATTTGATTATTAATCTAATTGTTTATTGCTTGATAAGTAGGATATTCTAGAAGTATTAATTGTAGTAGTAAATTTTAATTAAGAAATTAGTTTTAATTATAGTAATCGATTTTAATTAGGAGATTGGTTTTAATTATAGTAGTATATTTTAAATACGAGATTATTTTTTTATAGTAGGACTCTTTACTTGTTTGCTAAGTCGTAGAGCTACTATATAAAGAGTTGCAATCTTTATTATTTTTCAGATTATTGATATATTGATTTGAATTAAAGTTTCATGCTTTTGTATGCATGGAACTCTCTTATTCCTTCTTTCCACCTTGTCCTAAATTTTGGCCTTTGTATAAAATTTACAAATGTACAACTCAATAACTAGAGAAATGAAATAGTTCCTAAATATCATTTTGAAGTAACATTCTCAACTACCTTTTCTTTGTTTATATCTTATAGTTTACTGCAGTACCCCTCGAAATAACAAGAAAGTCCTAGTTAGGGGAGCTATCATCTTCTAAGAAATAAATAATGGTGTGATCAGCAGCTAGAACATCCTTTGATGTATTCTTATTACAAACACGTAACTAGTTTCATCAACCCCTTCTCCTTAAAACATAACTTCACCCTCAAGTTCAATTAACTCTTCATACTCAAGTTCTTCAATTAACTCATCAAAATTTGATAAACATCTGCATAACTAATCTTTTCAAAGAATGACAAGTTAACTCCTGTATTTTTCTAATAGGTCTTTTTACAAGTTGTGTTTTTTACTTTTTTCTTTAACTAAAGTCGATATAAAACTTGTTATCTTCTAGTTACTATACATGTTATTCTTGTAGTCCCTCCTGACCCACATTAATTGCAAAATTTCTTTTGATGTGTGGATTGGATTTTATTTATATATATATTATTTTTTAAAAATAATTGCAATATAAACAATGTTTATTTTGTTTTGATAAAAGAAAAAAATTATTAATAGAAAAGAAAGTATACAATAAAAGGGGGAACAAGAAGTCCAACACAACAGACTAAAGATAACAAAGTTAAAAAAGAAAAGAGCATTTTTTAATATATATATATATATATATATATATATATATATATATATAAATTTCACAAACAAGAGACTTTTAGTTTCTTTACTAAATTTCCCTCCTTTCTATTCTCACCTTTTTAAAACAAACATAGTGCTAATATTTCCACAATCCTAAGTGTGTCCTCTCCTACATTCTCTTGTGCTTATTTTGTTTCTTAAAGAGATCAGAAGAGCCACAGTCCTATATTATTTTCACGCAATTATTTTCCTAAAAAAGTTAGAATCTTTGTTTTATGTTGTTTATTCAATTTCAATAATATTTACAATATATTGTTTATTCAATTTCAATAATCTTTTGTGTGCCCGTGCCACGTAACTATTTGTTACAAAATGTGAACAAAGCTCATTGCCTGAAAATTTCTAATTTATTGAAGATGTTAAGTAAAAGAATAAGTCTGCATTGCGAATCTTGTGTTTCACATGAGCACTACAGTTAGAAAATCACTATTATATTTTAGTGTAAGATTCTTCCCAAATACATAAGAAAAGGAACGAGAAAACCTCGTGAATACTAACATCAAAAGTGATCTTAAAATAAATTCCAACTTATCTCTTTATTCCTTTCTCAATGAGAACTAAAATAAAGATTCAACACAAAAACCTAATCAGGAAATTACATATCAAGAAATAACCCCTCAATTCAGCTATAAAAGACATCCCCGTCAAGACCTCATGCAATCGGAAATTTAACATTGTTATGAAACTGCAAATATACTCATGCTACTACAGATTGCAAAATGGGTAATGAGCATCAAAAACCTATGAATTGAATAATCTTTCACTTGGTAGCATTTCAGATTAACAAAATTTAAACTCATTTCCGAATGACCGCACCAAGTAAATAAGAAGAGTTGTAAAGCTATGGCGGCGAAATACAGGTGCTATTGATTTTTGCAAAATGAAGAATAAAAATAAGAAACTAGAAACTTATAAACGGAAAAGTTCTACTTTGAAACATCATATAGAAGTAAAAGACCAAAAAATTATAATTTTTAAAAAGAAGGCGCCATACTTGGGAAGTCTAATTCGCGTATATTCACAAAAAACAAATGAAAAGATTTGTAAATCAATGGTAGCAGGCGTAATTTATAAAAGGAAGATAGTGAAGTTAAGTTCCAAAAATCACCAATCATTTGCTCGAGAACATATACATGTTTCATCGTGGCAAACCAAAAAATCTGGCTACAGATAGATAATTAAATACAACTAACTAATAATATTAATTCTCAGAAAAAACATCAAAAATTATAAACCATTTAAAACTCATTCTGAAATAAAGAACTACATCGTTTGCATCGTTTACAAGTACGGTGAATTTAGATTCCTGGCCAAATCTAAGGAACATTTAACAACCAACAAAAATCCACAACTTAGGAGCAGATAGAGTGAAGCAGCAACAAAGGCACAGTAGTCCATTTATCAACCAAAGATACAATGTCTGCAATCAGGTAATCACCACAACCATTTAAAGCATTTGCCCCCAAGAAGCTCTCAAATACCTGAACCAAATACATATTTATAACTCAATCCGACACTAAGTAACAGAACAAAGTAATAGTAATCACATCATGTAAAAAGTACAAAATAATGTCATTTAATAAATATATCATATTGAAATGAAAGTAGTAAATGCTTTGTGGAATATTAAATAAATCAATATGCCAAGAAAATACTTAACTGCCAGCCATGAATATGGTAGTGCATAAAGTTCGAATCAGGTAAAGGCAAATCAATTAAAAGAAATAGAACATTAACTGCAAACATTGATTAATCAATAAATAATAAACCGATTAACAAGGTAGCATATAAAATCATGTTAACCAATCTTACCAATTGCAGGACCAGAGATAGAGATGACCTACATCAAAGCAACACATTAATAGAGGTAAGTCAGGCACGCAAAAAAAACAAGACAGGCACATACTTCATCTATCTCGAAATGACTTTCATCAACACAAGAATTTAGCTTGGTTTTATCCAAACCATCAAGTCAAATGAAAAGAGCCAATAAGAACCCTAAACAGCTCCAACTGCCTGTTCTGAGCCAAACTCAATCTTAGACTCTAAAAGATGGCTGACATAACCACGCTGATCACCGGTGTTCTAAAAATCTCCGTCTAAGCCCGGCCTAGGTCCGCCTAGGCGCTAGGCCCCCTGGCGCCTCATCTAGGCCCAAAGCGACAAAAAAATCCATCCAAAAAATTAAGCGGGACCTAGACAGGGTCTAAGCAGAGATATTTTTTTTATTTTAATAACTACTCAAACCAAATCTTAATATATTTTACTTATTTTTTTAATAAATTACCATATTCATAATGCAAGTTGTAACATATCAAATCACAACAAGAAGTGAACAATATCATGTCAAAATAAATAATTTTATTATAATTGTAATTTTTTGAACTAACTTCAAATTATATAAATGATGATACATTTGTAACATTTAGTTTAATTCAATATAATTCTTAAATTTATGTTTAGTTTCTTAAGTTTTAATATTGAATTGAATTCATAAAATTTTAAATTTAATTATTTAATAGCAATCTTTTTTATGAATAAAACTAATATGTTAAAGATATGTTTGAACTTTGAACAATTACATGTTTGTGTTTGAACTTTGACATTGGCAATATGGATGTGTTTCAACTTTTAAGCAAAGACATTTATTATCTTTATTATAGATTGTTTTGTTTTATATTATTGTTTTGTTTAGATAAATATAAGATAAAATATTAAAATCGGCTTAAAATAAAAAATCATGTCTAAGCCCTGCCTAGACCCCCTAGGCGCTAGCACCCTCAGCCGTCCGCCTCTCAGAACATTGTTGATCACCCACCTTTAACTGTAATATAAAAATAAGGGTACTTCCAAGCTTAGGTGTAAAATCAAGCTTACAGGCTTTACATTAGTTCGATCTGATTTTCATTATTGTCTACAGGAAGACGGGAGTGTTTTAATTTCCTTTGTATGTTGACCGAATCCCATCTTTCTCAGTTACATGCTGATATTTAGTTTTTGTTTTGGCTTTTAGTTAGCCTTAAAAGTTCAAGAGTAGGCCCAAACGGCTCCCCCTTTTCATTTAATCACTGACAAAACCTACCTTTCAACTCAACTTAGCGAAAGGACTTCAACTTTAGAACAATCAATCAATCGAACGGCAAAGATTTGCAAATCAGATGTCCAAGAAAAATCAAATAGAAAAGGACAAAAATATGATGACAACCAACGCTCACATTACAGTGTAATACCAAACCACAAGAAAAGTGCAATGGGAAATTCCATCTAGATTAATGTAGGCCTAAAAGAGCTAGACTTCAAATCAAACTAACGATTGCAAGAACCACACCGACAACCCATGAGAAAGCTTATATACGAAGAAAACTTAACCTGGAGCGGAAACAAACAAAAAGGGTTTTGAACCAGGTAGTACTAAAAGCATCCTGAAGCAAATTAACATAAAGGGAAAACCACCCAATTAATTGTACTAATTTTACATACTATTAACCAAAGGATTGGGTCGGACATGTCTCACAAAACAAGATATAGTTTATACCGACAGATGACAAAGGACTTTTAGAATGTTAAAACCGCCACACGTCGCATTACTGTCACCATTCTAAGTGGCAACATAGATGCAATTTCCAATGTAAATATTTCCATAATACCAACAATTGTGGCTAAGCAATATTTTAGAACGACCATATAAAAAGATTCAATGAAAGAATTAAGAGAGGTCAGGATAACATGGAACCCTCTCAACCAGACATAAAAACGGGACATGTTTTGTTGCAATACAGCAAAATTCGAAGCTGATTCCATTATGAGAGCCAATTTATCAAATATCATCCCCCAACCACAAAGTAATCCTTAAACAAGTGACAGCATCCATCAAGAGCAACAAGACAACAATTTGAGTAACAGTCATCACAAAGACAACTGAAAACATGGAAGAAATAGAAATTTGAAACAACACAAGGAATTACCAACAAATAAAAGTAAATACCAGAGAATAACGCCATAAAATAATTTATTATAAGAAAATAAACTATCACCAAGCACCAACAAAAACCAAAATAAGAAGGATATTTCAACCAAATAACGGTAAAAGCAACTACCAATCAATCCAAAAAAAAAAGTAATATATGGGGAAAAAACAATGTTACATTTAAGGAAACAACAATAACGCATGGAGCAAAAAACTTAGTAGTCAATTACTAATAAACTTGTATGTGAAAAGGAGAATCACCTCAGTAATATGGTCCCTGGTACATCCCACTAGGTGGAACCCTTGAACCGGACGGCTGAGGCAGCTGTGTTTGGCCAAACCCAGACGTTGGCAATCCGTAATTTGCACCATCCGGGTATCCGCCTCCAGAAGGCATTCCAGCAGAACTTGGTGGCAACCTATACATAGAGCCGGGATTATTTGATCCACCATACTCACGAGGTGGCACCCCAGACCCACCATACTGCGAACCACCACCAACCCCACCATATCCACCACCACCATACGGAACCTGCCCAGGCCCCTGATTCCCATATCCAGAGCCAACACCTGAATTCAAGTTTGGATTTTGATGCGCTGGGGGTGGCATCTGCATCCCACCAGCAAATCCACCACCATATGATCCAATCCCACCATAAAGTCCACCATACCCTGAATTCATTCCCCCTGCTGGACCTGCAGGTTCACCTGCATTCTGCACATTACCAGGCCTACCCTTCTTCCCATCAGTTGCAAACTTACAATTCACCTGGTACCCATCAATATTTTTAATTGGATCGACAAGTGAAGCCCTTGCCCCTTCCTCAGTCTTATAAACAAAAAAAGCAAACCCTTTTGCTTTTCCCGTTTGCTTATCAAACCCCAACGGCCCTTCCTCGATTTCTCCATAAGCAGAAAAATGGCCCAACAACCTCTCAGAAGAGATCTCAAACGGAATATTTCCCACATAAATCTTACGCATTGACACATCGACTCCGCCAGCCGGTCCAGTATTCCCAGTTGCTGCAAGCTGGGTGACTGTAATTCTGCCGTCAATCTTCTTGTTGGGCTCTTTAAGGGCTAAAACAGCGCCATCTATATGTTTGAATGTGACAAAGCCATAACCTTTAGACTTACCGGTGTTTTTGTCCGTGATTACGATGGCTTCAGCGACCTCGCCTAAGGAGGAGAAGATGGATTGAAGCTTCTCGGTGGTAGTTTCCCAGCCGAGCCCGCGGATGAAGAGTTTGCGTTGGGCCGGATCGGAGTCGGCGATGGAGCGAACGGTCGAGAGGGTGAGCGGGTCGCGTGCCATGGCAGTTTGGACGATTTCGAGGAGCTGGTCTTTACTGAAGGGCTCGAGAATCTTGCGGGCATCTTCCGGGGTCAGATGGAAGTGCGGTGGAAGCGAGGCTACGGCGTCGTTAGAGAAGGAGCCGCCATTCTCGTCGGTTTTGCGCTTCTTTGAGAGGTCCATGGCTAGTAAGAGTTAGAAACGGAGAGCAAACCCCAGAAAGAGAAACTAAACCCTAGAAGAGATAAACTAAACCCTAGGAGAGAAACTATTCTGGACTGGACGGATACTTTAGAAGAAAAGGTGGATTAGTATTCTTTATAGTGTGTGCTTGTGACAAACGCACCGTTTCGATACTTTCCAGGCAGAAAGTAGAAACGTAGCATCAAACTCCGTTCACCAAACCTTCCCCCTTTATAATATAGATAAAAGCTATATGGGAAGTGAAAAATATGTTTTAGGGAATGTTTGTTTAGGATTGAATACGTCACGATGGCTGAATAATTGAATTAGTCAGTTATTAAGTGCGTTTATTTTAAAAAAAATCGTCTAAATTGCTGAATTAGTCAAATAATTCAGCTAAATGGTTAAGTCAAATTTTTTTAGCTGAATGAACAGTTGAATAAAATAAAAAAAAATTAAAAAATTAAAAAAATATATTAACTATTATATTAAGTAATATTTAATAAATTTACAATAACTTCGAATTTTTTTTCAGAGAAGTAAAATAATAAAATTTTGTCATTCAGATATTTCAGACATGTTAATTATCAAACACTTTTTTTTCATTCAGATTCAGATTCAGCTCATTCAAATTAATATTCAGATTCAAATTCAAATTCATTTAATTTTTATCAAACCCCCCTTAGTTTAAGAACTGAACAATGCTGAAAGTACACAAATACTAGTAGGTATCCTCATGTCAATAATATTAACAATGCTAATGTAAAGATACTTTATTTAACGATCAGACAAATATTATTCGTTTAAAAAAACCATTAAAACATATATATATTGTTAACGTCAAGTTTCGCCGGCGCGTCCAATCACAGAATTCACGCGCTAGAACCTACACAATAACGGATCACACAGAAGCTTGACGGCTTGTGCCGCTGGGGGATAGCTCCGATGTGAGAATAAGTACAGGTCGTTACAAGGTTTAACAATGGAGGCTGAATATTTAGTGCTCAAAAGTAGATATTACTTGTTAATTGTAACTTTAGCTTTGTATTTATAATGCTCACCACCTTTAGAATCCTTCTCCGAGTCGGATTAGGACTCCTAGTCATGGTAGTTACCATAACTTGGGTCCAACACAATCTCCTTAAAAGGTGCAAGTGGAATCCAATCCAATCACTACATTTAGAGTTATCTTATTTAATTATGATTAGGATCCCAAACTCTATACGCCGGAGAGCCCATTGTGCAGGCCCAAATAATCCACCATCAGGTCTGGATCTCGGCCCAAAGGACTCGAAGACCCGACCCCGA
This sequence comes from Panax japonicus, assembly GCA_020205505.1. Lineage (NCBI taxonomy): Eukaryota > Viridiplantae > Streptophyta > Magnoliopsida > Apiales > Araliaceae > Panax > Panax japonicus. Next base: position 6,508,749 of record CM035114.1, on the reverse strand, counting down.
ACTCCACACGACAGGGTGAGGTTCCGGCCCGAGGGGTTCGGATACCGAACCTGAAGACATCCACTAAGATGAAGCTCCGGCCCAAAAGGACTCGGACGCCGACCCGAACACCTCCAACTTTACCATGGGCTTCGGCCCAGTGGATTCATAAACCCCTTCTAATGTCAGGCCTTCGGTCCACACGAAGGTCGGCAAAATGCTCCCGAACATTGCCCCCAGTCTCTGATTGTAATATATTTATAATTAGAGACTTGAAAGGTCAAATATTCGAGAGGTCACGACAGCTAATGATGAGTTATACGGAGAAGCCAAACGGTCTGTCCTCGATATTCGAAACGTTGCACGCCTTTTCACGCCTTTTCACGCCTGGACCCACCTTAAGCATTTAATAGCCGCCCTTGGGTTCCGGGCTAACGAGCTTATAAAAACCCCATTTACCCCATCATTTCCACATTTACTGACTTCTTCATTTCAAGGAGAGGTTTGGTCACCTAATTGCACGCCAATAGGGAGAAATCCTTATTGGAAAGCCCATTCTTTCCTGGAAACGACATGACCTGGGCGATTAATAGTGTGAATTATAATAATGATGATGAAGTTTTGTTTTATTAGTATTATTAATGTAATAAAACATAAAAGCTTTTTATATAAAACAGAATACTTTTATAAAGTTATTCATTTTATTAGACTATAAATAGAATATATTATATTCTATTATGCATAGTATTTTGCATAGTAAAATCTTTTTATATAAAATAGAATACTTTTATAAAGTTATTCGTTTTATTAGACTATAAATAGAATATATTATATTTTATTATGCATAGTATTTGCATAGTGTCTGCATAGTATTTTGCATAGTAAAATCTTTTTATATAAAATAAAATACTTTTATAAAGTTATTCGTTTTATTAGATTATAAATAGAATATATTATATTTTATTTAAAAGATTTTGTTTTATAAGAATATTTTATAGTAAACCAATATGGACCGTCCGTTTAAAAGTAAATCAATCTGGAACGTTCAGGAATAGTTACTATTCAGTCCATTCTCCTATAAATAGAAGCTCATTCCTTCATTATTTCTTACGAATTCACTGAAACTCTAGATAGAGAAACTATAGAGAGAAAGAAGAAAAGTATTCTACTACTTCACTACTCATATATCCAGTTTGTTCTAAGGTAAGGGGTATTATTTCTTTCGTATTCATGAAAAGAACTTCTGTTATTCCATTTTTTTTTATTCTGTTGGAATAACCTGTATACGCGACCTACCCTATACTTGGTGAAATTCTTCTGTTATTCCATTCTTTATCATTATGTTGGAATAATCTGTCTATGCGAAGTACCACATACATGGTGAAATTCTTCTATTATTCCATTCTTTATTATTCTGTTAGAACATCATGTCTGTGCGTTTACGCATGACCTGGTTTCGTTATTTATTATTCTATTGGAAAATCATGTCGGTGCTGTAAGACCCCGAATTTTATAAAATAAAAGTATTCAATTTTTCTTATAATTACAATTCAGTAACTGGTTAAATTGATAGAAGGTTAAAGTTAAGGGTGATATATAAATTTTTTTTTTCAAAATAAGCAAGTGGTTATAAAATACTCATTGTTGTCGGGAAATATTCGTTTAGTCGTGGAATATTCTTTCTGACGGGGAATATTCGTACGACGACGCAGCCTTTTGTGGGCCCCGTAACAGAATAACTGTCGGATGAAGAAAACGACAAATTAAAATTTTTATAAATAATGGCGTAATCGTTACTGTTAACACTGTTGGAATACCCGGTGGGTAAAGTAAAGTAATACGCGTTGTTGCACAGTAGCACACGGTATTGCACAATATTTTTTTAATTATTGATTCTTACGTAAGAATGCACTACTCAATAATTGTTACAGTAATTACTGTTCAGTATTATATTTTATTGATTCAATAATTGCTGCGTTGATATTTTATATTGTTGTTGTTTCAATAATTGTCATTACACAGTATTTCTATTATCGAAGCAATAATTAATATTATCTGAATAATATTATTTGATAACATTATTGGCAATGTCTAGAAAGTTCTGTCTAAGGAGAGGTTTGGTCACCTAATTGCGCGCCAGTAAGGAAAAATTCTTATTGGAAAGCCCCCTCTTTTCTGGGAACTGTCTGGTTGTCAATACTGTGATTCTGTAATATTATTTGTGAATAATTAATTATTGATTCATATGATGAGGAAAATATTGATTTTATGTGGATATAGATGGAGAAAATTTTTTAATATGACAATTGTTGAAAATTGAAAATTTTATCTTTTTCTGATAAAATAATTCATTTAATAATATAATAATGATGATATTTTGACGATGAATGTGGGATGTATGAGTATATGTAGAGGAGGAGTATTTTTGTTATCAAAAATATTTAAAGAATATTTTATGTGTCGGTGGACCCCATTTTTTTGACTGAAATTTGATTATAGCTTGTAAAATCGTCCGTTTGTGGATTTCGGTTAATTTCTGTTTGGAATTTGGAAAAACTTCCTTCTGTAAAGTTGTAGAGAATTGAATTTTCTATAAAAACTCGCGAGATTCGAATTTTATGACAGAAGGGCTATTTATTGTGAATTATTGAAGTTCCGAAGCTCCGAAATAATTGATTTTTGGAAGTTTAAAATATTTAAAATAAGAAAAACGTTTTTTTGGGTCTAACATATGTTTTGAATGGGTTGAATTCTAGATTTTCAGATTCAAGAATGGCGTAGAGAATTTTGATATATTAATATTAATTTATTAAATTTTTTACTTTTTGGTGTTCTAAGCAATTTTTTATAAATAGGGTGCTTAGGTTATAATTGAAAATCACACCAGAAACTGAAGTTTTCTCTCTCTATATTATCGAGCGTATTCTTGTGAGTATTTTGAGTATACTTTGAGTGTTGCTATACGGTGCAAGTTCGTTCAGTGTTATTCCAGTCAGAGGTACTGTCTTTCGAGGTAAGGGATAGTAAGGGAGGTTATTTTCTTATAAAATGATATTATTTCTTCAATATCATTATGCCAAAATATTGGTTGGAACTTTTTATCAAATTTGGAACTTTTTCATGTCGGGGTTACTATTCATGAGTTACTATTCACGAGTTACTATTCACGAGTTACTATGCACGAGTACTATTCACGAAGCGTGAAGATGTTTTTTGTGAAATTTCTATCTTTTGGTGTCGGAGCTACTATTCACGTATACGGCACTATTCACGTATACGACATTATTCACGTATACGACACTATTCACCGAAAAATGAAATTTCTTCTTTTTGTCTAAAATATCTATTGTGGATACTAGCTTTGATTGTATCCATATTTTGATCATTCTTGAATTTTACACCACTATAATTATTTTGAGGTATTTTTGGACATGGATAAAATAAAGTACGAATCCTTAATCCTTAATTCTTGTCATTTTTTTCACTGGATTCGTTTCTTTAAAAATATTTTTTTCGTCATCCTCAGTCCTAAATGATGATATAATTGAATATCTTTGACCTGTAGTGCAAAGATGAATGATTTCTGATGAATATCTTTGGCCTGTAGTGCAAAGATGAATGATTTCTGATGAATATCTTTGGCCCGTAGTGCAAAGATGAACAAGTGTTTAGATGAACATGACCAACTGATGAATATCTTTGGCCTGTAGTGCAAAGATGACTTGTTGATGAATATCTTTGGCCTGTAGTGCAAAGATAACTTGTTGATGTATATTTTTGGCCAGTAGTGCAAAGATGACTTGTTGATGTATATCTTTGGCCGTAGTGCAAAGATGAATTTATTAGTATGATTATGAATATGAACTGTAATTTGGTATAACCATGATCTTTGATGTATCAGGTGATGAAAATTATCTTTGTTCTAGATAAGAAAAAGGAATTTAGAACAACAATTACGATTATGAGTTATATATGTGATTGTGGACAGGAATTATTGATTGATGTTATAGGGATAAAACATTGTTGGTGGACTTTTAACATGAAGAAGATAATAGACTTTATAGTCTATTTGACTCTTCTAATGGATTGCTCATTCCGCTGCAACTATGGTTGAAATTTTTTATCATATACCATATGTTCTAAATCTCTGATTTATTACTGTTGAAGGCTATTGATAATTTATTTATCTTTAGTCATGACATTCTTTACTGAGCTAGTTGTGCTCACCCTTTTGCTTCACAATTCCTTTCAGGTAATACGAGTGTAGCTGGGTCGAGCGGGGGATAACAGGGGAATAGAACGGTGGTCATCATTTAGTAGTTATATTTTGCGAATCAACTAGGGTGAAGCGAACCCAACGTTGGAAGGGTGTTTTGCCACTGTCATACAAGATGTCTAATGACATACCACTTCGTGTCATCATAAGACATGGATGTGCTCATCCACTTGCTGAGTATATCTACCAGCACTATCTATATGATCTTGAAGTCTATTTGAAATATAACTCTCAATTAGAGACAATGGAGATAATGATATGTCAGGAGAAGACTTGCCATTGGAAAGAATATGATAGTAATCTTCTTATTTTTCTTTGGGGTCTATTGGATCAATCAAGGATAATTCTGTGGCCATATGATATCTATAATAACCTAGACGCATGGCCTCCCATGTACGAAGGTTTCCTTGAGCACTTCCCAAAGATTTTAATTTCTAAAACAGTTTTCGACTATACCTTTATGTAAGGTGTCATTATAAGATGTTGTCCACGGTTGGGACATGAGTCACAGTTGATATATATTTGTATACAAACTCACAGCATATGTGTTGTTGTATTTTGCACGACAATTGTTGTAATAAAGTTGTATTTATTTTCTGTACCATGTATTTGGCGACTCAAAATGGGTTGGATGGAATGGACCTATTTTGGGGGCATTACAGATGCGAATTTCGCCTGACCTGGTTCCATTGTTTATTATTTTGTTGGATTATCCTGTATGTGCGTTTATGCATGACCTGGTTCCGTTATTTATTATTTTGTTGGAATAACATGTATGTGCGGTCTATCGCATGCCTGGTGATTTATTTTGTTATTCCATTTTTTATTATACTCAGTTGGTTAAAGTTTTGACTTCTATACTCCATGAAATTAATGGAATATACTTGATATTTGCGTTTCATCCAGTGTCTTTTCATGGAAATATTCTTCTGAACATTCTTGAATTTTAATCTACAAAGAAGTATCATGTTGACAATTTGGACGTTATTAGTTCCTGGATAAATTAATTCTTGAACTTATTTTATTGAATTCTTATATCATTGTCATCATCCTTATGTTTATATTATGTTGAAAGTCGTCTGTGGTCTGTAGTGCATAGATGGACTTGGTATGATTATGACCAGGGATTATTCGGTATAAACATGACCGTAATGTTACAAATGATGTGGTAAAAGTCCTCATTGGCCCGTAGTGCGTTGATGGACAGTTGTTGGCATGATCATGACCATTGATGAATACACGAATATCCTTGGCCCGTAGTGCATGAATAATTTATGGTTATGATACTAATGAATATCCTTGGCCGTAGTGCAAGGATGATGTGGATTATTTATTAAGCTGAGTTCCAACGATAAAAGTGATGAAAAACCTTTTAAATCATAAGAGATAGTAGATTTTATTCTCTACTTGACTCTTTTAATGGATTGCTTGTTCCGCTGCAGTTAAACTTGATGTTTGTTATATTGTATCAGTTTAACACTTTTGAAGGCTAGCAGTAATTTATTCTGTATTATCTTAGTCATAATATTTCTTACTGGACTAGTTGAGCTCACCCTTTTACTTTCATTGTTCTCTTCAGGAAATGAGAACGTAGCAGAGACTAGTCGGGGAACGGACTGACGGTCCAGATAATAACATTAGTAGTCCTCACTATTCTGTTAAATAATGTGATAATAAATGTAATGAGGACTCAATTGAGTGTGTATATTGTCTAGATGACAATATTTGTATTAAAACTCACAGCATATGTTTTGTCGTATTTTACACGACTGTTGTATAATTAAGTTGTATTTGAATTTTGTACCATGTATTTGGTGACTCAAGATGGGTGATATATACCTATTTTGGGGGCGTCACATTCATGATTAGGCCCCCAAAGAATTCGAGCTTACACTTTACTACATCAAATATCTAATTTGATACAATTTAGCCCTCAATTTCAAAATTCGACCAAAATTGATTTGAATACCTAATATTCCGGCCAGATAAGAATTGTATACGGTTTGACCATATAGAATACGAGCTAATAACACTTATGTTACATCAAGTACCATCAAATTCATAATTTACTACATCAAGTACCTAATTCGTATAAAATTTGTAAAAATACTTATTTTGACATATTAAATCTGTATAAATCCTTATAAATAATTATTATATGTTAAATTATTAAAATTAAATATTAATACAAAGATTACCAAAAAAAATTATTTTAAAATTTTAAACAAAACTTAATTACCAAAAAATCAATAAACTTTTAAACATACAAATTATATTTTTAACACTAATAACATTAAACTTTTAAACAATTGACAAAAGTTCCCAAAATTTAATTAATTAAAAAAATACCCTTTTATACTGGAAGAGAGCATACAAAAAGAGGATGAAGAATTGAAAAAGAAAAAATGACTCATTCGTCCCTCTCCTCTCTCCCTCTTCCCTAATTAATCCTTCAAATTTGGAAATTTCAACTCCTTAGATTCTGTCCAATAATTGTAATCAACTTATATAATATAAGCAGAAAATAACCTGAAATTTTATTTTAATTCAAAGATTTTTTTGACGAAAAAAGACTGATTATCGCTATTGAAAGAAGAGGAGAGGAGATGGTGTGCAAAAAGTGAATTGCAAAGAGAGATGGTACATAAATGTATTTTGAATTTAGAAATTGAGTTCTTTTTATTTATTTAAAAGATTCTTCAAACAAATAGTAGTTAATTAGTTTATCCAGCAACACATTCTTTCCGCCTGTTTTCTGTTTTATTTTTGAAACAAACAGTAGTTAATACATATATTGTATTTATAAAAAAAATTAGAAATTGTATCGATAATTTAACAAAATATATGTATAAATTTTACAACTTCAATCTTGCAAATTATAAATTATATCATAAATTATAAATTTTACGTCTTAAATTTTACAAATTATATCACAACTTAAATTTTACAAATTGTATTTATAATTTTATTTATAAATATTTATACTGTATTTCTACGGTATTACTTATTTTTTTTAAAAGGGCTAAAAGTATTATATTTATAAATTTAATTTTTTTTTTTTGGGGTCGAATCATGAATATGGTAGTACTTAATGTAACGGAACTATAAATAACCCTTTTTAAATTAAGTCAAATTGTATATTTATACGGTCAACTGGTATTAAATACACAAAACCGGATCGGATTCTTGGGTGGGTCAGGTATTAGGCACTTGATGTAGTAAATTGTAAGTCCAAATCTTTTAGGGGCCGAATTATAAATTTAATGATACTTCATGTAAAAGAAGTATAATTAATTAACCCTAAATAAAAATACATCAAATATTTATATTTTCTATAAATATCAAAAGATAAATTATATCAAATCTTGATACATAACTCTTCCAGTGTCAATTATACTTGAAAGTGATTATGTCATTCATTTTACTTGTATTTATATCCCTCCACATCGAACACGTTAATCAAAATCATTATAATAAAATAATAATAATAATTTATATTACCTCTAGATGCGTGATACATATTTTAAGCCGAGTTAAAAGTATATTTAAAAATTATTTACATAAATTTCAATATATTCAAGTGATATATTTTCAACTATATACAATGCTTGCAAATATTCATGTGTTCATGAAATTCGTGTCATTAACAATGGCATATGTTATTTCTGCGCAGATTCATATGTAGATGGATTCTGCACTTTCAAGTGATCTCACGTGCGCAAATGAAACTAAACGGGACTCAAATTAATGGCCACTCCACTCATCGAATACATAAACAAGGAGGAGAACTTTTATATACGAGAAATAATGGTTATACATAGTTGTATATATTTTATTTGTGTTCAGTCTGTTAAAATTATATCGTTTTGACATATTTATTTTTTATTTCTGATTTGAAATGAGAGAAGCTTTTTTAAATAAAAAATAAAAAAAATTGCCAAAACGACGTAGTTTTAACAGACTGTACACAAATAAAACATACACAGTTATGTATATATATATATATATATAAATAGGATCAGGTCCGGACCTCCCGGACGGGAGAAAATCCGGACCCAATTTTTTTTTTTTTTGGTAGAACAACTAAAAAAAAAAAAATTTATGGAACTGAAATTTTTCCATAATACGTTGTTTTGGGTGTGTTTTTAATACCTACACCAACCAATGTATTTACAGTCTGCCCAGACTGTACAGAAATGTTTTGGTATAGGCATCCAAATCACGCCCAAAACACTGTATTATGTAAAAATTCCAATTCCATAAATTTTTTTTTTAGTTGTTTCAAAAAAAAAAAGCAAAAAAAAAATCCGTATTTTAATAGAGTCCGGGATCCCGGACTGGATCCGGACTATATATATATATATATATATATATATATATATATATATATATATATATATATATATATATATATATATTCCGTCCCACAAGGGTTTAATGTTCCACAAACTAACTATTAATGTCTTACCAAAATGGATTGATAAATTCAATTGATTGTAACATCCATTATTACATGTATGATGGTCTTATAAGACTACTACAAAAGACATTTTAAAAGAGGAAAGAATAATTATATTGTTAGCGAAATATTGTTTAGACATTATTAATCAAAAAAAAATATAACTCAATATTATCCATAGTATCTCCGTTTTCAACTGTCTTTTTAGAAAGAGGAATATTTTTTTTTCTATATTATCCAATGTATTAAATACATATTTGCTTCACCCACACTTTTTCTTTTTTCAATGCAAGAGTAACGTTAACTAATAAAGTTTTTCCTGATTAATTTGATAAAATATTAAAATATATTTTTAATCCATGTGTTTGTTTTTAAAACGTCAATTAATTGTCTACGTGTTGTGTTGCGAACACGCATGCAATAATTATAGATATATATATATATATATATATATATATATATATATATATATATATATATATAATGAGCATACTGCATGGATTTGATCCTGCTCACGCACGCGTTCATGATTTGCAGCCTTCAAGGAAAGGAACCTATTTATGAGGTAATAGTTAAAAGAGCCTCATTAGGCCACTAGAAGAAGAGGTTGGGTGGTTGCATTCTCATTCTCCCCTTTTCTGAGAAGCTAATGTTTTTTTGGATATATATATCATTGAAAATAAGAAAAGAACGGTTAGAATTAAAAATAAAAAAATGACATTCGCTATTATTAATAGCAGACAGTAAAAAAAACTTGTCCACTATTAATAGGAGCATATACTTATCAAAATGAGTTTGACTTTACCAATAAATATTTAGAGTTTATTAATCAAGATTTTATGGTTTATAAACCAGTGTAGGGTTTATTATGTATCCACATCTTTTACTTTCTCAACTTTAATAAACTATAACGCCTGATTAGTAAAATGTAAACCATAGTTTATAAACCCTAGTTAATAAATCCTAAAAGTAGAGTTTAGGGTTTATAAATCAGAATTTAGGGTTTATTAAGCATGATTTAAGGTTTATAATTATGTATCCGTAACTTTTCAACCTTAATAAACCCTAATTAATAAACCCTAAATTCTGGTTTATAAATCCTAACGCTTGTTAATAAGTCAAATCCTTATTTTCATTAACGTTCGCTATTAATAATAACAGACGCTGAGTTTTTTTTTATCGTTCGTTACTATTAATAGCGGATATATATATATATATATATATATATATATATATATATATATATATATATATATATATATATACGGATAGGATCTTAGACGGACCATTTGACAGACTAAAGGAAACACGCGGGTCAAATTTGCTGAGATCTGGGTCGATTCAATGAGACCATTTCCAAATAAAACACTCGATAATTGACATATACAAAAGAATTTCACAGATCTAATACAAACAAATTTCACAGAGCTGCGATTCTCTCAATTACATCCATTTCGCGAATTTGGCAGAGCTGAAGCAAAGAGATCTCATACTCCCTCACCTCAAACCCGGCCATTTCGCGAATTCAGAGAGCTGAAGCAAAGGGGCGATTCTCACTAGATTTCGATTCTCTCAAACCCATCCATATGAAAGACCCTTTCGCAAACCCCTCTTTATATAATTCCAGAAGATATTAAAGGTTTGATCCAGAGAGACGTTGTGCCGGAAGTTCTGAAGAAGCCTTTGTCTCCCTCGACATACAAGGATTTATTTGCTTCGTTGCTTTACGCTGAGGACTACTACCTTGAGGTATCGTAAAAAATCTGTATTTTTATTTTCCTCCCACTCATAAATACTATATAGAAATTATCATACCATCATCAATTCACAGTGCCTTGTAGAACAGTACGACTTTCCGATTTGATATAAGAGTTGTATAATATTTGACAAGTTCATAAGGGCATGTGATAGAAATAACATTCAGCTGGTAAATGATTAGATTCGCAAGGCATAACACTATAACTTATGGCTGAGTATACCTGAAAGGGGGAATAAGCAAGATGATCTTTAGATTTTGCTCTGTGATTTTTAGTAGTGGAGTAATGTTTGATTGATGATGGCCTGTTAATTTGCGGGCCATAGATGCTTCCCAATTGATGGATGTTAATTTCAATTGTTATGCAAACTACCAGTGCATCCCACAATGAGAGTCCTATGTTGTTTCGGAACAGAGGGAGTACATTATAAATTCTTTCTCAATTACTTTCCCAGTTAACAAGCCTAATTTATGGTTGTGGAACATTGATTTATATTATCTATGACAAATTTGCAACCATTGAGATAGACTTGAAAGGTAATTAGGAATATAGCGCACTGGTCCATACATTAATTTCTCTATTTTTCTTATCTTTCTATAAGCTTATAAGTGTTAATATTTATATTTTACTATTTTATATCCTCTTATAAAGGATATTTTCATTATAGAATTTTCAACTAATATTTTGTTTTTCATTTCAGGATGAGATTTTGTGGTGCTAAACCTGATGCTCTTCATAGTGCCTCTAACTATGTTGCAAAGTATAAACTTGATGCTGTGTTTCTACTCTCTCATATTTTGTTTGCTGATATTGATTTGTTATCTGTAATCATTTTTGGCATGATTAATATCATTTTTTGGGTAGTTCTGATAAACTAGAAGATTCAAATGGAAGCAATGCTGAGATTTTGGAATGAACTGCATCTTGGAATGGACTGCAGAGTCTGGCTTTGAAAAATTAATTATTTTGTGTAGTAATGAAAACATTTCAAGTCACTAGTGTGGAGTTGCTGTATAATTTAATTTGATGTCTTGTGCATGTTTAAAGACTGAGTATTTTTATGCTTTTAGTTTGTAAGCATCTTATGTATTGATAAATCATAGGATGTTTGTTATTTTGGAGTACTGGCATTGAGATAGTATAAAATCAAGTGTGTTTTTTCTTATGTATAAGAGCAATATTAGGATTTTCGGTTGTGTATGAAATTGAACTCTTTGCTCTTTAACTCACTTTCCAACCCAAATAATGACAACAATAACTTTAGCCTTACTTAGTACTTACAATCTTTATAAATTATAAGTATCAAACACACAAGATTTAGAACATAGTAATAAGTTAGTAATAAGTATCAAACACACAAGATTTAGAACATAGTAATAAGTATAAAGCACAATCTTTATAAATTATAAGTATCAAACACACAAGAAATTACAACCGATTTAGAATCCAGATTTAGAACATAGTAATTTTCATACCATAGATCCACCAATCTCATACATAACGTGTTGGTTAAATAATGAAAATTATAAAAATTACAACCGATTTAATGTTTCCAACTTCACATCACAGCCAACTTTCTTCAATAAATCAGAGCTTGAAACAACAGAGGTGCATCCAAAATCACTCTCAAAATGTGGAAGTTCATTCAAAGGAGACTTTAAATTCCGCTCTAGAGCTACAGACTCAGAGACAAGTACACTCTTGATGCAGCTTCCTTGGTCAAGATAATCTGATGTGAATAAGAGATCATCAAATGCAATGTACGGGTATTCTAAGAGCCACCTTAGTCTGTAAACATGTTATTTAAATAATTAGTTGAATTGCAAAACAAAAACAAAAAATTTGTTCTTTCAACAGAGATTTATAACAAGGTAAGTATTTGAATATGCACGTCAGTGAGGAAGCATTTTTAATAAGATTTTAAAATTTTAACACCTAAATTATATTATGATCAATGCCATATGATTTTTACTAATAGCAGTTCTAACTTCATTCATACAGAATAATCAGATTTTTTGAATCTTATCTATTTAACATGGTTGTGGGTACAAAGTTGGTCACTGAATGTATGCGTAAACTTATTTATTGTGTTTTCTGTGATATAGAACTGCTAAATTACTTAAACATATAAGGAATAATCATCTATATAAGCTTATAAAACTATGAAATCTTTATAAATAGATAATTCAATCATGTGAAGTATTTCAGATATCACCTGCATTATTAGCACAATAGTAGGAAACTGTTGAGAAATCAGGCTCACACAAATACACTAAGATAAATACAAACACACTACTGTAAGAGATATAAAATAATAACACAAGAAATTTACGTGGAAACCCAACTGGGAAAAACCACGGGGAGAGATCTCAGAAATTCACTATGAAAATAATATGGAGATTACAAACTCTCAGAATACTCTAACTGAGCTTCTCACTCTCTAACTCTCTTGGACAATCAAACTAGAGCTTTTCTCTTCTTCTCTCTAAGATATACTCTATCAATTTTGGTGTGTTTTTCCTCTTCCATTTGGCCTCCTTTTATAGCCAAAAACTTGAGGGTAGAAAAGGAAATGAGTTGTACTCATTTTCAACAAAGGAGGGCCAAGAAGAAAAACATGTTGGTGAAAGAAAACATGAAAGCAAAACAAACATGTGTGAGGACACTACAAACATGTGTTATGTGTGAGGACACTACAAATATATGTGATGTGTGAGGACACTACAAACATGTGTAATGTGAAACAATATTCAACAAACTCCACCTTGGCTCATATTTTCAAATACTGTGAACTTCTTTGTGCCTGTGAATGTATCCCTCTCCCTGGATACTCCACTACGAACTCAACATTAGACAAAGTGAATTAAGTCCAAGCAGTGCTTGAACTTTTCTGCTGTAACTGACTTTGTGAGCATATCTGCGGCATTCTCCTTTGTGTGAACTTTGCGAACTGCAATGTCACCATTGTTCAGCCACTCACGAATCTTGTGATACCGAACATCTATATGTTTGGTTCTGGCATGGAACACCTGGTTCTTTGCTAAATGAATAGCACTTTGACTATCACACTAAATCTGGATACTGTCTTGCTTGAAACCTAGTTCTTCAACTAGTCCCTTAAGCCACAAAGCCTCCTTGCTTGCCTCTGTCAATGCCATATACTCAGCCTCTGTTGTTGATAATGTTACCGTAGACTGCAACACTGACCTCCAACATATACATCCTCCACAAAAGGTGTATACAAGCCCTGTCGTAGATCTCCTTGCATCTAGGTCTCCAGCATAATCCGAATCAACGAACCCTGTAACCTCACTTCTTGCGGTATCACGATCAAACATAAGACCGTAATTGGTTGTACCTGCTAGATAACGGAAAATCCATTTTACAGCATTCTAATGCTCTTTTCCTGGATTTGCCATATACCTGCTAACCACACTGACTGCATGTGAGATATCTGGCCTTGTACATACCATGGCGTACATTAGACAGCCCACCGCATTTGCATACGGTACTTTGGACATATACTCCACCTCGTCCTCTGTTTGTGGGCTCAACTGTGAAGATAACCTGAAATGTGCTGCCAACGGAGTGCTAACTGGTTTAGCATTGTTCATGTTAAACCTCTCTAAGACCTTCTGCACATATCCTTTCTGAGTTAGCCACAACTTTCCTACCTGACGATCCCTGTGAATTTCCATACCTAGGATCTTCTTGGCTGACCCAAGATCCTTCATGTCAAATTCACTGCTCAACAAATTCTTCAGCTGAAGAATATCTGACTTCCTCTTTGCTGCTATCAACATGTCATCGACATATAACGTCAACAATACTAGAGAGCCATCATCAAGGGATCTGAAATACACACATGGATCATACTCCGAACGAGAGTAACCATGAGCCACCATGAAGTTATCAAACTTCATATACCACTGTCTTGGGGACTACTTCAAACCATAGAGAGACTTCTTCAAACTGCAAACTAAACCCTCTTTCCCTTGTTCAATAAACCCCTCAGGCTGCTTCATGTAGATCTTTTCTTCTAAATCACCATGGAGAAAAACTGTTTTCACATCAAGCTATTCTAACTCCATATCCTGTGATGCTACAATAGATAGGATCAACCGAATCGACGTGTGTTTCACAACTAGTGAGAAGATCTCATTATAGTCGATTCCCTCTCTCTGAGAGAATCCCTTTGCCACTAATCTGGCCTTGAATCTTTCACCTTCTTTATTAGACTGAGCTTCCTTTTTCCTGAACACCCACCTGCATCCTATAGCCTTCGATCCTTTTGGAAGTTGAACTAACTCCCATGTCTGGTTCTTCTGTAAAGACTCCATCTCTTTTGCCATCGCTATCGCCCATTTATCATTATCATCGGACTGAATAGCATCCTGATAGCTAGTTGGATCTCCACTACCAGCAATCAAGGCAAAGGCAACCATGTCTTCAAACCCATATCTCTGCACTGGTTTGCTGACTCGCCTTTCCCGATCTCTAACAAGATTATAGGACATCTCTTGGGGATCTAAAGGTTGATCATCTTTGATCTCTTCAGGAAGCTCCACCTCAACTGGGTGTTTCTGCAACTCACTTGCTGCAGATTCTTCATTTTCGGACTTGTTCAGCATGTGTTTCTCGTTGAACACCACATCTTTGCTGACGACCTTCTTCTTGGATACTGGATCCCATAACCTGTATCCCTTGACACCATCTTCATATCCAAAGAAAATACACTCTTTTGACCTTGGATCAAGCTTGGACTGTCGCTCTTCGACTGGCAGATGAGCATAAGCTGGACAACCAAAGATTTTTATCACAGAAAAATCAACTGGTTTCCCACTCCATACCTCTTCGGGGATTTTGTAATCAATTCCTGCTGAAGGAGATCGATTTATCAGATAACACGCTGTGTTGATTGCCTCAGCCCAGAAACTCTTGGGCAATCCTGCATTCAACCTCATACATCTGGCACGTTCCAATAGAGTTCTGTTCATCCTCTCGGCAACCCCATTTTGCTCTGGAGTTCTTTTGACTGAGAAGTGCCTGGTGATACCTTCATCTTGGCAAAACTGTAGGAATGACATGTCCTTGTATTCTGTGCCATTATCTGATCTGAAATACTTCAACTTCTTTCTGGTCTGGTTCTCTACTTTAGCTTTCCACTGCTTGAAGATTCTGAAAACCTCGGATTTCTGCTTCATAAAATACACCCACACCTTTCTGGAGTAGTCATCTATAAAGCTAACAAAATAATGGGCTCCACCCATTGACGTATCCTTGATCGGGCCCCACACATCCGAATGTACATAATCAAGTACATTCTTACTGGTATGTGCTCCTGCCTTGAAACCGACCCTTCGTTGTTTGCCGTACATGCAAAACTTGCAAAATTCCAAACTACACGTTTTGACACCTTTCAGCAACTGCCTTTTGTGAAGTTCTTTCATTCCACCTTCACTCAAATGACCAAGTCGCATGTGCCATAGTTCTGTGTTATCACTGTTGGAATTATCCTGCACTGAAATTGCTGCTCCACCAGCAATTGTGTCCCCTATCAACTTATAAAGGGTGCCCTTCTTCTAGCCTTTCATAATTACCATCGAACCCTTGATAATTTTCATGACACCATCTCTGACTGAGATACTGCAGCCTATAGAGTCAAGTACACCAACCGATAACAAACTCTTCTTCAATTCTGGAATATACCTTACATCACCCAATGTTCTGACAACTCCGTCAAACATTTTAATTTTGATGGTGCCTATCCCAGTAACTTTGCAGACTGCATTGTTACCCAATAAAACTGTACCACCATTGCAGGATGTAAAAGTATCAAACCAATCCCTATGAGGGGACATATGAAAAGAACAACCGGAATCCATGTACCAATCTGTAAGGCTGCCACTGTCTCTAACAGATAAGAGATCACCTTGTGAAGCTTCATTTTCTGTCACTGTGTACAGCTCTCCGTCACTGCACACATCTGCTTGCTCAGCAACATTAGCAGAATTTTCAATCTGCTTACCTTTCTTCTTGTTATCCTTCTTCAACAATGGACACTGATTTCTGTAGTGGCCCTTCTCGTGGCAATGATAACACTCAACCTGAGATTTATACTTCTTGCCTGTTCTCGCTTGAGACTTTTCTCTTTCCTTGCCGGAATACTTCTTTCGATTAGGACCCCTGCCACGCCCATCTGAAAAAGTAAGAAGACTGTCTCCTTGATCTCTGGAAGTAGTGCCCCTGAACTTATCTTGGTCCAGAACTGCTGACATCACATCGTCAACTGCGAGCTTTTCCTTCCCTACAAGGAGTGTAGTCTGGAGAGTTGAGTATGAATCTGGTAGAGAGACAAGAAGCAATAAGGCTTTATCTTCTTCGTCCAACTTCACATCAATACTGGTTAGTTGGGTCACCAATCTATTAAACTCATTAATATGATTGGCCAAATCCGACCCTTCTTCCATCCGAAGCCGGTACAATTCCTTCTTCAAATATAACCGATTTGACAGAGACTTTGACTTGTAAACTTTCTCAAGTTTGTCCCACAAATCCTTCGAAGAGGTTTCTGTCAAAACCTGATATTTGATCTGTGGCGCCAAACTCAATCTGATTGTTGCCACGGCCTTAGCTTCAAGTTCCGTCCATTTTTCATCCGTTATAGTCGCTGGTTTCTTCCCTTCTAGTGCATTTGTCAATCCTTGTTGAGCCAATACATCTTTGACTGTACACTGCCAAATACTGAAATTTGACTTACCGTCAAATGGTTCAACTTCATACCTCGCACTTGTGCTTGCCATCTTCGTATTTGTGACCTGCCTAATTTCTCTTTAAACGGATCGTTGGTGTGAACCGTAAGCTCTGATACCAATTGTTGAGAAATCAGGCTCACACAAATACACTAAGATAAATACAAACACACTACTGTAAGAGATATAAAATAATAACACAAGAAATTTACGTGAAAACCCAACTGGGAAAAACCACGGGGAGAGATCTCAAAAATTCACTATGAAAATAATATGGAGATTACAAACTCTCAGAATACTCTAACTGAGCTTCTCACTCTCTAACTCTCTTGGACACTCAAACTAGAGCTTTGCTCTTCTTCTCTCTAAGATATACTCTATCAATTTTGGTGTGTTTTTCCTCTTCCATTTGGCATCCTTTTATAGCCAAAAACTTGAGGGTAGAAAAGGAAATGAGTTGTACTCATTTTCAACAAAGGAGGGCCAAGAAGAAAAACATGTTGGTGAAAGAAAACATGAAAGCAAAACAAACATGTGTGAGGACACTACAAACATGTGTTATGTGTGAGGACACTACAAACATATGTGATGTGTGAGGACACTACAAACATGTGTAATATGAGACAATATTCAACAGAAACTATGAAAATGAGCAACTCAACTGAATTAATCTATAACTCATTATCTCCTCAACAATTTTACAGAGAAAACAAACTAATTTTTCATGTTTTAATCAAAATAACCTTATTGAGAAATTTTTACAAACACCTAACATACATAAGTTAGGATTTTATATGGATATTGAAGTATAAATTTCAACTCCATAACCCATTCCATCCTTATAACTTCTGAATCCTTCTGATTCACGAACATTAACCTTCCACAACAATTTCTAACAATTTAACCATTAAACTTCAATCAATTTCTATAAATTAGAAAAGAAAGAATTATTATACCTTTTGTTGTGATTTGGTTGAATTCTTTAAACAATTGCTTTATGGCTGAGATTGAAGCCCTCTTTCATGTATTATTACTCACAAACTTCTTCAACACAAGTTTGTAACACAATCGTAAGTTCGCGAAGATGTTCGGCGATTTCGCGAATCTAGCTTCAGCTTTGTGCTTTGAATGAGAATCGGGGAAAGGGGGTTTGAGAGATAATCGGAAGTATAGATTCGCGAATGGCAGAAAGAATTTCAAATTGGTTCGAATCGGCAGTGTTTTTTCCCTTTCCGCTTGTGCGTGTCTTTTTTTGGCTTTGGTCCGTCAGTTTGGTCCGGTCTGTATATATGTATGGGAAACTGTATTTGAAGCTCCTGTTTAAGTTGGAAATTGAAGGGTGGACTTTGGAAATGTGCTATTCGTGTAAGAACAGTGTACAAAATCAAAGTACCACAAAGCAGTCATTGCAAGGAAAAAGAGAAAAAGGATGTAGATGAAGAAATTACTAATTAAGGTTATTCTTTGTACAAATTGTGCATAAATAGTTGGACTCGCGTAATTAAATGGTAGTAATAAAGAATGATATACAACATCCATAAATTTAATTCATTTGCTAATTCATATATTAACCCATATATGCAATTTATGTTATAAGGCATAATAAGTAAATTGGGTTTAAAATCCAAAAGGGATAAATATGGTAAGCTAAAAATGGCTTTTCTTGTGCACATTGAATGAATACAGGGCATAATAAATCAATTGGCTTTAAAAAAATTACAAAAGAGAGAGGGGTAAATATGGCAAGTGAAAAACAATTGCACCAGCCGGGAATCGAACCCGGGTCTGTACCGTGGCAGGGTACTATTCTACCACTAGACCACTGGTGCTATTTTCTATTTCTGCGGAACTTCATTAATATGTTACGTGAGTGAGAGATTATCTTAGATAATTTATACAACATGTATATCAAGATATAATAGGAATTTCTTGTCACTCCATGACTATGTCTAAGCATTTTATAAATAAAAACCATATGCTTAAAAAAGAGGCCGAGGAATAAAAAAAAGCAGCACTTACTCCTCCTCACAGTACAGCTATCATAATTTATTTTTGAGGGGCAATTATCATTAATTGAACAAGAATAGGAAAAACCTTTAAACCGTGCTTGGGTTTACGTACAATGAGTAAAGGGTATTACAACAAATGGACTTTAATAAAGTAGAGGAAATATCTCAGATTTCAAGAAAATCATCTGTCTCATTATCCCAGTCCAGTTCAAAAGAGCTTGCAGACTTCATTAGCTCTGTTAGACCAGTGAGATCCTCCAAATAGGTAGGATGATTTATGGCTTCAAGGACGAAATCCATCTTTCTGTTTTGAAATTCGGAAACCACCTGAACATTATATTAAAAACGTAATACAAATGTCACAAATCGTTATGCTTTAGTTTCAGATATTTATTTGGTAGTAAATGTAGTTGAAGAGATCCTACAACACGAGAGCAGATCCTCTGTCCCCAATTTCCCTGTCTCCTTGTATCCCTCCACTTAAATTTTGACACATAGTCTCTTACTCAACACTAATTAATTCTAAAATTAAATAAAAGGACATGTGTCAAAATTTAAGGGGAGGACAGAGAATTTGGGGACAGAAGATTGCTCTCCTACAACACCATCATACTTCTAAAATCAGTAAAGGTGTAGGTTGGCTATGTCGTAGTATCAAGTACTGTTCTAAATTAGATCATCTAAAATCTAAATAGTATTAGTAGGAGCTTGTTCAATATATACGCTGCTAGTTGAAAACATCCTTCAAAAGATTTTTGGGTCTTTTGTTCCTACAAATTGACAAAAAAAAAATGTAATAATTCAATTTATCCCGTCTTCCTACACTAGTGTTAAGAGTTGAGAACTATGAAGAGAAGCTCAACCAACTTGGTACTTTTCACCACTATGTAATTGAATAGCTAGTTAAACATGAAGTTCAAAGAAAATTACAAGCTGGACAAAAGGGAAAATGAGTAGAAATAGTAAGAAATTGGGCAGGTAATAAATGTGTTCTTGCTTAATCTTTAGCTTAGAGATAGCATAATCAGCTGAAACTTACGATGCAGCAGCAAGCGGTACAGCTAGTTGATGAGTGACCCACAAGCGTCATCTGAGAAAATTGAGAGAGGGAGCCTCGGATTTGATGGGGTAAAATACCAAGAGGTTGCTCTATGCTTCCACTATCTGTAGAGTTGGCAAACTCAGCTTTGGCAAATATATTGTACAGTTGCAGTTGAGCCAGGGTGAGGATCAGAATGTGGATGTGCCAAAATATAGCTTCTATAATTCATATGTCTAGTGACTATTCTCACAACTTTGAAAAGTTGGTAAATAGATAGGGGATTTGTATGAAATTTTATCAAGGATTTACCCATGTGGATGATGCAAAATCCCAACTAGTAGTTCAACAGCAAGGGCCGATGAAATAGGAGCAAGTCCTGGACGTGTAACTGTGCACTGCTGGTCCAAAGTGCGGTTGGCAGTTGACTGAACCAAGAAACAGAATAAGAAATGCCTTTATACAATTAGAGCATTTAAATAATTAAACTTATTTCTTTTCAGACAACTACATACATCAATTGGGGCAACAACATCACTGCAAAAGTAACAACCTAGCCTCTTGCTTCCATCTCTGTCCGTGAGAGAAAAGTTTCCCATTTTGGCAGATAAAGCATTCACAGATTCAGCTTTGAAGTCAATGAGGGGACCAGCACCATGACGCATTACCAGGAAACTATCAAACCCTAAAGCTGCAGTAATAGTAATCTGCACATCAATTAAAAAAAAGTGCATATTAAGCGACTGATCTCCATCAACAGTGCCCAATCCAACTGTTTAGGGTTCTGAACCCAAAGCAAATTGTGCTAGTGTTTATTTAAGAATATAATAGTGAGGTCCTACTAGTTATTACATATAGCGAGTACAAAAAGGTGATCAACCTTGTTTGCATTGGCGCAAAGAAGAGTTGGAAGCCATCGGCTTTCCCTCGTATCAGTCAACAAAAAAACTGCATCATGAGAATCAATCAAATCCTGGAGCCGTCTGCAATCCTCAAGCACAGTACTCTCATCTTGACTAGGGACCGGATGCCCAGGCATTGGTATAGCCATCACAACGGCTTCCGCTTCCTGAGACAACAAATAGCACATAAACTTGATTAATATGGTTAAATTTTCCTACAATAGGATTGGGTGTGGAAAACTATGGGGGTAAATTCATTACCACCGCTGGAAATATTTGCTTGAGACTTTTAACTGCGGCTAAGGCCTTGTATTCACCACCATTGAGGCAGTCCTCCAATGTGTAGAGGGACTGCCGCAATGGATTTGACATTGCTACCTTGCCACTATCGACTAGTGTAATTTTACGAACACCCCAAGCCTGCAAATGCATAAATTTTTACAACAAAACAATAGCATAATTGAACTTATCTTGAATCTCAAACCCTCACCATAAGCATGCGAGCCACCTGGCATCCAAGGGTACCTGCTCCTAGGAGAAGACACTTGGTAGAAGACAACGTATTCAGGTCCAACGATGGTAAAGCACGCCATCTCATTAGTTTTAAATTCAAGTCTGCAGCTGATACCGCTAACCTGTCATTATTTCATCTCTAAAGGTTAAGGAGAATAACACTGGGCTATGAAGTGCAGAAACTCAAAACACACCTAGTTGGATCCATGGAATTAGCAAGAGTAATGCACCGATAAATCTTCTTCCCTCTGTTGAGTTCCCATCCAACAGCATTAGGAATATGTTGATGATCTTTCCATCCTGAACAAAATTTCATTACTTTTTCAGCAAAATAACTGCATAAAAGAGAACCCAACCGTTGAGAGAATATGTAATAATTAGAATAGAGGTGTTACCCAATTTCTGCCGCTCTACCTTGTGAAACTGATATTAAGGCTTCACCAACAAGAGACAACCCCAAATCAGCAAAACCACGGTTCTCGCGATAGCAGAAAAATAGAACTTTTTCAAGATTCCATCTTGAACAAATAAATGCAAGAAAGTTGCGGAGAGGCCAGCCAGGATTATTTGGAAGATGGCAAGGATCGTAAAAACCAAAAAGAAACTGCCAGAAACCATGAGCTTATAAATAGGCAGAAAACTAAAACAGGTTTTAGTTGAATAATAAAAAATAAAAATAAAATATCTTAGTAGAATCAATAATCGAAGCTAAAAGCGGTATGTGGACAGACCTTCTGACCATCACTTTGGCAAGTTTCCCAGTCTTTCAGATGCCTAATGGTAGCATGTGAATTTGAAGCAATAGACACCAGAAAGAATGGCACATCTGCAACAATTTACATGCTTTAAGTTCTACATTCAAAGTAATGATAGACTACCTCAATCTAGAAATGAGAGAGTCCTACTTATTTTGTGGAATTTTTCCCCCCCCGAATATTATGGTTTAAATTTGACACACTAACAAATACTTTTTCTCTCAACTTCTTTGTAAATAACAAGTTCTACACTTTAAACTTCAACAGTATTTAAAAATAATTTCTGAATTCAAACAAATTATGTCAAAGTACCAAATGAACCTAGTATTCAGAAAAGGGGGCCTCATTTCCAGAGGGAGGGAGTATACAAAAAAATGACAAGTTATATAATAAAAGGAACTTATACCTGCTGTTAAGCTGGAATTCCGCCACTCATTACAAGCTACTGATAGGGATTCCGCCTATGCCACAAAAATGATGTTGTATCAATTATGTTGGAGAAAGAAATAAAAAACCACTAAAAAAGTTTTGGAAAAAGTTGCTTAAAAAATTATTGAAAAGAACTTTCAAATTTAGAGTACCTCTTCTAGGCTGAACCACTGGGAAGCTGGCCTCAAACTAAGTACAGTTGCCGGAGGATCAAGCACCAGAGCCGGGAAAGCAAACCAGTAATGGAATTTCCATTTTTTTAGGTCCGCAAAAGATATAAGAAGGAACCTGGAAAGTACAGAACAGTCCTCCTCAGCTTTTCCAGAATGAATATCCTTCCAAATCTAATATCCAATCAAAAGTAAATTTGTTATATGAGATGACGTATTTTAAATGGGGAAAATCAGAATTAGTCTATTTAAATCGTAAGCTACTTATTTAAAAGATCAAAAAGGTTTATTTCAATGAGATAAAGCCGTCTCTAGACATACATTGTGAATTTAATATATCAAGAATAAAATCTTCATGAGTGAAGTACCTTCTTAGTTTCAGCCTTGAGCAAACTTTTTTTATCAAGGGCGTGAAATCCCTCCAATGTATTTGTGTTGTAAAGAATTCCAGGGATGGAGCATCTATTCCTGTTCCCATGACTTACTGATGGAACTGATGGTTGGTCACTTGGTTCAGGCGGCAAAGATTCAGCAAAAAGAATGAAATGATTTGATACTTGCGAATGCGAGCAGGGTGCATAGAAACCTGGAAAAAGTAATTTCGTAGCCAGAGTAGTCGATATCAGTCATCAAAAAGAGGTGAAGATAACATTTCTTTCACAAGAAAAAATCGAGGTACCTGCTACTGGAATTGGGGATTCATCAATGCGCAATTGATTGAGCTTCAAAGAAGATAATCTATGCCAAAACCCCTCATCCACAGCACTTTGAAAAGGTGAAAATTGAAGAACAGATCCATTCTCATGTCCATCCATTCTTGTGGCTATATATTACTCCTTCTCTTGACAAGTTTGAAGCTAATTCTAAGCAATACATCAATTTCACCAGGGAAAGAAAGCAAAAAAGTTAATAGAACTAAATAATCATAAGAATAAAAGAGGTTGACAATTTAACAAGTGAAATTATCAGTATGATGAAATATGTGAGGACTCAGCTTAGATGAATATTGCACACATAAATCAAAAAAATAAACACAATAAAAAGGCACATTTCATAAAGATTATTTTTTGCAGAAAATTTTGGCAAGAACATCAGGTTACATTGTAAGATCATAATAAAGCTATTTAGGTAAATCAAGTTTCAAGTTCAAAAAATCAAAGTCCTTGAGCAGTGCAGCCCAATGCAAAAAAACTGCAAGCCTATAAACACGAAGATCACAAACAAAATCTAACCCAATGACTGCCATTCTATGGTCAGGTTTCTCTTTCCAAAGATTTTTGAGTTCGTATTAATGAACCTCAAAAACAAGACATTATTAAGTCAAGATGAGATTTTTTAATTTCAAAACAAATATTTTGAATTTCATGATTTTCAAACCCGAGAACAACACTAATATATATACTTCTAACAATTAAACTGTTTTAACTATCAAGCTAATTGCACCAGTAAACAACTTCAAACCTTAAAAATTTAATATATTGGTTTTTCTTTCGACCCAATTGAAATTGGTACTCTAAACACCCAATTTTGTCATCCACTATATATTAATCACGAAAAAGAAGAAGAAGAAAACCCATCAGGAATCATTAAACAAGTAAAAAGTTTAGCCGATTGAGCTCTTTTTTATTATTATTATTATAATTTTGGGTGCTCAAAACCCCAATGCTTATTGCTAAATAAGAAGTATAAAGATCAATCCACCATATCAAAGACAAGGGCTTACCAGAAGCAAACGATTTCTCTCTTGAAGACAACAAAACCCAGATCTTTAACAAGGTCAAAGATGTTGCAGCCCGCAGCTTAATTAGAAGTAGAGTCCTTGGAGATTAAGAAGTAGAGTCCTTTGAGTTAGAATCCAGTCCAAGAAGATATATATCTAGAGAGAGAGAGAGATTGTGTGCAAGTCCTGGATTTCTATTTTTAAGTTTTATAATTCAGATTTGTAAATTTGTAAAAAATTTTGTCACTAGATAGAAGTACTCTCGTAATAATTCAAAATTTTGTTAATAATTAACTATTAATTTATTTTATTTTATGAAAATATAATTAAATTGAATTTTTTTTGTTAATAATTAAATATTAATTTATTTTATTTTATAAAAGTGTAATTAAATTGAAAAAAGTAAGTTACTAATTTATTTTTTCTTTCATCCTTGTTTGGTTTAGAAAGTTAATTTTTTTAATAGATAATTAAATAATTGATTTAATTAAAATCGAGAAGTTTATTAAAATTTTGGTAACTTATGTTGTTTTCTTGTTATATTTAAAAAGTGGTGATGTAACTAATTTAATTATATTATAATTAGTTGAATTTTCGAGTAAAATAGTTATATACGCAGTGCAACATATTAAAAAAATATTATAATTAATTCATACGATGTCAATTCGAATTGAGTGAATACAAAGTCAAATATCATAATTAATTTATCTGATGTCAGAATTGAGCGAATCTAAAGTCTACATCTACAGTTTTTCGTATGCTACAATTATGAAGAAGAAGAAAAAAAGTTACTTGACGTCATCCTCATGCCTTAAATTACTAAAAATCGCAACATGTCCCAATTCACGTCACTATTTTGAGCCCTAATTTTGAAAATTTATAACTCAGTCATATTAACTTCGAATCAAATGGTTCTTAAGCCTATTTCGGTGTAATTTTAATTTTAAAAAGGGCTGATTAATTTGGAATTTTGTAGTAGAATTTTCAGCAACAAGTTCTAATATTTTAAAATGTATAACTTACTGATTTTAAATCCGAATTGGGTGATTCTTGAGGCTAAATTCGAGTATTTGAAGTTTAATTTTTGTTAAATTTAATTAATTTGACAAATAAATTTTAATTAATGGTGATAAGACCAGAATAGTGGACTAAAGTATTAAGAATAATTTGTCATATTATGGTTTTAAGATTTCGTAAGTTTTGTTATTTATTTTTAAGTTTTAGAGTATTAATAGTGATCTAAAGCGATAATTAAAGGCTTCTTAAATAGATTATAAATTATTTTAAAATTATTAGTTTGGATTATATTTAATTCGAGGTGAATATGTTTAGGTGATGAATATGTTTAGGTCATGTGCGTTTACGCATGACCTGGTTCTGTTATTTATTATTCTGTTGGAATATTTTGTCTGTACGTTTACGCATGACCTGGTTTCATTATTTATTATTCTGTTGGGAATAACCTGTTTGTGCAATCTATCGCATGCATGGTGAATTCTTCTATTATTCCATTCTTTATTATTCTATTGGAATAACATGTCTATGTGGATTACCACATGCACGGTGAATGATCCTTTGTATTCATTCCTTGTTAAATTGTGGAAATGATCTGTATACGTGGATTACCGCATGACGGGTGAAAATCCATTTGCAGTTTCATATATTCTATTATACTCAGTTGGTTAAAATTTTGGATTCTATACTCCATGAAATTAGTAGAATATCCTGGATATTTGCGCTTCATCCAGTATATTTTTGTAGAAATATTCTTCTGAGCATTCTTGAATTTTACTCCACAAAGCAGTATCATGTTGACAATTTGGACGTTATTGGTTCCTGGATAAATTAATTCTTGAACTTGTTTTATTGAATTCGTATATCATTGTCATCATTCTCATGTTTATATTATATTGAAAGTCATCTGTGGCCTGTAGTGCATAGATGGACTTGGTATGATTATGACCAGAGATTATTCGGTATAATCATGACCGTAATGTTACAAATGATGTGGTAAAAGTCCCTCATTGGCCCGTAGTGCATTGATAGACAGTTGTTGGCATGACCATGACCATTGATGAATACACGAATATCCTTGGCCCGTAGTGCATGGATAATTTGTGGTCGTGATACTAATGAATATACTTGGCCGTAGTGTAGGGATGATGTGGATTATTTA
The DNA here is from genome assembly GCA_020205505.1 of Panax japonicus. NCBI lineage: Eukaryota > Viridiplantae > Streptophyta > Magnoliopsida > Apiales > Araliaceae > Panax > Panax japonicus. The sequence continues at coordinate 6,481,813 of CM035114.1, read as the reverse complement.
TTAAGCTGAGTCTCAGCGATAAAAGTGATGAAAAACTTTTTTAAATCATAAAAGATAGTAGATTTTATTCTCTACTTGACTCTTTTAATGGATTGCTTGTTCCGCTGCAGTTAAACTTGATGTTTGTTATATTGTATCAGTTTAACACTGTTAAAGGCTAACGATAATTTATTCTGCATTATCTTAGTCATAATATTTCTTACTGGGCTAGTTGAGCTCACCCTTTTGCTTTCATTGTTCTCTTCAGAAAATGAGAACGTAGCTGGGACTAGTCGGGGAACAGAGTGACGGTCCAGATGATAACATTAGTAGTCCTCACTATTCTATGAAATAGTGTGTTAATAAATGTATTGAGAACTTATTTTGAGTTTGAATACTGTCTAGAAAATAATATTTATATTAAAACTCACAGCTCATGTTGTATATTTAAGATTGTATTTGTATTCTGTATCATGTATTTGACGACTCAGAATAGGTGATGTATACCTATTTTGGGGGCGTCACATCAACTTTAACTTAGCTATTAAGAGTGTTCAAATCCAAGAATCAAAGAATTTGCATACTTGCTTTAATTTGTACGGGTGTAATTCCCATAAAGTTGCATACTTGCATGCCGTACCAAAAATCTTGTCCACTTTTATAAATTTCAGCCTTAAATATAAATAACAATCCTAAATTATTAATCTTTTTTCATTTCGGTGATCAACTTTTCAATCAGATCATTAAACTATTAATTTTTTTTATTTTCGTTCAATTGAACATGTCACGTCATAAATTAATGACGCGACCTCGCTGACTAGGCGAATAAATGTTTATGTGTAATTAAAGATTAAGCTTAAATATAAATTACTACCCTGAACTATTGATATTTTTCTACTTTGATGATCGATCTTTCAATTTTTTCAATCAAGTGATTAAACTATTAATTTTTTCTACTTTAATTCAATTGAATTTGTCACGTTATAAATTGACGACGTGACTTTAACATCTAAGGATGTAATTGATGATGTGTTAAAATATTACTCATTTTATAATTAGTTTAAATCATTTTATAAAAACTAAATAGGGATAAATGTAATATTATATTATAATTTAACAAAAAAAATTAAAAGAATTTAAAAATGAAACATCTATGTAAGAGGTCTTTTTTATTCGAAAAAAAAGAACTAAGTAATTATTCTGAAAAATATTACTTATCACTATCATTAACACATAAATTTTCAAACAAAATATAAAGAAAAAAAACTATATGTAACTAATTATTCGATATCATCTTACTTACAACTATCATTAACGATTTATTTTTCACAAAATAAAAAATGATATTAAATTATTAGAATATAATTTACACAATCACTTTCCATGTACTTGAGGTCTTAGTTAATAGAGAAAACCAATTAAGAATTAGTAATTAAAAAGTAAATAACTTTCATCAATTTTCTTTTGTGAATCCACCATCTTTAACTTCAATTGAACTCCTAATTTTTCTCATCCACTAAATTTTGTAGAAAAATAATATATATTACAAATATTTATGTCAATTTTTTGATTGCCAGAATGCTAGTTAGGTGAATAAGTATTAGTGGTAATTATGTTAGAAATATATTTTCTATTTAAAAAGTTTTGCACACTTCGTCTCTCATTTTTTTTAGCCTAATGTTTGTATCATTGTTTTTTCTCTCCCGCCCGATTATCTACCACCTCCTAAATTCTCTCCCCTGCTAAAATTTGTATTTTTATATAAAAATGTGCAATTTTTATTTTAAAATTTTGCATGTGTGCCACGTAACTAGTATAAGCCATACCGAGTCTTAAGGGTTGTTTGTTTTCCGTTGAATGGGTTGATATCTGAATGATCCAAAATCTGAACGAATTAGTCATTAAGAGTGTTTGTTTTAGAGTTTTAAAATCTAAATGAGGCTGAATAGCACTGAGCGATTCTTTTAAAAAACTTTGACTGAATTAGTCTGAATGATGACTTTTTACCCAAATAGTCATCCATTTCTATTTCGATCATCTGCCGACTGCCATCGCACACCCAATACATGCAAGCAAACCCACCTCCGTCTTCAAACCCCTAGATTCTCCGCCGTCGAAAATCCTTCTCCTCCACCACCCATCTTCAAAATCCTACCACCTTAGAGCCAATTCTGCAGTTATATCATGACTAAATTGCAAAAAGAAAAAGAAAAAAAAAAAAAAAATCAACCCAAAACAAAAACCATATCTCCTCTCATTCAACAAATACAAAAATCCAAATTATGAAGAAAAAAAAGGGGGAAGAAGAAGAAAATGGGGGACTGAAATACAAATTCAGTTTTTATTAAACACCTATTAGCATTTTAAGATGTCTATAAATGAATATATTTTGACTTTATTAGGATACTTCATTTATATTTGTTCCGCACCATTTTTGGCAAAAATCTGCATATGTAAGTAATAAAAAACAAGTTTTTATTAGATAAACAACATTCTCAAATACGTAAGAATTTTAAAACTTGCAATTTTCCAAACACATTAAGCAATATGTTACATTTCCTTGTCCTTTAAAAGGAACAACTTACACCTTCAACCAATACTAAAAGAGAGTGGACACGAGTTGAGTTTATTTTATAGTATCAAACAATCAAAAGTAAAATGAAGGTGTTTCTTGATATACCAAGCACCATAGTCTACATCCAAAGCTGCAACTTAGATCAAATCTTATGTTATAAGTCTAGGCTATACAGAATACACATAATCAGACTACTCGGGATGCTACTCATGAAGATGAGCTTGAAGACTCAAAGAAAGAAATCCTGCGCCTTTTGTTTGGAAGCAATGTTCGCGGTGAGTACTCCATGCATACAGAAATCTTATCCACTATTGAACTTAAAGCCTGACGAACTGAATTCAAAAGAAGCTGTTGTTCCTCAGCATTACCATTGCCTCTGCCACTCGTGAAAACAAACACATTCTTCACCCGCTTGCCCAAGGTTGAAATCTCTGACTTCACTATATTTAGCTGAAGGGCATTAAGAGCTTTTTTCACATCAGATAGGAGCTCGGGATTGTAATCACAACAGAGAGATGCCAAGAAGTAGGTTCCGTCTCTGGAACTCTCATCAAGTGGCTCAACTCTCACTTCATCCGCATCCATGGGAATAAGTACACCTTTACTGGCTTCTGTTGCAGAATTCTTCAGCTGTTTCACTTGGCAGATAACTTCTGCAAGCAAAGTGGCTTTGTCCATCTATGCACAATAGTTCAAATGTCAGGGTTATCAGAATATTACCATTACTACTAATACAAGAACATTTATGAAGTAACGAGACAACTGAGGATTAACAACAAACCTTTTAGTAGCATTATAAATAAAAAGCGAAAACATTGCATCACATTTGTTTCCTGCAGAAAGTATTTCCCAAAGCTCTCCATTTTTTTTAGCTTGAAACGCTATGGTTCAAAAGTTATTGATTGCTTAATTACAAAGGAAAAGGGGAAAACATAACTAGAAATAATGACAATAGTATTTAAATATAGTTTCATGTCATTCTCCATGATGTTTTAGCAATAAGAAAATTATATATCTTTTGAAGCCACTTACCCAAAAATACTGAGTTTATCTTTTGAAGCCACCACTTAACATGCAGAAAGACAAACCGCAAACAATTTCCTCGTTCTTTTTCTCCCCCTTGTTTTCTTTTTGAATTAAAATAGATACCATGCTGACTATATCTAGGTTAATTTTCTGTTAAACTCGGAAAGGAAATAGAGGCTTGGCCTAGCAAAGTGAATAACTCAGGATGCAGCCTATTCAATTAATTAAAACCCGGAAGCTTACATGTTTTTCTTACTAAATGTTAGTTCGTTGCTCACACACCTAAACATGATTAAATAGTCACCAGTTAACCTACCCAATTATTAGCCCTATATTTCTATTTTAACAACATAGACCACATTAAGGCATCCATACCAACCAGCTGGTATGGCAACCCAACATCTATCACTTTCATATACGTGTATAGCCTCCTAACTATGATCTTTGACAATGAATTGTTAATATTTATTTTAGTTGGCAAGCAACCCCAGTATCCTTATATATAATAGTATTAGACTATGTTCTTCTTCTTTTTCTTCCATAAGATAATACCCTTTACTTTAATCAACTAAGGACCTTATGACTCAGCTATCAATCAATTGAGATCAGCCTCTATGTCATCAGTAGCTTCCTTTTTTCTTTCTTCCTCCTTCCTCCCTTTGTTTTATTTAATTTCCGTCCATGTGCCTTATTTGAAGATAGTTGCATCAAACTCATATCTGTGCATTCTGGTGCTTTAAGTAAATTTATTGCAATTCACAATTTACATATATTAGAACTGAAATTATGATTATTATCTTACGATGATAATATGTTCCAATAAATCAATCCATCTACAGATCAACTAATTAACAATGTATAAATATTGACATTTTGTAGCTTGCTATGAATTCAATATCACCATATGTTTGACTTAGTGATTCCTATATATTAAGTGAAAGTCAGCTCTCAGAGTTGTATAAGTTTGCATATTTTTAATATTAACAAAGAATTCTTTCATATAACACTCGAGGGGATACTTAATCAACAAATTTTTTAATCTAATATACGGGGAACAACTACTAGAAACTATACCGTATGCACTACTAAACATAAAGTCTCATCTTTTTTTGGTTGTTGACTAAACTCTTGAAAGAAGCAGAAAGCTCCAAAATAAGTGGATACAATCATTTTAATTATGCCATCTTTTATCAGGAATAATAGAACAGATATCTCTGAAACTGCAGCAACAACTTCAATTCAGACTTTCAAAACCAATTAATGTCACTTCTTGTTTAAATCTCAGTTGCAGGATAACATAAAGCAACTAATATTTATAAGAATTCAGTAAATGAGTCGATCATTCACAAATTATTACTTGAAATCATGAAGTTAAACAACTACTGATATCATCTAAGCATATATATAGTACTAATAGTAGCATTTATTTACCAAAACAATTGATCATATAAAAATATAGATAACCTTTCCAGCACATGGCACAAAACCACGAAGCGTATCCAGATGAGCATTGATCCTCTCTCTCCTCCTCCTCTCAGCCTCACTATGGCTCTTCAAAGCTGCCACATCTTTCACCTCCAAAACCCCATCTTTCTTCTCCACTCCCCCAGGAGCCTTCACAAGCTCCCCTTTCTCCCCATCCAACACCAAAGAGTGCGAATTCAACATTGACCCACTTCCCAAATTCCCACCCAGACTCCCCCAAAACTGCTCCACCAATCCAAAATGACCAAATCCAAAGTCCCGTTTTTTGGAATTGCAAGAATACCAATCCATATTTGACTTTAAAGTATATATCAAAATTTATATCTACTGCAACCAAAAATTCAGCAGAAAAAACCTTTGTGGAAAATATCGAGAAAAAAATATGTATACAGAGATATAGATATAAATTCTGTCTCTAATCTTTGAATGAACTACGGGTCTAGACCAGGAGGGCGATTAGTTGGAGAAAACCAGAAAGAGAGCATACGATTGAAGGAAGCAACTGAAGAAGAAGTGAAGCTGGGTTTGGTCATATCTTCCATTAGAGGAGAGAAAAAGATAAGCAGGGCTTTGATTGGGGAAGAGATTAATGAGAGAAAATCCACATTTTCTTCTTGCTAGTCTTGAATTGGAGCATTTCGATGTGATTTGAGTGGCGGGGAGGTTTGAATCTGCGTGACCCAGTTGAGGAAATCGATGAATATAGAAAGAAATTGAATCAGAACCCTAGAAAATCAACGTAAATGTGTGTTTATCTGCGGAGAAAATGACAAAAGGAAAAAGGTTTGCAGAGACTTTCAAGAACTGGGGTTTGAGATTTGGGAGATTTAGGCTCACAAAGTTCCAACTGCTACTGCTTATTATATACTGTAGTATACATTTTCAAGTGATTTTTAATTGCGCTGGAGATAGACAAGTACAACCACCTACTTCCTATTAGAAAATGAATATTTGGGTTAAGACTTTTTGCTCTGTTTTTCTTTATTCATTTTTTAAAGTTTTTAATGATTTTTTTGGTCGTGTTTCTTTTTGCTCTTTTCGTTAACCAAACTACACAAATTTCTTTAATTTATAATTTTTTATTCATATTTAGATCATATTAATTTAAAAAGTTCAAATTACTTGGGTTTGATTCGAGATCGGACTTTACTTGAAAGCTAAACGAGATAAATTTTATAAACCAAATTTAAACAATTTAGTATTGGACTCGATTCGGTTCATTTACACTCCTATTCACAAGGGCCACAAAAGCACATGGGATGAGCAACCTTGGACTTAAGTTATGGAACAATTATATTTTATAGTACATTTAAAAATATAATTACAATAAAAGTGCACTCATTAAATATTTACATAACTAATACACTTTCATATTTATTTACATATTCTAGTGTAATTAGGATTCCTTAATTTAGAGAATTATAATTCAATTAGAATTCCTTAATTTAGGTTCTTCTATCTCTCCTCATCTAGAATAACTCTATTAATTAGTCTCCCCCCTTTTTCTTCTTCTACATCCAACATATTCATTCTTGTTAATGCCCTCCTCATCCGCCCTACTCCACCGCCCTCCTCCGTCCTCCACTGCCCTCCTCCGTCCTCCTCCATTGCTCTCCTCCGCCCTCCTCCACTGTATAAATTAGGTCCTTCTCCTCCGTCCTGCTCCGCCATTAACGCCATCCTCCACCATTAACCTATACAGTTCCAATTTGTTAATGTCATCCTCCACATCCACACCATTAATACCTTCCTACACATCCACACTTGCGATTTTTTTCATAGTACAGTTGCTGCGATTTTTTTATAGTACAGTTGATAGCCAAACATTCATACCAAGGTAACCAATTCAGTATTATTAGGTTTCTAATTTATTTTTAAAAAATCTATTATAGATTTTTTTTTATTTAGGAATGCAGTTGGTAGCTAACACTTTATATAAATATAACCAATTCAGTTATATTGGGTTACCAATTAATTAAAAAAAATTTATTGTAGATTTTTTTAATAATGTAATTGATAGTCAAATGTTAATACAAAAGTAACCAATTCAGTTTTATTGGGTTACCAATTAATGAAATTTTTTTTATTATAGATTTTTTTTATAGTGCAGTTCTATTGGTTACCCATAAAAACTAAAATGGTTACCTTTGTATAAATATTTGGATACCAACTGCAATAAAATTTATCTTTTTCTCCTTTTAATTTCTGGACTAAATCAACCTTCATAATAATGGCAGCTGTGACCGGCGTCCATGGTGTTGAAGCGGCGGTGTCCATGATGAAGCGGAGGAAGATGACCGGCGTCCATGGTGAAGCGGAGGAAGATGGCCAGCGTCCATGGTGTTGAAGTGGCGGCGAAGGGAGGAGGAAGATGACCGGCGAAGGGGAGGAAGAAGACGACGTTTCCAAATTTTGAATATTTGAATTTTAATTATTATTTTTGAATTTATTTTGTTTGTTAGATCCTAGATATTTGAATTTTAATTATTAATTATGGTAGTTATTTCTCCTTGATTTTAGGTTTCCTTATTATTATGAATTGAATCCTATACTAATTCCCTAAATTAAGGAATCCTAATTGCACTAATATTGTAAATAAATATAGAAAGTGTATTAATTATATAAATATTTTATGAGTGCACTAATAGTGTAATTACTTTCTAAATGTTGTATACTTATGTAAAGGACCTTTAAGTTATTACCAGCATCCATTAGCGTAGAGTATAGTACAGTTGGAAGTCCAAACCGCACATAAAATCGTTAGAGTGTAATTTGATAATTCTAAAATCACACATGACACATTTATAATTGGTGCGGTGCAATATTTAAATTTGCGATGCAGTATTATTTAGTTCGGTTTCAGTTCTCAAACCAATTTACATAGTCAACAATAAATATTCAGTACATCAAATTCATCTTTATGCCTAAGAAACCATACATGAAATTAACATAATAACATCAAGTAACAAGTGTTTATGTTTGAAATATGTTACGCATTGTTGGGTCTCCATTTTTATTTATATTTTGATAATAACAAATATTTAGGAAAATACGAAAAAGAGAATAAAAATAGAATCCTCTTCATAGGTTTTAATTTTTGATTTTAAAGCTCATCTCAAAAACCTCTTCAAAATCTTTTTCCTACTAGCATTGAATTTATTTTTATTGATCTAGATAAAATATAAAATGTTATGAAAATAATTTCATATAGTAACATTTCTCAAGGTATGACATTTTTATTATTTAGTAGTGTTCTAAAATTTTTCGCCTAGGCGTTAGATCCCTCCTTGGCGCCCCGCCTAGGCATTAGGCCCCCCTTGGCGCCTCGCCTAGGAGATAGGCCTTCCTGACGCCTCACCTAAGCCCAAGACGGCAAAAAAATTCTTCTTAGAAAATTAGGCGGGGTCAAGGAGGAGAGTTTTTTTCTAATAAATACCTAAACCAGATTTTGATATATTTATTTTTCTAATGATTTACCATATTCATAATACTGGTTGTAGCATATCAAATTACAATAAGAAGTGAACAATATCAAGTCAAAATAGATAATTTCATTATAGTTATAATTTTTTGAACTTGTATTAACTTCAAATTATATTAATGATGATATATTTGTAATATTTAGTTTAATTCAATATAATTCTTAAATTTATGTTTAGTTTCTTAAGTTTTAATATTGAATTAAAATTTTGAAACTTTAAATTTTATTATTTAATAGCAATCTTGTTTATGAATAAAATTAATACATTAAAAATATGTTTGAACTTTGAACAATTGTATGTTTGTGTTTGAACTTTGACATTAGTAATATGGATATATATTTGAACTTTAAGCAAATGCCTTTATTATCTTTATTATAAATTATTTTGCTTTATGTTATTATTTTATTTGAATAAATATAAAATAAAATATTAAAATTAATTTAAAATAAAAAAATTCACCTAGGCCTTGTCCAGGCTCCTGACATGTAATATTTTAGAAAATTGTTAAATCTACAATATTTTTTGTTATTTTTACAACAAAAGTGTCGCTGTAGATGTATAGCGACATTGAAAACCGTCGCTATAGGATCTATATCGACACTTTTATTGTGAAAATAATATTTTTTGTTATGAATTTAACAATTTCCAACATTTTATTGGTCATCATTAAATACCCATTCCAAAATAGCCTTAAAAGTAAAAGAAATCAAAGGACCAAATACTTGCAATGATTCGGTCAATATATTTTAAATGGACTATGCTTGTGACTTTAATTATTTATCTCACCCATACATGTAATCACTTACGAATTTAGTATATGACTATTTTGTTTTAATAATTTATTCCCCCATAGAAGTTGAATGTCGTAATTTTAAATTATGTGTCTGCACATGTTTGCCTCCCCCTCAAAAAATAAAAATAAAAAACTCCATGCAGCGAAAAATCTCTGATTTCCGACGACGTGACGGGCAATTTGGTTTGCACATCATGCAGCGTCGTTCTGGAATTCAACAATTTTGAAGCCCCCATCGGCGGCATTAATGGCCCACCGGCACCTCCGTCCGCATCGGCACCGCGTGCTCCGGTAATGACTATACCTGAAACAAAATCTTACAAAGCACAAACTTTTATTGAAGATTTAGTGTTTAAGTTAAATTTCTCTGCTTCTTGGTCTAATTAATGAGGTTAAAAATATGATTGGAACAATTACAGAAGGAGAATATGGTCAAGGTGATTGGTTTAGGGTATTTATTGGTGCTTGGGAAATATAGTAAGCCTTTGCCAGTGGCGGAGGTGGCAGCATTAATTAATTGTGATAGTCATGAGTTAGGTCGAATGGTTGCCCGGGTTGTTGATTTTCTTGAGTTGAAATTGCCCGAGTTTGATATTGTTAATTTGTATGAATATGGGATTTGGAATTGTTGGAAATGGGTTTGATAAAATATATATTTGTGTTCAAATCCATTAAGAATTGAATGAGAAAATTGACGGACCGGACCGGGTCGGGTCGGGTCATGTTATATATATATATATATTATCTTTTTGGACAAAATATGTTTAATTAATTATCAGATTTTATCAGATTTTTTATTAAGCTTATTACCTCCAACGGTAATAAACTGTAATAAACTGACAATTTTTCTATAAAAACAAGTTGGTGCATATTATCAGGAGAGAGAAAGGGGGTCCTGTTCTCATTATTATAGAAAGAGAGAAAGGATAGAAAAAATTGCAGCAAATTTGATTTCCCATTTCAAAAAACAATTTCAAGAGTCCTGTTCCAATTTCATTCTCTTTGTTGGCAAAGTAAGTGCAACTTGTCTTCATTTTTTCTTCAAGTGTTGTACCGTAAGTTTTATTCATCATTATTATAGAAATAATTTCTATTCATATACATCATTTGCATCATTATTAAAAGTTCGGTACAAAACATAAATTTTGGTTCGATGAATTCTTAATTTTGTAATGCTACTAATTAAGAATTGAAATCCGTTTTATCTTGGGAAGCAATTATTCAATTAACCCTTAGCATCTGTGGGGGAATAAATTTGCTTTAAGGAGACTTTGTGAATTCAAAGGACTCGGATTTATATTTTTCATTTTTGCATAATTTATTTATATGCATTATTAAATAATACTATATATTACAGATAACAATCTTAAAGCAAAGTTATATTTTCTGTAATTATAGTACTATTTTATGTGAACAAAAGATTATTTTCTGAAAATAGAAAATTGTTTTATAAAACAAGTTTTTTGTTTTGGAAAAAGTGCATTTCTGGAAACTTTGTTTTTGTTTTTTGTTTTCTGCAAATTCTGTTATGCATATGCTTATACACATAATTATGGAAATTTATTTCTGTTATTAATATTTGTTTCAGTACCGTTGCATTTATAACAAATGAATCTGTTTCAGTACCGTTACATTTTTTTTTTTTTGCAAACTACCGTTGGAGGGTTGTTTATGTGGAGAAAAAAAAATGTAAATTACCGTTGTTAAACAATTTTTTGCACATTAACTCTCAATACAAGGATTTTTTGCAGAATATCTTAAGAAAATTCTTTGCAATTTTACCGTTGTTATTCTTGTTGAACCAATATTACCGTTCACAAAACCAAATGTAAATGTTTAAATATTTCCATGTTAATATTCTGTTTAGTTTCTAAATATTATTCTGTGATTAAAATAATAAAATAATTTCTGGAAATTAATTGCATTTATATGTAAACATTTTGCAATTATTATATATATATACATAAAATAATTCTGTTATTTATGTGTATTTTGTACCAAAAGTAGTATTCATTCTGACATGAAATTAATTTCTTTACTGTTTTATGATTGAATATTATTACATGCAATTCTGTTATTTCCAATTTCTTAGAAATATATATATATATATATATATATATATATATATATATATATATATATATATATATATATATGCAAATAGATAATATTCGGTTATATATATATATTGCATGTAATACTATGTATTCTGTTTATGCATGAATAGACACTAATAATTACCAATAATGTGGCTTTTGGTATAATATAAAAGATTACATACATGCTTGAGAGTATTAGTTAAATAACAGAACAATTGAGTTGCCATTTTGTTAATTATCCATGCTTTTGGTTACATGCATGCTTTTGGTGTAATATAGATTACATGCATGCTTTTGGTGTAATATAGAAGTCATCATTTTAGTTAAGAATTTTCAAAGACTGCAGCACTGCATCAAGCATATATAAAAGTACGAATATAATTATAAAATTATATGAGTGCAGTAATTGTTTTCGGATGAAAGTGCAGTAAGTTTTTGCATCTCAGTTTTAATTTCAAACGATAAGTGCAGTAAATTTAATATTGCATATTCTGATTTCCTGCAATAAAGTGCAGTAAGTTTAATTGCATGTTCTGTTCTTTTGTATATTAACAGTTTATTGCATGATAATGGGTATTCTGTTATTGTGTATTCTTTGTCTATTCATTATTGTCTATACATGTCAATTCATTTGACTTACTAATAAATATAATAATAGAATATTAACATTTGGTAATTCTGTTATTATCCTAAGTTTTATTGTGGAATAATTTTTGTGTTGGATTTTTAACAAAAGTTGTCCAACTTTAGAATACAAATTATTTTTGAATTTGTGCTATATAAAAAAAAAAAAATAAAATAATATTTTTGTAAACAAAATTTGTTACATCTTGTACAAACAGAAATTTGTTTCTGTTTATTGACATTTGTCTTCTTTGTATAAAAGAAATGACATCTACAAGTACCATTTCTGCCATGAGTATGTCTCATGGAGAAAAGCCAAAGAAGTTCAAGAAAGAACAGAAGCATCAAGCAAATGTGACAGAACTGGAAAAATTGTCTGAAAATATTTCAGACATTAATCTTTCTGCAGTTGTATCTGAATGCAATTTGGTAATAAACCCTAAAGAGTGGTACGTGGACACTGGAGCTACTCGCCACATATGTTCCAACAAATGGATGTTTTCTACTTACAAGCAAGTAGAAAATGATGATCAACTCTTTATGGGAAACTCCTCTAGTTCAAAGGTTCAAGGACGTGGAAAGATTATACTGAAAATGACATCTGGCAAAGAACTGACTTTGAATGAAGTGCTTCATGTGCCAGATATTCGCAAGAATCTAGTTTCTGGGTCACTACTGAGCAAGAATGGCTTTAAGTTGGTGTTTGTGTCTGATAAGTTTGTACTTACTAAGAATGATATGTTTGTAGGAAAGGGCTACATGAATGATGGGCTCTTTAAGATGAATGTTATGACTGTTGTACCAAAGTCTATTGATAATAATAAAATTAATTCTTCTGCTTACTTGTTAGAGTCTTCAAACATATGGCATGCTAGATTAGGACATGTTAATTATAATACTTTGCGTAGATTAATTAATTTAGAATTCTTGCCTAAATTTGATATTAATCTAAAACATAAATGTGAAATTTGTGTGGAATCAAAAATGACAAGATTACCCTTTCAATCAGTTGAAAGGAAAACTGAACCTCTAGATTTAATTCACACTGACATATGTGACTTAAAGTTTGTGCAAACTAGAGGTGGGAAAAAATATTTCATAACCTTTATTGATGATTGCACAAGATATTGTTATGTATATTTGCTAAGAAGCAAAGATGAGGCCGTAGAAATGTTTCAACTTTATAAAAATGAAGTTGAAAATTAACTTAGCAAAAAGATTAAAGCAATAAGAAGTGATAGAGGTGGTGAATATGAATCACCATTTGAAGAGATTTGCTCTACTCATGGTATTATTCACCAAACTACAGCTCCTTATTCACCTCAATCTAACGGTATTGCTGAACGCAAGAACCGAACATTAAAAGAAATGTTGAATGCTATGTTGAACAGTTCTGGAGCACCACAGAATTTGTGGGGGGAAGCTTTGCTTTCTGCCAATTATATTCTTAACAAAGTGCCTCATAAGAAAACTCACAAAACCCCTTATGAATTATGGAAAGGTCATAGACCTTGCTATAAATACTTAAGAGTGTGGGGGTGTCTAGCAAAAGTGATGGTTCCTAAACCTAAAAAGGTTAAGATAGGACCAAAAACGATTGACTGTGTTTTCATTGGTTATGCAAATAACAGCAGTGCTTATCGCTTTCTTGTTCATAAATCTGAAATTAACGATATTCATGTTAATACATTTATTGAATCAAGAGATGCATCATTTTTTGAGAATATTTTTCCATATAATGGAAATAATGATTCAAATTCAAACAAAAGACCTTTGGATGCTACTAGTGATAATCCTGAAAATATAGACAAAGAGTCTGTAGTGGATGAACCTAGACGTAGCAAAAGAGCAAGGACTTCAACGTCTTTTGGTCCGGATTTTCTAACATTTTTGTTAGAAAATGATCCTCATACCTACAAGGAAGCAGTATCCTCTCCAGATGCTTCTCATTGGAAAGAAGCAATAAATAGCGAAATTGAGTCTATTATGCAAAATCATACATGGGAACTGGTGGATCTTCCACCTGGTTCAAAACCTTTAGGGTATAAATGGATTTTCAAAAAGAAGTTGAAAGCTGATGGCTCAATTGATAAATACAAAGCAAGGCTTGTTGTTAAAGGCTATAGACAAAAGGAAGGATTAGATTATTTCGACACTTATTCACCTGTTACAAGAATTACATCTATTCGAATGCTAATAGCAATAGCATCTTTAAATAGACTTGAAATACATCAAATGGATGTAAAGACTGCATTCTTAAATGGTGAATTAGATGAAGAAATATATATGGAACAACCTGAAGGTTTCACTGCTCCTGGACAAGAGAGGAAAATATGTAAACTTGTTAAATCCTTGTATGGATTAAAACAAGCACCAAAACAATGGCATGAGAAATTTGATAATGCTATGTTATCAAATGGATTTAAAATCAATGAGTGTGACAAATGTGTTTATGTCAAAAGCACTCAAAAGGAATATGTCATTGTTTGTCTTTATGTGGATGATATGTTAATCATGGGTAGCAACAATGAAGTTATCAAATCAACAAAACGTATGTTGTCAAATAGATTTGACATGAAAGACTTGGGGGTTGCTGATATAATATTAGGAATCAAGATTTCTAGAACCTCTGATGGAATTATATTATCTCAATCTCATTACATTGAGAAAATACTTGAAAAATTTAACAAGTATAATATAATTCTGAATAAAATCCCAGTTGATATAAATCTTCATCTAGCTAAAAATGAAGGTGATAGCATATCTCAACTAGAATATTCTCGTATAATAGGCAGTTTAATGTACGTCATGAACTGTACTAGACCAGACATAGCTTATTCAGTAAGTAAGCTAAGTAGGTATACGAGTAATCCAGGTAAAGATCACTGGAAAGCAATTTTGAGAGTTTTAGGATACCTAAAACATACTCAAAAATATGGACTGCACTATACAAGATATCCAGCAGTATTGGAAGGATATAGTGATGCTAATTGGATATCTGACAATAAAGACTCGAAATCCACAAGTGGATATGTCTTTACACTTGGAGGTGCAGCAGTATCTTGGAAATCCTCAAAACAAACGTGTATTGCAAGGTCTACAATGGAATCAGAATTCATTGCTTTAGACAAAGCTGGAGAAGAAGCTGAGTGGCTTCGTAATTTCTTAGAGGATATTCCAAATTGGTCAAGACCTGTGCCAGCTATATGTATACACTGTGATAGCCAATCAGCGATTGGAAGAGCACAGAGTCATTTATATAACGGTAAGTCACGTCATATACGACGAAGACATAATACCGTTAGACAATTGCTCTCAAATGGAATTATCTCAATTGACTATGTAAAGTCAAAAGATAATATTGCGGATCCGCTTACGAAAGGTTTAACAAGAGAGCAAGTGGAAAAATCATCAAGGGGAATGGGTTTAAAGCCTACTGTTTAAATAAGAGTCGTCATAGTGGCAACCCAACCTAGCTGACTGGAGATCCCAAGATCTAGGTTCAATGGGCAAACCGAACTATGTAGTACTCCGTAAAGCACTGAGGAGATATTTACTCCTAACCATTCCTAAGATGAGACAGTGCACATCTGCCGCGAGAATCAGGATAAGTTACGCTTTTAATGACTTTTATATCTTGAAATGCGTTCAAGTGGGGTATTGCAGGATACTCTTGTGATAGAAGTCACCTACGTGAGTAAGAAGGGGGCCACTTCTGTGAGAATTATGAAGGCTGAATTCTCTAATATACTTACGGAACCAAGAGGTGTTTCAAGGCCAAAATGAACACAAACGTGAGAACCAATTATGTCTGAAGAGATATTTTGTGAATTCTATTGTCTTGGTTTACACAAAAAGCTGACAGTTCAAAGACATCAAGTCTACTGATTAGCCGAGTAAATCCGATAGATTTTACTAGGGCAAGTTCAAAGTCACTAGGCTACTTAACCTGATGAAATATCTTTTCTCATGTACTCGAACTAGAGTCTGCATATTCATAACATATTTTGCATATTGTAAAGCCAATTTTACATTCATGTGGGGGATTGTTGGAAATGGGTTTGATAAAATATATATTTGTGTTCAAATCCATTAAGAATTGAATGAGAAAATTGACGGACCGGACCGGGTCGGGTCGGGTCATGTTATATATATATATATTATCTTTTTGGACAAAATATGTTTAATTAATTATCAGATTTTATCAGATTTTTTATTAAGCTTATTACCTCCAACGGTAATAAACTGTAATAAACTGACAATTTTTCTATAAAAACAAGTTGGTGCATATTATCAGGAGAGAGAAAGGGGGTCCTGTTCTCATTATTATAGAAAGAGAGAAAGGATAGAAAAAATTGCAGCAAATTTGATTTCCCATTTCAAAAAACAATTTCAAGAGTCCTGTTCCAATTTCATTCTCTTTGTTGGCAAAGTAAGTGCAACTTGTCTTCATTTTTTCTTCAAGTGTTGTACCGTAAGTTTTATTCATCATTATTATAGAAATAATTTCTATTCATATACATCATTTGCATCATTATTAAAAGTTCGGTACAAAACATAAATTTTGGTTCGATGAATTCTTAATTTTGTAATGCTACTAATTAAGAATTGAAATCCGTTTTATCTTGGGAAGCAATTATTCAATTAACCCTTAGCATCTGTGGGGGAATAAATTTGCTTTAAGGAGACTTTGTGAATTCAAAGGACTCGGATTTATATTTTTCATTTTTGCATAATTTATTTATATGCATTATTAAATAATACTATATATTACAGATAACAGGAATTGCCCAAGTTTTAATGGAATTGAGAGGGATACAATTGAGAGGATGTTGAAACAAGGGGTGTTTTTGGTGCAGTGTTTAGTGAAGTGATGGTTGACGGGAGGGAGGTAGCCGGTTCAGGCGATGGTGGCTGTTTTGGCATTTCTTGGACAATTGAATGTATTTTATGTTAAAATTGAGGGCGTGGCAAAGGAATTGAATGTGACTTAGTTACATGTAGGTTGAGGTACACGGAGTTGTTAGAGAGGCTTGTGGATGTTGCCATGGGAAAGTATGTTACTGTTAAAAATATTGTGAAGAATGCTCCATTTGTGATACAAAACATGGAGATGAAGTTGATGTCTAAGGATGGAAAAGGGAGGAAGAGTTTAGCTAATGTGAGATTTGATATGGATGATTTTCTTGGTGATTGTTTCAGGGAATGAGTTGATTATTTTGCTGGTTGTTATCGGCCTCATGGGAATGAAAATGATTCTTGAGGTAGAACGGTCGCATAGATGGAGTGTTGTTGATCTGGAGAAGCTCAAGTTTTCACCTGAATTCTTGTCCATGATATATTCAAAGTTCTTGGACGAGGTTTCTGATTTTCAATCCACATTGGTATGCAGAACGGAAAATGGAAGGAGGAGACATGATGACTTTCTTTCTTGTACAGACTGGTGGAAAGGCAAGTCAGAACTGCACAAAAAACTTTTTCTTCAGAAAATTTTGGAGAGATGTAAGAATGGATGCAATGCCTCCATCTTTTGTTAGTGGATGCTTGGCACCATCAAATGTTAGTTCAGGTGACTGGGATGATCTTTGCATTTCAAGTTGTGTAAAAAATGGGAAGAAAAGGAGGAAACTACAAGGAGATATTTTCTGGGATGATTTTATAATTGAAATTCTTCTCCTTCATCAGGTGAAGGAAGAGGAAATAGAGAAGGGGCATTAAAAATCTACACAACTGCGTTGATTACTGCTCAATTAGTTTTTAGCTGGTTACGTCGTTCTTACAGGGTGATTGGAATTCAATTTGCTCTCTCTAGATCTTTCAAGCACTGGATACTATGAAGCATGAATGCTTTTAGCATTTCGTGTACTTTTATGTTTCACATATTGCTGAAATAGTGAACCAGTTGTGCAGAAACTTTTACAACCCTGAAACTCTAATTGACCTGGGTTATCCTGTTTCTCAACTCCACTTACTCGGTCATTATGTTTTAATAGAATCCCAGGCAGATTTTTCCTGAGACACCATGATAGATGCACTCACCATTTGGAGGAAAATTATGCTCTTCAAACAATGATTAGAAGAGTCTGTGTGTATGGGTATTATTTTTATCATGTTTGTGTGAGTGTAAATATGAAGTGTTAAGAAATTAGAAATAATACAGAAAATTAGGACCAAGGATTGACACGGGTAGTCTCTGTCCTTAAGGTGTTTATTGCCCCTTACCACTAAAGTTTGCTAAAGGCTACTAGCAATATACCTCCAGGATTTTATGTCAAAGCCTTTCTCTGTTCTAAGTGATAGCAACTCACTTTCTGAACCTCTAATTTATGCTACTTTGAAAAGATGATAAGATGAAAGAAGATGGAGACTATCAAGTTTTGTAACTGAAATATAATTGAGCATTATTTACAAATTAAATAATGTAATAATCACATATCAGTTTTAAAACTTATTCATGTTTGTGTGAGTGTAAATATGAAGTGTTAAGAAATTAGAAAGAATACAGAAAATTAGGACCAAGGATTGACACGGGTAGTCTATGTCCTTAAGGTGTTTATTGCCCCTTACCACTAAAGTTTGCTAAAGGCTACTAGCAATATACCTCCAGGATTTTATGTCAAAGCCTTTCTCTGTTCTAAGTGATAGCAACTCACTTTCTGAACCTCTAATTTATGCTACTTTGAAAAGATGATAAGATGAAAGAAGATGGAGACTATCAAGTTTTGTAACTGAAATATAATTGAGCATTATTTACAAATTAAATAATGTAATAATCACATATCAGTTTTAAAACTTATTTATATCCCATAATGATTAAACAAAAACTGTTTAACCATTAATGAAGTTTATTATTCTGGTTCAATGTTAAAAAGAGGCTTTTGACTCCCAGCGACGATGCGCACGTGCAAAGTGCGTCTAAAGCGCCAATGCGACCCGAACCCGCACCCCGGGTCGCGGGCGGGTGGTGCTGTGCACCACGCCATTGTAACCAACTCCAAGTCTTTCCTTTAGTACCACTAGTGAATTAAACTATTTCACATATACTTATAAAGTATTAAATAGTTTTATTTCTACTCAATGTGGGACTTAAAGAAAATAGTTTTATTAAACAAAAATGAACCTTTTCATGTACTCCACTTTGGATATAATTAAAACACAATATATAACTCCCACTTGAACCATATATTGTTCTCTACTAATCTCCTTGTAATAGACTATCAAATGCACAATTTATTTAATATAAATTCAATCAATTAATGGATCTAAATTAATCCACAAACTGATCAAAACTCATAAAGAAAAGGTGCAATTAACAATCCCCCACTTGTTTGAAAAACTACTTTTCTTCAAACAATTCTTTATCTATCAACTCTAAGGCTTATATGCATAATAAAAGGTGTGACAAACATTGAACCTTCTATTAGTATAAACAGCTCAAAATCATATCAAAATAGATGGTGTCCATAGATTGAACCTCTATTTCAAATGATATGACCGGAACTATCATACACACACAAACCTCCCTTTACGGTGAGCATAATAATCGCTTTGCGCTATTAAAGCCATGCGCAATATCCTGTTTCTTGAACCTCTAAGAGAGTAAACCATAACTCTCTATAAGAAGCGGCTTCACTTCTAGTTCATATAGGCAAAATGTTTCTCTAGCACTTCTGTTGCTATAAGTGCAACACTTTGTTAAGAGCATAACTCATCCTCGGTCATGCAACAGACGTTACTATCATATACTACATATGAGACCAAATTGATAGTAACACAGCCAACAACTGTGACTTATTTTCCCATTGAACCTATAAACTAGGGGTAACCTAGTAATAGGTTGGGTTCCCATCACCCTTGGCTCAGAATGGTTTAAGTCCCATATCTCGTGTAGTCAAACTTATTAAATCTCTCGTCAGAGGCTTAGTAAGTGGATCAACCAAGCTTTTACTTGACTTCACATAGACAATAGTTATGATACCATCATGTATCAATTGTCTCACAAATTCATGTCTTAGACCAATATGTCTAGACTTACCATTATAGGTACCACTATACGCTCTTGTAAGCGTAGCTTCACTATCACAATATAGTGAAATTGGAGGCATTGGATTTGGCCATAGATCTATGTCTAACAACATATTTCTAATCCAATCAGCCTCTTTTCCTGCTTGAGCCAAAGCTATAAACTCTGACTCCATAGTAGAGTGAGAAATACAAGTCTGTTTCTTGCTTGCCCAAGAAACAGCACCACTGGCAAGAGTGAAAATCCACCCACTTGTAGATTTATTATCTCCCACACTATTAATCCAGCTTGCATCAGAGTATCCCTCCAAAACACTAGGGAATTTATAGTAGAACAATCCTATGCCACTGGTTCTTTTTAGATATCCAAGTACCCTTCCAATAGCTTTCCAATGATCAATATTAGGACTGCTCGTATATCTACTAAGTTTAGAAACTGCAAAAGAAATATCTAGCCGGGTACAATGCATAGCATACATAAGGCTACCAATAGCACTTGCGTATTCTAGCTGTGCAATAGCTCTACCCTCATTTTCTTTGAGTTTAACTCCATTCTCAAAAGGAGTATTCACCTCCTTGAACTCGAGATGACTAAACTTAGTTAATATCTTTTCAATATAGTGAGATTGATTCAATACATAACCCCCACTATGTTTTTTAACTTTGATGCCTAAAATAGTATCTACTTCACCTAAGTCTTTCATCTTAAAGACAGAGGATAAATACTTTTTAGTCTCATTTACTCCAACCATATTCGTACTGATGATCAACATATCATCTACGTACAAACAGACTATCACCATATAATCAGAAGATGTTTTGGAGTATATGCACCTATCTGCACTATTATATTTAAACCCAAAGTTTATAATAGCAGCGTCAAATCTCTCGTGCCACTGTTTTGGTGTCTGTTTTAGACCATAAAGGGACTTAACTAATTTGCATACTTTAGCCTCATTACCGGGAGCAACAAACCCTTCGGGTTGTTCCATATATACTTCCTCATTCAAATTGCCATTCAAAAATGCAGTCTTTACATCCATTTGATGAACATAAAGATCATATAATGAAGCTAAGGCAAAAAGAATTCGAATGGAAGTAACTCGTGCTACCGGTGCATAAGTATCAAAATAGTCAATACCTTCTACTTGTCTAAAACCTTTTGCTACTAATCTTGCTTTAAAAGCAGAAATAGTACCGTTAGTGTTGTACTTTGTTCTAAAAACCCATTTGCAACCTATAGGTTTAGAACCTCTAGGTAAATCTGTCAATACCCAAGTATTATTTCCCAAGATTGAATCCATTTCATCATTTACAGCTTCCTTCCAAAAGGCAGCATCCCTAGAAGCCATAGCTTCTTTAAATGATTTAGGATCAGTCTCAAGACTATATACATAGGGTATTTCATTTACCACCTCATCATTTTGGTCTCCTTCCACCAAAAATAATATAGACTGTGATGAAATGAAATCATCACCTAAATCTTTATCTTTTCTAGCTCTAGTACTCCTTCTAGGTCCACTTGGTTGAATTGGAACACTAGGTTCTTCAACCTCAACATTAGACCTTATAGGACCTCTAGGCTCATCAAATTTAGGCATATCCACATTCTCAACATCTTTTGAGAATTTATTTTCAAAAAATTCCACATCCCTTGACTCAGTTATAACATTGGACTCTAAATCAAGAAGCCTGTATGCTTTACTATTTTCAGCATATCCAACAAATATACTTCTAATAGCTCTAGCTCCTAACTTGGTCCTTTTAGGATCAGGAACTCGAAAATAAGCTATACAACCCCATACTTTAAAATAATTTATATTAGGTTTTCTGCCTTTCCATATTTCATAAGGACTAGTTTTAACAACAGTACTAGGAATCCTATTTAAAATATGATATGCAGTTAGAAGAGCTTCACCCCATAAATTATTTGGCAAACAAGCATGATTTAACATACAATTAATCATATCATGAAACACACGATTTTTTTTCTTTCTGCTAAACCATTTTGTTGAGGTGTATATGCTGCACTTGTTTGATGTATAATGACATTTTCTTCACAAAATGCATCAAAAACATTCAAACAATATTCCATGCCTCTATCAGAACGTAAAATTTAATCTTCTTCTCAAGTTGATTTTCTATTTCTATTTTGTATTTTTTGAATGAGTTAAACGCCTCATCTTTTGTTCTCAACAAATACACATAACAATATCTGCTAGCATCATCTATAAAAGTAATGAAATATCGTTTTCCACCTCTTGTCAATATTCCATTTAACTCACAGATATCAGTATGTATTAAATCTAATAATTGTGATTCTCTATGAACATTTGGAAATGGTTTTCTCACAATTTTTGATTTAACACAAATTTCACATTTTTCAAGTTCAGTATTGCCAATATCAATCAATTTCATTGCATGCATATTTTTTAAATTCTTTGAATTTACATGTCCTAAACGACTATGCCATAAAGAAATTGTACAAGTGATATAAGCAGAAACAGAACTGTTCTTATTAATAGATAATTTATACATTCCATTACAAGCATAATCCTTTCCAACAAAAACACCATTCTTTGAAAGAATGACTTTGCCGGACTCAACAGAAATTTTAAAACCTTTCCTATCTAAAAGATCAACAGAAATTAAATTCTTTCTAATTTCTGACACAAACAACACATTCAGCAAGGTTAGCTTTTTTCCAGAGGTGAAAATGACTTCCACAGTTCCTTTTCCATCAACTTTAGCCGCTGAACTGTTTCCCATCTGAACTTCTTGTCCAATAATCTCTTCAAATGTTTTAAACATTTCTCGATTATTACAAATATGGACAGTAGCTCCGGAGTCCAACCACCAACCATTCGGCTCACTAACCATGTTAACTTCAGAAATCATAGTCACATCAAGACTAAGATCAGAAACCATGGCAACAAGGTTCTCCTCAACCATGTTAGCGGAGCCACTTTTGCGTTGTTTGCATTCTCTGGCATAGTGTCCAGTTTCTCCACAAACATGACACTTACCCTTTCTCTTATTAGGATCAGATTTTTTATTTTTCTGTCCAGGATGCTTAAACTTATGATTATCTTTCTTAACTCCAGGTCCTTTCCCTTTAAATTATCTTGCCTCCAAATAGATTACATTAGATTGTCCTTGAATCAAATTTTTAGCATCGCGTTTTCGGGCCTCCTCCTCAATACGAAGATGTTTCTGAATTTGATCCAAGGAAAAATCCTCAGATTTATGCATCAACTTTTTAGCAAAATCTTTCCAAGATGGAGGTAATTTTGCAATTATCGCTCCAACTTGAAAAGTTTCAGGCAAGACAATTTTAAGGACCCTCAACTTATTAACAATAACTTGGAGCTCATGCACTTGCTCCAAAATAGGTTTGTTATCAACCATTTTATAATCAAAATATTTAGATACTAAATACTTATTTGTACCTTCTTCCTCAGCCTTGTATTTAAACTCTAAAGCCTCCCATAACTCCCTTGGTGACTGAATATTACTGTAGAAATCATAGAGACGATCCGACAGTGTGTTGAGGATATGTCCACGAGCAAGTTCCTCATCTTCAGTCCTTTCCTTCTTTGCTCTTTCAGTACTTCGATGGCATCATTATCTGGCTGCTGGCCTTCTACTGTTTTGGGATCTTCTGGAATAGGCTGAAGGTTTGGGTCCAAAACATAAGCAATCTTCAAAACAGTGAGTAAAAATTTCAGTTTGTCTTGCCAACGACTGAAATTATTTCCATCAAAACGATCGAGCTTGACAAAATCCTGGTTCATAATTTTGAAAGATTCTATATCCATTTCTATAAACACCTTAAGATTGTTAAGAAATTAGAAAGAATACAGAAAATTAGGACCAAGGATTGACACGGGTAGTCCCTGTCCTTAAGGTGTTTATTGCCCCTTACCACTAAGGTTTGCTAAAGGCTACTAGCAATATACCTCCAGGATTTTATGTCAAAGCCTTTCTCTGTTCTAAGTGATAGCAACTCACTTTCTGAACCTCTAATTTATGCTACTTTGAAAAGATGATAAGATGAAAGAAGATGGAGACTATCAAGTTTTGTAACTGAAATATAATTGAGCATTATTTACAAATTAAATAATGTAATAATCACATATCAGTTTTAAAACTTATTTATATCCCATAATGATTAAACAAAAACTGTTTAACCATTAATGAAGTTTATTATTCTGGTTCAATGTTAAAAAAAGGCTTTTGGCCGCAGCGACGATGCGCACGTGCAAAGTGCGTCTAAAGCGCCAATGCGACCCGAACCCGCACCCTGGGTCACGGGCGGGTGGTGCTGTGCACCACGCCATTGTAACCAACTCCAAGCCTTTCCTTTAATACCACTAGTGAATTAAACTATTTCACATATACTTATAAAGTATTAAATAGTTTTATTTCTACTCAATGTGGGACTTAAAGAAAATAGTTTTATTAAACAACAATGAACCTTTTCATGTACTCCACTTTGGATATAATTAAAACACAATATATAACTCCCACTTGAACCATATATTGTTCTCTACTAATCTCCTTGTAATAGACTATCAAATGCACAATTTATTTAATATAAATTCAATCAATTAATGGATCTAAATTAATCCCCAAACTGATCAAAACTCATACAGAAAAGGTGCAATTAACATGAAGGAATAAGAACCTTTTGGTGTTTTCATTCTAAGAAGCACACAAGATAGGTACCAACTACCAACTGCTTACAGAGTTGGACTTGGTGGGGGGGAATATTTCTCTCATATTTGCTGGGCTTATGTACAAGCAACCAGCATTGTGTTGTCCATAATATTTTGGTGGTTTATTTTTTGTTCTCTCTTTATTCTGGGTAATATATTCTGGGTTGAGTTTCAAGGAACACAGAAGTCTGTAATTTTAGAATTCATCTGTGTTCTTCTTTTAGAATAGGTATTGTTTTCTAATCAATACTCCATGTATTAAAGTTTTCTTTCAGCACAGTCGAAAAATCTGGTTTGTTTCCATTTTGAGCATAAACGAAACAACCAAATTTGGTTTGTTTCCATTTTAAACATAACCGTGACAATCAAACTTAGCAAAAAGATGAAAATTAAATGAAAGAGCATCAAAGCAAACCGAAACATTTCCATTTAATTTGCAGGTCAACTGAAACAACACTTGAAACGAAAATTTATCCATCTCACCAATCCGATGATATCTTACATAGCTGAAATTTATTTCTAAACACTCCCTGAGAAAGGGGAAGCCCTTAATGGTGTTATTGGTTGACAGAATTAACTTGGCTGACAATGTTGGCCGTGGACTACATGCAGCTGCTTGTATTACTGGCCTGCAGCAAATGCCTCGACTGGGAATGTTTTGGTGATGCCAGCAAAACTCTTGAAGTGAATCTTTCCGGTGGATGAGTCGAGGATTATCTCACCAACAGGAGGCCATAGCATGAGCTCCTTAGCCTTCACTCCCTTAAGATTCTTGATTCTCTTTTTTTCAACATATCCGGTTATTTCAGTGTCATAACTAACAAGTTTGCTAATCATGTCAAAGTTATGTTCAACTTTTTTTGTTTGCAGGATCCACATGTAGCCAGTGCTCCTTACAAAACCTACTTCAATCACTTCGGCAAGAGGCAAAAGTCCCAATGGTAGCTCAAACTCTTTAAGAAGCTCACATGCTAGTTTCAGTCCCTCGTCGTGACCCTTCTTGACGATTCCTCCTTCCTTTTCAGCCATGTTGATAAATCCTGTACTAACTTTCTGAGAGATAACTTGAGGATATATGACAATTAAGTCTTTTTATATCGAGTGGCTACTCAATGAGACAAATATATCCAATGGAAAAATCAAGGTTAGAAGCTTTGTTTGAATCACCAAATGTATGAAATGTTCTGTTTAATTTTCGTAAAATTCACATGAAATATTTAAATATTATTTGGTTCAGCCTTATAGGTCTCTGATTTGATTCAAAAAAATATTATTCGACTCTTAGCAATTGATGAAATTATTATAAAATGTTTAAATTGATGAAATTATTGATTAACAATTGATGTTTTTATTTATACTAAATTATGGATAAATACTTGATTAAGCGACGTCTTTTGATGAGATGAACAAGAAGTTTCGAGAAAATTAGTGTATAAACTAAGTGAAGTATAATTTCAATGGATGACTTTTGTATAAATCAATTGCATTTATGTGCTTGTTATCTTTGGAGGTAATTTTTGTTATCAGTGAGTGCACATTCATATTTCGAAACAGTGGTTTGTAGATATGATATTTTGGTTCTACCACAAACTTTTGTTTCATAACTTAAAAAGACTTTTTGTTGATAAAATAATAACAATAATTAATTACCAAGTTCCGAAGCAAGTGGTGGTATTAATAATTTCGGTCCGCTTGGTTTAAAATTTTTGACCCCCCTACAAAAAGATTCTGGTTCCGCCACCGGTTATACAAGGTGTAACCTACGTGGGACACATTTAAACATTATAAATTTTAATACAAATCTTAAATTTAAATTAAGTATTAAAAACGAAATCATCAAAAAATAAAATTAAGTACAAATGTGTCCTAAACAAATCAGAATATGAACATGCTCGAGAAAAAAGTTAATGACTTTTTTTTCTGTTCAAAGGTACTATACGATTGTCTAATTAAGCAATTTATCTTTTATAGTCAACACTTGAAAAGAAAGCAATCTTAATTATTAAGTTATGGCTAAGGGGCTGTTTGTTTTTTTACTGAATGACTGACTGATTTAACCATTAAGTGTGTTTGTTTTTTGAAAAAATCGTCTGAATGGCTGAATTGGTCAGCCATTCAGACGATTTGAGTTGAATGGTTTAGGGGTATTTGACAAAAATTGAATGAATTTGAATCTGAATGCGAAAGAGCTGAATCTGAATATGAATGAGTTGAATTTGATTCTTAATGAAAAAAATTGTTTGATACTCTGAATGACAAAATTTTATTATTTTACCTCTCTGAAAAAAATTCAAAATTATTGTAAATTTATTTAATATTACTTAATATAATAGTTAATATTTATTTTAATTTTTTTTTACTTCATTCAGCTGCTCATTCAGCCATTCAGCCAAAAAAATCTAACTTAGCCATTCAGCTCGTCCATCTTACCGATTCACCCATTCAGACCAAAACAAACGCACTGACCGATTTAACCATTCAGTCTTTCAGCCATTCAGCTCTATTTAGTTCTAAACAAACACACCCTTAGTCTAATTTTTTCTGGCTGAATGAGCTGAAAAATATTTTTTTTACAATATTAACTATTATATTAAGTAATATTAAATAAATTTACAATTTTTTTTTAATTTTTTTAGAGGGGTAAAATAATAAAAATATATGTTTCAGATATGTCAATTATCAAACAACTTTTTTCATTCAGATTCAGTTCATTCAGATTCAGATTCATTCGTCTCTCTCTAAGAGCGGCTAGGGTTATGATGTTATGATATAACCCTAAGCGGCTACTATATCATATATAGTAGTTAAAAAGGGGATTAAGCAAAACCTAATTTCATAAAATCCGAATTTATATATATATATATATATATATATATATATCTTAATTAAGTCTTACTAATTAATATACATATATACAAATTATCCTTTTAATTTAAATTCATGATTTAAATACTATTAATCATATTAATATATTTAAATCCTTAAAATTTAAATTAATTCCATTTTAAATTACGTTCTATGTGTGTGACCCTATAGGTTATTATTACGTTGGCAATAATTTTAAAATCATATTATAAAATTATAAACAGCAGTGAGCGGCATCTAGCAATGCATCACTGCTATCCAAGTAATAATAAGATCGATGATTCGATGCAACCTTTTCATGACCAATGTTTCAATGCAATTTAATCCTTTTAACCTTAATATCCTAGATTAAACTCGAGTCATGGAATGTGTCATACTCTTCATAATTTAATCTGAGTTTTCTTGATCAATTAGTAAACTATATGAAACAAATCACTATTTGAGCATGACCATGCATTTCATAGTCCTACTCAATCAAGAGGCCTATGGATATCACCCCTAATATATGGGAGGGTTAAATTCCATCTAGATCACTCATATTCCTCACATGATTCATGATGTACCCAATAATCACCTTTATAGTCCACCCTATTAAAGGTGACATTTGATGATATCAAAGTACATAAATTCTTGTGTAGTAATATAGTGATTTCAGGTCGGAGGACCATTAAATCATTATCACTATGAGAATTTCTAATGACACTTCGCATAATGCTCCATGTAGAATTCTCATGGTGGGCCTGTCCAGTACATCATTCTCTAACATGTACCTATGCATTGACTTAATATCTCATATATTTATGACCAATGAGATTTGGTCATCAGTCAATCCACATACTAGTCTCAATGTATCAATGTTGTCCCATCAACAATGATACTCGACTAGGGACATTTAAGAACAATGATACTAATTGTAATTATATAATCTCATGTTTAAGTCACATACTTGAAACCATATAATTTGTATCACTATTCTAAGAAATTTTATTATGTTAACAATTATATAACGCAGTAAATAAAACCATAATAAAATCATTCATTTATTCAATCAAATATAATATCAAAACGTTAAACAATTATATCAAATAATTGGCCTCTAGGGCATAAACTCTAACAGCCGTTATTTATAAAAACTCTAACTTGTCATTTTTCTCACCCGACAATTACTCCGTTATGGGGCCCATAAATGGCTACGCCGTTATACGAATATTCTTCGACAGCAAGAATATTCCCCGACCAACCGAATATTCCCCGACAAAAAGAATATTTTATAACCACTTGCTTATTTGTAAAATTTGCACATTTCACCCATAACCAAAGCATTATATCAAATTAACTTCTTATTATTTCAAGATAATAAATAGAGAAAATTTAATTTTATTCATAATAAGTTGGGGTCTTACAACCTCCCCTCCTTATGAAATTTCGTCCTCGAAATTGATGTACGTACCTGGTGTTTCGAAAAGGTAAGGGTACCTCGCTTTCATTTTCAATTCCAACTCCCAGGTCATTTCTTCAATAGCATGGTTCCTCCATAAAACCTTAACTTGTGGTATAAACTTTGTTCATAGGATATGCTCTTTCCTATCCAATATCTTGACAGGTATCTCCTCGTACATTAAATCTTCGGCTATCTCGTCTGGTTCTAACGCAATAATGTGGTTTGGATCATCCACATATTTATATAACATCGATACGTGAAAAATGTTAAGAACACACGACATACTTAGCGTTAAGGCGAGTCTATAGGCCACAGTTCCTACTCGATCGAGGATTTCAAATAAATCGAAGGTTTGAGCTTTATTCTCTTCATCAGCTCTTACTTCTGGAATAACGCCTTCTTATACCTTCTTCTTTATATTCATCAGCTCTGGTGTGTAACTTGAGTAGTTTTAACTTTATCAATTAAAGTCGATTCTACTCGTATATTTAACATCATAATGTGAGTCCCTAGAGTCTTTAAATCTATCTTTATCGTTTGTAAATTATACAAAATAGGTCTTTGTGTTCAATAATATCTCACTCGTACTCGCGTACGATCTTCTACTCAATGCGTCAGCTACTACGTTCACTTTTTCAGGATAGTATGGTCAGAACAGGTTCCGAAATGAGTCGCCTCTTGAACTCTTGGAAAATCTTCTTACATTCCTCACTCCATAAAATTTTACATCTTTTCGAGTCAGCTAAGTTAACGGAGTAGCGATTTGAGAAAATCCTAACACGAATCTCCGATAGTAACCAGCTAAGCCTAGAAAGTTAGATATTTTGATTAATGACTTAGGTTGCTCTCAACTGTGACTCATATCCCAATCTTGGATATCACGTCACAATGGTATCTATCGTTTTACCACCACACCAATATAGCGTCCCCTACAGAGAGTCAGGCTTTGGTGCATTCCACGAAGGAAGTCACCAGATAGAGGCTCGGGTACCAACTCTTATACTTGGGTTTTTAACTCCTGAAGTTCAATAGGAGCCATTCGATATGATTTTTTTTTTAAAATGGGTTTTGTATCGGGTTCAAAGTCGATACAAAATTCAATATAACACTCTGAAAAAGTCTTCAGGAAATACATCAGGAGATTTACTAACAACAGAAATATCATTCAAATCTGAAGTATTTTTGTTTAAATCCATAACATGGCTAAGAAAACTTGACATTTATTTTTTAATAAACGAATGACTTTATGGCTTGATATGAAAGTGTTTGACTTCAATGGTTTGATTGCTTGAATTCGAATAACAGGTTGCTTAGGAATATGAAAACTAACAACATTACGAAAGTAATCAATTTTGGCATGATGAGTAGTTAACCAATCAATCCCTAAAATCACATCAAAAGCAAGTACTTTAAAGAGATAAGATCAACAGGTAATGTGATGGTGCCAACTTTGATCAAACAAGATTTATAAACAGTGGATGTAACGAAAGTTTCTCCTAACGAAGTCTCTACAGATAAGTCAAAGTCTAATTTCTCCGGAGTTAAGTTTAAACGTTGAGTACAAGCAGGAGAAATAAAAGAATGGGTAGAACCGGTATCTAATAAGGTATAGATTTCGCAAGAATTTACAATTAACTAACCCGTGATACCTTTGTTCGGGTTCCTCACATTTTGGCCAGTCATGACAAATGCTCTTCCAGGAATCGTTAACTTTGACTTGTCCGTATCCGCCTCTGGTGCCACCGTCCTAGCTGGACTTGATTTCGCTAAAGGATAAAATCGAGTTATGTGACTGTCTTTTCCACAACTAAAACATACCTTGGAAGGCTGTGAACAGTTTGGACTTATATACCCCTCTTTTCCGCATCTGTAGCATCTAACTGGTGGTCGTTCTCCTCCCCTAGAATTTATTGCTGGTGCTGGTGCTGCTGCCGACGTATTCTTGTCATCATTAAATCTTCTCTTCTTGAAATTTCCACTTGAATTATTTCTTCTATTATCTTGGCCATGATTACCACCGAAGTGGTTGCCATTTCTGGCATGATAATTTCCTCCACGATGGTTATCATCGCTCCGATGACTGCTGTCACTGGTATGACCCTGGTTGTTGTCCCTTGGTTGAACATACTCACTATCTCGCTCTAATAACTGAGCCTTGTTGACAACATTTGAATACAGAGAAAATTTATGAGAGATAAGGTATTGACGAATCTCGGGTTTCAGACCTTTCAGAAACATTTTAGTCATACGTTCCTCATTTTCTACCAAATGAGGTGCAAACCTAGATAACTCCGCGAACTTCGCCTCGTACTGGGACACCGTCATGTTGTTTTGTTCTAGTCTAATAAACTCTACCTCTTTCATATGACGAATACTTTCAGGAAAGTACTTGTCATTAAACAGTTTTTGAAATGTTTCCCAAAACATATTGAGTGCGGCAGGCTGGGTACGCTTCACAGATTTCCACCGGTAATCTGTCTCACCACGAAACATAAAGGTGGCAAATAGAACCTTATGTTCCTCCGTGCATCCCAAGACATTGAATATTTTGGTAATTTTCTTTACCCACGTCTCCGCCTTAATCAGATCCGGGTTTCCAAAGAATTTTGGTGGTCCCAACTCCTTGAACTACTTTGTTGTGACAAACCGCGCGTTGCTATCATTTCCACCCGTATTTTTTACACGAGTCTCCCTTGTCTGATTTTGCATGAACTGAAAAAAGTTTATAAACATCCCATCATTCATCATTTGCTCATTAGTGTTGTTTATAGGAGGAATATTACCATCCTGTTGCACGTTCTCCTGATTGGTGACTAAAGGTGTTTCCACAGTCTCATACACTCCACTGTTAACGTTCTCAGCTGCCATTCTTAAATACTGCCATAAAACAAGTGTTAATTAAACAAATTAACATATCACATAACATTCCTATATTATGACTGACCAATAAATAAGCTTAGGTAGGACACACTAGCGAAGGATTTACTCGTCTCTCCCCTCCTAGTTCTAGTCTCACATCTCAGCCAAGGATCATATCCCTAAGCTTTGATACCAACTGTGACTCCCCCAAAATAGGTCCATTCCATCCAACCCATTATGAGTTGCCAAATACATGGTACAGAAAAAACTACAACATCATTAATATAATTGTCGTACAAAATACGACAACACAAATATTGTGAGTTATATACAAATATTGTCTTCTAGACAATATCCACACTCAGATAAAATCCTCATTACAATTATTGATATACTATTTTACAAAATAGTGAGGACTGCTAAAACAACTGTCTAGGACCATCAATCTATACCCCGACTGGTTCCTGCTATGTTCTCGCTTCCTGAGAAGAAAAATGGAATAAAAAGGAAAAGGGTGAGCTCAATTAGCCCAGTAAAGAATATTATGACTAAGATAATATACAACAAATTATCTTTAGTCTTCAACAGGGAAAAATCTGATAGAATATAATCGACAACAAATTTTAGATCAACAACTGCAGCGGAAACAACAATTCATTAGAAGAATTAAGTAGAGAATGAAATCTACTATCATCTATGAATTTAAAAGTCCATCATCAATATTTTATCCCTGTAACATCAATCAATATACATCTTTGCACTACGGGCCAAATATATTTATTTGTATCACTAGTTGGTCATGTTCATCTCAACACCTGTTCATCTTTGCACTATGGGCCAAAGATATTCATCATGTAATCATTTATATTTGCACTACAGGCCAAAGATATTCATCAAGTATCACCATTAAGGACTGAGGATGATGAAAAACATTTTAGAGAACGAATCCAGTGAGACAGAAGGACAAATATTAGGGATTCGTATTTCGGTTTATCCAAATTCTATAATATTCCATAATAACCAAGTGTGAAGTAGAATAAAGATCAAAACATGAATACAATCAAAGATAGTAACCATAAAAGACATCTGGGATGAAAAAGAAAAAAATTCATTTTTCGGTGAATAGTGTCGTATTTATGAATAATGCCGTATACGTGAATAGTGTCGTATATGTGAATAGTAATCCCGACACAAAAAGGTAAAAATTCCACAATAAAGTTCATAACAATATCTCAACATAATGATATTGAAGAAAATAATATCATTTAAGAAGAAAATAATATCCCTTACCTTAAAGAATCAGTACTTCGGAAGGAAAGGTCGGAAGTGATACTGAATGAAACTTGTACTGAAAAACAACTCTCAAAGTATCTAAATACTCACAAAATACGCTCGATAATATAGAGAGAGAAAGAGAGAAAACTTATGTTTCTGGTGTGATTTTCAATTCTAACTTAGCCCTCTATTTATAGAAAAATGTTAGCATGCCGAAGCAGACTTGACCTGCTACCTGATGGCTTTACCTGTTACTATTGTCACCCATCACATTTGAAATAAAATTCAACACATTTCTTCACCAACCACAAGTGGGGCCCACTCATTCTAGAATTTTCCACCAAAAATTATTTATAAACCTAATTTCTGAATCATTCACCTCTTAAAATTCATAACAAATCATACGTTCATTTTTAACGGTTCAAAATTTGTTGACATATACTCAACTTATATGTGTATTACATATCCAAAAATCATAAAGATCCAACGGTCGGATTAAAAATTATAACTCACGTAATATATCATAAAAATACTGATTTGATTTTTTATACCTCCATTCTGACAAAGATACTGATAAAACACCTCAACATTAAATCCTTCAATTATAACCAGAGAAAATAAATAAATCCATCATTTATATTCACATAAAATAAATATTTTTTTATCATATAAATCAATAATTAATTATTCATAAATAATATTAAAGAATCACAATTATGACAACCAGGCCGTTTCCAGGAAAGAGGGGGCTTCTGATAAGGATTTCTCCTTATTGGCGCGTAATTAGGTGACCAAACCTCTCCTTAGACAGAACTTTCTAGACATTGTCAATAATGTTATCTAATAATATTATTCAAAAAATATGAATTATTGATCTGATAATGGGAAATACTGTGTAGTGACAATTATTGAAATAACAATAATATATAATATCAACGCAAAAATTATTGAATCAATAAAATAAAATATTGAACAATAACTACTGTAATAATTATTGAGTAGTGCCTTCTTACATAAGAATCAATAATTCAAAAATACTATGCAATACCGTGTGCTACTGTGCAACCACGCGTATTATTGTATTTTAACCACCGGGTATTCCAACAGTGTTAACGGTAACAACTACGCCGTTATTTATAAAAACTCAAACTTGTCGTTTTCCTCATCCGACAGTTACTCCGTTATGGGGCCCACAAATGACTACGCCGTCGTACGAATATTCCCCGACAACAGGAATATTCCCTGACCAACCGAATATTTCTCGACAAAAGGAATATTTTATAACCACTTTTTTATTTTGAAAAATTTGCACATTTCACCCATAACCAAAGCATTATATCAAATTAACTCCTTATTATTTCAAGATAATAAATAGAGAAAAATTAATTTTATTCATAATAAGTTGGGGTCTTACAATATGTGTGTACTATTGATTCACATTCATTTACTATTAGGGAAGTTGATGCAAGATTGATAATACTTACATGACTAAGTTAAAAATAGAGGTATAGATGGAGGTACTATACTGTAATTCGTATTTTTAAATGTCTAGAACTATTGATTCATATGATTTACCATTGATTCGCATAATTTACTATTAGGGGAGGTGGTGCAAGTTTGATAATACTTGCAGGACTAAATTAAAAATGAAGGAAAAGAAGAAGGTATTATACTGTAATATTTTGAGCCCCAAAATGTGCGATTATCGAAACTATATTTTCCTATAAATAGAAGCTCATTTCTTCATTATTTTCACCAATTCACTAAAGCTATAGAGTAATTATTATAGAGAGAAAAAAGAAGAGAAGTCTGTTACCTCACTATTCCAGTATCCAGTTTTCTTCTGAGGTAAGGGGTATTATTCTTTCGTATTCATGAAGAGAGTTATTTTCTTTCAATATTCGTAAGGGTTGTTATTCCATTCTTTATTATTATGTTAGAATAACCTGTCTATGCGAAGTACCGCATACATGGTGAAATTCTTCTGTTATTCCATTCTTTTATTATTCTGTTGGAATAACCTGTCTGTGCGGTTTATCGCATGTCTGGTGAATTCTATTGTTATTCCATTCTTTATTATTCTGTTGGAATATTCTGTTTGTGCGGATTACGCATGACCTGGTTCCATTCTTTATTATTTTGTTAGAATATCCTGTTTGAACGGATTACGCATGACCTGGTTGCATTCTGTATTATTCTGTTGGGAATAACCTGTCTGTGCGGTCTATCGCATGCATGGTGAATTCTTCTGTTATTCTATTCTTTATTATTCTGTTTGAATAACCTATCTATGTGGATTACCGCATGCATGGTGAATGATCCTTCGTATTCATTCTTTATTAAATTGTGAAAATGATCTGTCTACGTGGATTACCGCGTGGCGGGTGAAAATCCATTTGCAGTTTTGTATATTCTATTATACTCATCTGGGATATCATTTCTTTTGTACTCGTCATGAAATATCATTTTTTTGGTATTTTTCTGTTACGAGTTACTATTCACTCTGGTATTATTTACTTGGTTATTCAGGGTACTTTTCGTGCCGGAGTACTATTCACGAGTTACTATTCACGGGTTACTATTCACTCTAGTATCATTTACTCGGGTATTCAGGACACTTTTCGTGTCGGTGTACTATTCATGGGGTACTATTCACCCGAAAAATATATTTCTTTTCTGTCCAAATTATTTTTGCTACATGAATATTATTCTTGAATTTTACTCTACAAAGCAGTATCGTGTTGACAATTTGGACATTATTGATTCCTGGATAAATTAAATTAAAAATCTTTAAAATTTATCCTTGAACTTGTTTTATTGAATTATTATGTCATTGTCATCATCCTCATGCTTATATTGTGATTAAAGTCATCTTTGGCTTACGTGCGTAGATGGACTTAGTATGATTATGACAAGAGATTATTCAGTATAATCATGACCGTAATGTGATGAATAATGTGGTAAAAGTCCTCATTGGCCTGTAGTTCATTGATGGATAATTGTTGGTATGATTATGATCAGGGATTATTGGGTATAATCATGACCATTGATGATTACATGAATATCCTTGGCCGTGGTGCAGGGATGATTCAATTTTATTTATTAAGCTGAGTCTCAGCGATAAAGTTGATGAAGAGAACTACTAAAGTCATTTATCCTGGACCATCACTCCATTCTCCGACTCGTCCCAGCTATGTTCTCATTTCCTGAAGATAACAATGAAAGAAAGGGTGAGCTCAACTAGCCCAGTAAGAAATATTATGACTAAGATAATTCAGAATAAATTATTCTTAGCCTTCAACAATATAACAACTGATAGAATACAATAGACAACACGTTTTAGATCAACAACTGCAAAGGAAATAAGCAATCCATTAGAAGAGTCAAGTAGAGCATAAAATCTACTATCTTCTATGATTTAAAAAGTTTTTCATCAACTTTATCGCTGAGACTCAGCTTAATAAATAAAATTGAATCATCCCTACACCACGGCCAAGGATATTTATGTAATCATTAATGGCCATGATTATACCGAATAACGAATTCAAAATCTGAAATAAAATAATATTACTTACATACTACAGAGTATGGAAGAAAATATTATTTCAAGCGAATATTGAACAAAAATAACATCTCTTACCTTGAAAAGAAGAGTATTCCAACTCGTATAGCAGGGATATTCTTGAAGAAAACTTTCACAATTTTTTATGGTCAAATCTTTCTAAAACTGGAAAGAAATACGCTCAATATTATAGAAGAAGAATTCTCTGATTCTGGTGTGATTTTCAGTTCTAATTAAGCATCCTATTTATGGGAGAATGGAAAGGATACTATTTGGAAAAAAAAATTAATCACGGACGCACATAATTTCAGACGAAACAAATTGAAGAAATCATGGTTGGCGAAATTTTTTTCGAAGTCGTCCATTTTTTTTAAAATATTAATATAATATTCAATAAAATATAATATATTCTATTTTTCATAAAAAAAATTTATTATAATATATATATATATATATATATATATATATATATATATATGAATAAAAAAAATACAATTCCCTTACCTCCCGGGCAACCAATCCCACCCTAATTCTATTTGTATTCCATCACATGCCTATATATATATATATAACAAAACTTATATAACATATAATATTACATTACCTTACCTATACGTAAGTTCCATCCCCCACATTTCCCATTACAATTTTTCAACACATATGGGCCCCGCATGTGGCCCCCCATATGTAGGCTCCACCTTTAAATAATTTTTTAACGATTATTTTGAAAAATGGGTAAATAGAGGTCCATATAATAAGCTAATTTATAACAAATACTTCATAAAAAATTTCCTCAATATTTTTAATAATATTTATCATCATTATTATAATTTGCAATATTTAACAACTAAGTCGTTCTCAGGAAAGAGGGGGCTTCCAATAAAGATTTCTCCCTCCCTATTGGCGCGCAATTAGGTGACCAAACCTTTCCTTGACAGAACTTCTAGACATTGTCAATATTGCAAATAATAATATGAATAACTTTGTCGTCTCAATTATTGATTTACTAATATATAAAATATCTACAATAATTGAATCAAATAACGTGAGATATTATGCTGCAGTTACTGTAGCAATAATTGAACAAAACTGAGTGACTTCTCACGTAAGTATCAATAATTAATTCTGTGTACTACTGTGCAACCATGCATGTGAGACCCCGAATTTTATGAAATAAAAGTATTCAATTTTTCTATTTTGGTAAATAGTTAAATTGATAAAAGTTTAAAGTTAAGGGTCATATTTGAAAATTTTTCAAAGTAGACAAGTTGTCATAAAATACCCTGTTACTATTCACGAGTTACTATTCACGGGTTACTATTTACCGAAATTACTATTCACTCTAGTATTGTTCACTCGAGTATTTGGGACACTTTTTATGTTAGAGTTACTATTCACGAGTTACTATTCACCCAAATAAAATATTTTATTGAAAATAACGGCGGGAGTTTTACCATTAAAACTGTTGAACTACTCGGTAGTAAAAGTACAGTAATACGCGTTGTTGCATAGTAGCACACGGTATTGATTATTGATATTTATGTAAGAAGTCGCTCAGTTTGACTCAGTTATTGTCGATTATTAATATGAATTATTATAGCGATAGTGACGTTTTGTTTTAATTATTATAGCGATGATGACGTTTTGTTTTATTCGTATTATTAACGTAATAAAACAGAAATATCTTTTTATATAAAACAGAATACTTTATTAAAGTTATTCTATAAATAGAATATATTATATTTTATTATGCATAGTGTTGCATAGTGTTTTGCATAGTGTTGCATAGTATTTTGCATAGTGTTTGTATAGTAAAAATCTTTTTATATAAATAGAATATATTATATTTTATTTAAAAGATTTTTCTTTAAATATGGACCGTAAGATTAAAGTAAATCAATCTGGACCGTTCATGGATTAGTTACTATGCATTCCATTTTCCTATAAATAGAAGCTCATTACTTCATTATTTTCTTACGAATTCACTGAACTCTAGAGAGAGAAACTATAGAGAGATAGAAGAAAAGCTTTTGCTACTTAACTTTTCTTCTCCTATATCCAGTTTCTGTTACGGTAAGGGGTGTTATTCTTTCTTCTTGAAGAGAACTTATGTTATTCCATTCTTTATTATTCTGTTGGAATAACCTGTAAAAGTGGCATACCCTATACATAACCTGTATATGCGGAATACCCTATACTTGGTGACATTCTTTTACTATTCCGTCTTTATATTTCTGTCGGAATATCCTATCTGTGCTATACGCCGGACCTGGTTCCATTTTACTATTCCGTCTTTATATTTCTGTCGGAATATCTTGTCTGTGCTATACGCCGGACCTGGTTCCATCATTTATTATTCCACATTTATTATTCTGTTGGAATAACCTGTCTGTGCGGTCTCTATCGCATGCATGGTGAATGATCCTTTATATTCAGTCCTTATTAAATTTTGGAAATAATCTCTAAGTGGATTACCGCATGGCGGTGAAAATCCATTTGCAGTTTCATATATTCTTTACTATACTGTTGGTTATTGGTTTTACAGTTGTATGTCTTTGACCTATAGTGAAAAGATGATATGTTATTGAATATCTTTGGCTTACGTGCAAAGATGAATTGTTAATTGATAGCTTTGTCCCGTAGTGCAAAGATGGACAGGTGTATGACATGATCATGATCGTTGGTGATACTAACGAATGTCCTTGGCACGTAGTGCGAGGATGATTTAATGATGTGGATTATTTATTTAGCCGAGTCTCAGCGATTGATTTTATAGTTGAATATCTTTGGCACGTAGTGCAAAGGTAGACAACTGATTTGTCTGATCATTGTTATTACACTTGAATATCTTCAGCCATTGGGGTAAAGATATTGAGTAAACGTTCTATTAAGCATTGTGGCAAGAAGGAATTGTTAATTCATGTTATTATAAATATGAATTGTGAACTTAATTAAAATCTTTAGTGGTTCAGGTGAATACAGGTGATAAAAGTTGATGAAAACACGATTATCTTTGGCCTGTAGTGCATGGATAATTCGTGGTCGTGATACTAAAGAATATCCTTAGCCTGTAGTGCAGGGATGATTTAATGATGTGGATTATTTATTGAGCTGAGTTTCAGCGATAAAAGTGATGAAAAACTTTTTAAATCATAAAAGATAGTAGATTCAATTCTCTACTTGACTCTTTTAATGGATTGCTTGTTCCGCTACAGTTAAACTTGATGTCTATTGTATTTTATCAGTTTAACATTGTTGGAGGCTAATGATAATTTATTCTGCATTATCTTAGTCATAATATTTCTTACTGGACTAGTTGAGCTCACCCTTTCTTTCACTGTACTCTTCAGGAAATGAGAACATATCAGGGACTAGTCGGGGAACGGAGTGACGGTCCAGAGGATAGCATTAGTAGTCCTCACTATTCTGTGAAATAGTGTATTAATAATTGTAATGAGGACTCTTTTTGAGTTTGTATAATCTCTAGTAGACAATAATTGTATTCAAACTCACAGTTATGTTTTGTCGTATTGTACACGACAGTCGTATTAGTAAGTTGTATTTGAATTATGTACCATGTATCTGACGACCCAAGATGGGTGATGTATACCTAATTTTGGGGGCGTCGCAATGCACGCGTATTACTATACTTTTAACACCGGGTGTTTCAACAGTTAACGGTAAAACTTTCGCCGTTATTTTTATAAAAAGATATTTTTGTCGTTTTCTCAATCTGACAATATTTCCGTTGTATGGTCCACCAATGAATGTGTTGTCGTACGAATATTTCCTGTTAAAACAAATATTCCCCGATCAATCTAATATAACACAACAACTTGCATACTTTGCTAAATTTATAAATATTACTCACAACTATAACATTATATTAAATTCACTCCATAATATTCAAAAAATGATATTTATAGAAAATTCATCTTTATTCATAAAATTTGGGGTCTTACAAATTAGTTGATAAGTTTAGTGAAATTGTTAGGGTTAGAGATGCAGGTGAAGAGAAAGTTGAGTCTGCTATGTTAATTAATCCTTTATGTTAATTAATCCTTTGACTACTGCTGCTGTTGGTGGTGGTGGTGGAAGAGGAATTAAAGGTGTTCGCCCGCCGGTTCTAACGTCTCCGCCCTTTATTTCGATGCCAATTATTGATAATGATCGCTCAACTTGGGATATTTTAAGATCATCTGCTTGTTCGTCTGGCGAAGGGGCAGTAACATTTTTCGCCTTCCGCTACTTTGTTTGGCGAACGAGCAATTTTCTTTTTTAATCTCCGCCCTTGGTTATTGCAATGGACGGTTATGATGCTATTTGCTCATTTTTCATCCGTAGCAAATACTTTCTATGGATCATTTCCCTATATATATATAAATATTTTATAATATTATTAATACTAATATTAATTTTTTATAATATTAGTATTTATAATATTTATATTATTAATAATAGTAATAACTAATATGAATATTAATGCTAATATTATTATTATTCTTATTAATATAAATATTAATAATATTAATATTACTAACTAATATTTAATTATAATTTAAGATTTTAATTTTTGTCCAGCTCAATTTGAAACTCGACCAAGATTCATATGAATAGATCGACTATGAAAACAAGCAAACAGAGCAGAATTGAATTCAAGAATTTCTAAGAATAATATAAATTAGTTAGTAATATTAATATTAATATTATTACTATTTATATTAATAACAATAATAGTAATATTAGTATTAATATTCATATTAGTTATTACTATTATTAATATTAATATTATTACTATAAATATTATAAATACTAATGTTACAAAATATTAATATTAGTATTAATAATATTACAAAATATTATTATTATTAATATAAATATTATAAATACTAATATTACAAAATATTAATATTAGTATTAATAATATTACAAAATATTAATATTAATAGTAACATACCGCTACAAGTTATTGTGATATGGCTTTTTTTTGTTGCTCCCAGCAACCGGTTGTTATGGATGCGAACCCTATATATATATACACACACGGTCCGGATCAAGTGCATACTCCTTATCTTACTCACCCGTGCTCACCCCCCTTTAGGCGACGGTTTCGGTCATACAACCGTCGTCTATACTTTTAGCGACGCTATATGTTGTCCGTCGCTAAAAGTATAGACGACGGTTGTATGACCGAAACCGTCGTCTAAAAAGGGGTAAGCACGGGTGAGTAAGATAAGGGGTATGCACTTGATCCTTGCTCTCTCTCTCTCTCTATATATATATATATATATATATATAGTTCTCTTC
This sequence comes from Panax japonicus, assembly GCA_020205505.1. NCBI lineage: Eukaryota > Viridiplantae > Streptophyta > Magnoliopsida > Apiales > Araliaceae > Panax > Panax japonicus. The sequence goes on along the minus strand of CM035114.1, from coordinate 6,439,701 downwards.
TCCAACGAACCGACTGTAGCAGCGGTTTTTTGAGCTAGCAACTGTTCGAACCGTCGCCACAGCTATATCGTCGACTTTGTATGCTATAGCGATAGAAAAAACCGTCGCTATAGCCGAATCGCTTTTAGTTAACTATTTAAAATTCGCTAGAGAAGGAACAATATATATATATATATATATATATATATATATATATATATATATATATATATATATATATATATATATATGGTCATATAAAATTTCTAATATAATCTTATTTAAAATCTAGAAGAACTTGTCAAGACTGCATATAATACAACAAGCTATTCTCTTCGTTTAAAAATTAGAAATATATTTTCTGAAACGACAACTTTAAGCAAAAAATTACTTTTCTATACATATATCCTAGCAATTTTGGATATATAGTAATTATAAATTTTAATTGAAGTGATAATATCTTGGCCTTTAGATTTAATTAAAATAAATGGTCTAATAAACTCCAAAGTTTGAAGTTCCCTAGGAACTCAGGAGCCGGATCCGTTTCCTTTATGATTCAATTAAAAATCAGTTACCATGTTTTTAGTTAAGGTGTTCTTCGCATCCACATGTAGACTTCAAAATAAAAACAAATAGTTTAAAGAGCGAGTCAAATAATATTGTGCGCCACAGAGAAAAAAGTGGTAAATATAATTATAACCACCTCACAAGACTAACCGTCAAACAACAAAATATATATATATATATATATATATATATATATATATATATATATATATATATATATATATATATATAGCAACCTAGCTCTCAAAAGCAGCTTCATACTTGTAATTACATATATATTCTTAATTAAAGTGTAATAATACATACAAAATGACAAAGCCATACCCAACTAGCATAATCATTTTTGTGATCAGTGCTCTTTGCTTCTTATCCTTGGTCGACATTGTTCAATCGGTCCAAATATCAAAACCAGCAGCACCAAGAGCAGCGTCGCCTGAATCAAAACCAGCATCAGCTCAGGCAGCTGAGTTCTTTGTTCAGGGCCAAGTTTATTGCGACACATGCCGAGCCCAGTTCATGACAAAAGTTAGCCAATTTATGCCAGGTAATTGTTGCATGCATATATTTATTAAGGTTATTGAATCATGCATTCCCCCCTCCAATTATTTTGAGTCCCATTTCAAAGTTTTTTCAGTTTACACCTAATAATTTTCAGATGGAGATATTACAAGACCCACTAGATAAATTTGTTTCTTCCAACACAAAACCCCACTTTCTCTCCAAATCATTTTATTTTTAAGAAGAAAATATTGGAGAGGAAATGGGTTGTTTTACATGCATAGGGAATAATATCGTAGATCCATAAGTATTTATATGCAACCACATATTGTCGAAAAGATATGCATGTTCTTAATTAATGCTTCTTCTTATATTCTTATGAGACTGTATTATGACGCAGTATCTCAACACAATCATTTTCTCCCCCTTTATTTCCATTGTTTGTGAGCGTTATATATTAACTTTGATCAATTTGATGGGGGGTATATATTGTAGGAGCTTCGGTGCGTTTGGAGTGCAGGGAACGTGAAGGAGGGAAAATGACACTCAACGTTGACGGCGAGACGGACAACACAGGAACATACCACCTTCCGGTGAGTGGAGACCATGAGGAAGAGATTTGCGAGGTTAACCTTATCAAGAGCCCCTTCCCTGATTGTAGCGACATCCCTAAAGACGGATATTCGAAAGCTGTGGCCAGGATTAGTCTCACTTCTAACAGTGGGCTGGCCACTAATATTCGCCTCGCAAACTCTATCGGCTTTATGAAGAAAGAACCGCTTGCTGAGTGCAGGGAGATTCTGGATGAATTGGGTGTTCTTCCCGATCAACAGTGAACTATGAAGACCTAGCTAGCAATATCACAACATTGCTAGTCATTTTTTTTTTAATTTTTTCGTACTTGCAATAAACAAATTTATTTGTTACACTCTGAGAGTGTTTGTTTTAGGGTTTTGCCAGCCAATGATTGTTAATTTGTCATTACGGGGCATTTTTTTTATATGTATTTGAGTATATTTGTTTACCATAGCACTTGATTTACATTTTAGCAGTGAGAATAAATATTTCTTTATAAAAAGTAAAAGTGAAAACTTTATTTTTGTTTGAGATGATTTAATTACAATGTCCAAAATATTGTTTTAATTTACTGGCGGATGTTTAAATTTCGTTTTCTATCAGTGATGGAATATTTACTACTCTATCATTGTATCCATACTTCTTTTTATAAGCTTGTAATTCCATTAAAGCTTGGTTATGGATGAAGTATATGATCGATATAATTAATGCTGGAGAAAGAGTGCAGAAATTTAAACAAAACGTTGATCAATCACATAATTAAGTAAATGACGTCCCTAATTACGTATATATGATAAGATGAACTAATTAACACAACGTCCCACCCTTTCCCCTTAAATATCAAATCCATCTATCTTATTTAGTTCAAAACAACACACACAAAATAAAACTTTCCAAATCAATGAAAAACATAAATCTACTTGGAGATCTTAATATAGGCAACATGAGAAGAATTCTCCACCTTGTTTAAAGCCCCTAGGTCAGGAGCCAACAAGCACTTTGAAGACTCTTCTCTATAGAAAAAGCCCAAACACTTGCAGTCTGAATCACATTTCTTCCTACAATCAGTAACTGTGATAGGCCCAGATCCATCTATAACTCCAGTCGTAAAATGTTCAACACCCTCAATTTTGTAGTAGTTGACATTAGCCCCTTCCTTGCACGGTGGCAACACCGGTGGTGCACAAGTCTTGCTCCAACCAATCAGCCCAGTAGGCGTTGGGCACGCCACACATTGATCGTCTTCACACACTCCTAGGGATCCACACCTTTTGGGCAATTTACATTCGCTCTCATCACCTCTATTTCTATCAAAAAGCACATACGTAACTTCCCAAGAACCCCAATCAACGTGTGGTTCGTATGTATATATTTTTAGGTTTCCATCCATATCAACACGAAACATCGAGTAAGTAGTATTGTATTTTGGTCTAGATAATATACGAGTACCACCACTTGGGGTTGTTGAGTTGTTCATGGTGGACTCGAGGAGAAACGAGTAAGCCCAAACTGTATCACTATCTATATTTGTAAAGGGATCAATCTCGAACAATATGCTTGCCAAAAAGCCTTGACTTCCTCCACCTTCAAACAAAGTCTTGTGATAAAGTAAAGGATTTTTTAAATTGTTGCTCTTGTAATACAAAGACAGCTGCCACCTTTCCAATACATATGAGTAAAACCCATCTGAAGGATTAATATCGGACAATCGACTAACGAGCTTATTCGGCCCATTAAACCGCAAGGATTGACCCACCAGAAGTGTGTCACTTGGGTGGTCAAAACTTTGCCAAATAAATTTACCTTTGGAGTCATATAGCACCAAGTTACCATTTGGACTTAATTCCAAACCTACCACACCTTGGTTGGCTGTGCCGGTTTGCCAAGCCACCGTGCCATCGACATCAGCTAGGACTAGGTTCCCATTGGTGCCAAATGTGAGTGTTGCATTTTCCTGGACCGGATTGGCACGGTTGGCGTCCCAAACCCAACGCAAGGTGGATTCGGAACGACGATGGCCCATGCGTAGTCCAAGAATATAGGCATTAGGAGTGGTGTTATAGAAACAAAGGAGGAATGGAAATATACCTATGCCAGCGGAACGGTGATCCGCGTCATATTCGGCTCGGTATACGCCAAATTCGCCTTGGTTGATGCGTTTGAATGTGGCATTAGATAGAATAACGGATTGGCCTTGGGCTACGGTGATTGATAAAGCAAAGAGTAGTGTAACAAAAAATGGAAGTGGAAGCGAAGACGACATTTTTGTTTGTCTGAGGAGAATGGTGAGGAGATGTAAGCGAAGGTGGGGATGTATTTATAGGAACATTTAGATGAATGCGTGTGGGCACCTTTCCATTTTGATGGGCTTACCAGGGTTTAAAATAGTGCACCATGTTTGATATATTTTGACCAATCCGGCTTCTTTTCTCTATAATCATGATGGATGGATATTCTTTTTATTTATTTGTTACTCCCTCCGTTCCAAATTTCCAATATATTAGACGCTTCAGAGAATAGCAATAATGGATAGAATGCATGATAATGCATGTCCCACTCTGGTGGAAATGAACTTATTATTCTGTCTAGCAATATTATAAAATTCAGGATCTAGGTAGGACCACATAGACAAATTAATAACGTGATTTAAGCACACTGTTAAGGATTAATCTTGGTTTGATTTAGTACTATGTATTACAGGTTGTAGTACAACAAGAACGCATGCGGGATATAATAATTAAAAAAAATGGGTTGTTGATATATATGCAAAAATATTCATGATATTTATCCCAGTCTCACTTCTGTTTTGAATTTTTTTTTCTAAAAATACACCCGATGTTACAAATTTCAGTTCAACTGTACCTCTACCCCTAACGGACCTGCCACTTGGACAAATGTGGTTGACACTTGGATAAATTTTGATGACGATAATTTTTTTTCAGAAAAAATTCTCTCTCTAAACCCTCTCTCTTCATTATCATTTGCTCTTTCTTTCTCTCTCCACTATCATTTCCTTCTCTTTCTCTGTATAGAAAGGAAGCTTCTTGTTACTGGTTTATCTATATAATCAAAGAGCTCAACTTTTGCTCATCTCTAAAACCAATTTAAAACCAACGCCCTAGATTTTGACATTTCAATATTCAAAATACAAGAGGAAGAGAAATCACATGAGAGAACAAAAGAGAGGAAGAGAGGAAACATTTGCAGATGAAAATGTATGGAATCGTCTTTGAATTACTATTGATATCAAGAATTAAAATGTCTGACTATGTTGTCATGTAATTTATGTAGATTTTGTCGTCTCCTACCACTGAGACTTAATTTTCTATTTCAGGTTTTTAATTGGAAGAGAGATTTAATCAATAACAATAACAACAAGCAACAACAAGATATCAAAACAAAACAAAAGAACTACTCAGATTTCTCTTTCCAGACCCAAACAAGGCCTGCAACCTCATCAACAATAAATTGTCCATCTCAATCCACCATAATTACGTCGACATGTTCACAATTTCAGTTCACTCTGTTTTCTAATTTCTTTAAAGGTGTCTAATTTGAGCTTTAATGCTCTATTACACTACAAAAATCTTGTCATAGCCGACAGGACCATTGTCGACGGGCACCATGCCGTCGAGAATGACATCAATGGCAATGGCACAACTGTCACTAATGACTCATGTCGGCAATGACCCCCTAAACCTCATCCGCGCCAAGTCTACCATTACACGCGCACACCAAAGCGAGGGTCGACGGAGCAAAGGACATTGACGATGGTCGATGCTGTCGAGAATGAGTCATTCGCAACGGGCTCAATATCGACAGGCATCGCCGTCGAGAATAACATTTTATTTAATCTCCAAATTTCAGTTTCTCTTCTCTCTCTTTTCATTTCTTTCTCCCGCTCAACATTTCCTTCCCTCCCTTTCTATTGCCTTCGTCGTACCCTACCTCGCCGTCGCCATTGATATAACAGTAATTCAATAATGCGTCAACAATAATGTTGCAGACTTGGGAATAAGCAAAGGAAAAGCTAACCATTATGGGCGCACAGTTTGAGAAATAGTAGTACTCTCTCCATTTCATACTATCATTTAATAGTTAAAATATGTGTAAAATTCTATCACTACCTCTGTGACGCCTCCAAAATAGGTATACATCACCCATTTTGAGTTGTCAATAACATGGTACAGAAACAATTACAACTTTATTGGTACATTATTTTATAAAAATGGTGAGGACTACTAAAACAACTTTTAGAATCATCATTCCATCCCCCAGCTAGAACTCGCTACATTCTCGCATCCTGAGAAGAAAAATGGAACAAAAAAAGAAAAGGGTGAGCTCAAATAGCTCAGTAAAGAATATTATGACTAAGATAATATAGAACAAATTATCGTTAGTCTTCAACTGGAAAAAATCTGATAGAATATAATAGACAACAAGTTTCAGATCAATATTCGCAACGAAAATAATAATTCATAAAAGAGTTACGTAGAGAATGAAATCTACTATAATCTATGAATTTAAAAGTCCATCATCATTATTTTATTCCTGTAACATCAATCAATATTCATCTTGAATCAAATATTCATTTTTGCACTACAGGCCAAAGATATTCATCAGTCGGTCATGTTCATCTCAACACCTGTACATCTTTGCACTACAGGCCAAGGATATTCATCAAAAATTCATTCATCGTTGCACTACAAGCCAAAGATATTTAGTAATACTATCATTTAGGACTGAGGATGATGAAAAATATTTTAAAGAAAACGAATCCAGTGAAACAAAAGAACAATTATTAAGGATTCGTACTTTAAACAATCCAAGTTCAAAAATACTTCATAAATAATCATAGTGAAGTAAAATTCAAAAATGATCAAAACATGGATACAATTAAAGCTAGTATCCATAATAGATATTTTGGACAAAAACAAAAATTTAATTTTTTTTGTGAATAGTGCCGTATACGTGAATAGTGCCGTATACGTGAATAGTAACCCCGACACTAAAAGACAAGAATTTCACAAGAAAAATATTACCAATATTCCGGCATAATGATATTAGAAGAAATAATATCATTTTTTAAAAAAATAATATCCCTTACGTCGGAAAGACAGTACTTCTGACTGGATTACTGGATATAGTGTTGAAGGGAACTTGCACCGTATAGCAACACTCAAAGTATCAAAATACTCACAAGAATACGCTCGATAATATAGAGAGAGAAAGAGAGAGAAAATTTCAGTTTCTGGTGTGATTTTCAATTCTAATCTAAGCACCCTATTTATAGGAAAATGCTTAGAACACCAAAGCAGAAAATTTAATAAAATATTAATATATTTATAAATTTTTCCTTAGCCCACCTTGACCATCTGAATTCAGCCACCAAATAATGACAAAAACAAAAAAACATTTTTGTTATTAAAAATAATTAAAACTTTCAAAAATTAATTATTTCGGAACTATAGAATTTCAATAATTCATAATAAATAGCCATTTTATCAGAAAAATTTGAACCGTATGTCCTTTCCATAGGAAATTTCATTCTCTACAACTTTGTAAGTTTAAGTTTTTCCAAATTCCAAGCAGAAGTTGACCGAAATTCACAAGCGGGCGATTTTACGGGCTATAATCCAATTTCAGTCACAAAGTGGGGCCCACAAACATGTTTAACATATTTTAAACATTTTTTTGTAACACAAATACCCTTCCTCCTCATTTATTCAAATATCACACATTCATTGTAAAATATCACCATTATTATATTATTAATATAATAATATATTTAAATAAATTATTTTATCAAAAAAGATAAAATATCAATTTTCAACAATTGTCACATTAAAAATTTTCTCCATCTATATCCATATAAAATGAATATTTTCTTTATCATAATAATCAATAAATAATTGTTCATAAATAATATTACAGAATCACAGTACTGACAACCAGGCCGTTCCTAGGAAAGAGGGGGCTTTCCAATAGGGATGTCTCCTTACTGGCGCGCAATTAGGTGACCAAACCTCTCCTTAGACAGAACTTTCTAGACATTGCCAATAATGCTATCTAATAATATTATTCAAATAATATGAATTATTAATTCGATAAAGGAAAATACTATGCAGTTACAATTATTGAAACAACAATAAAATATTAACGTAGTAATTATTGAATCAATAAAATAAAATATTGAACAGTAATTACTGTAATAATTATTGAGTAGTGCCTTCTTACGTAAGAATCAATAATTGGTGCAATACCGTGTGCTACTGTGTTTTAACCACCAGGTATTCCAATAGTATTAACTGTAACAACTACGCCGTTATTTATTAACAACTTATTCTTGTCATTTTTTTCATCCAATCGCTTTCCGTTATGGGACCCACACAAGGCTGCGCCGTCGTACGAATATTCCCCGACAGTAAGAATATTCCACGACCAAACAAATATTCTCCGACAACAATGAATATTTTATAACCACTTATTTATTTAAGATATTTGCACGTTTGTACCCATAACTAATCACATTAATCAAATCAACCCTTACTATTTTAAAATAATAAATAGAAGAAATTAAATTTTATTTATAATAAGTTGGGGTCTTACAACCCTTTTATGAGAAGTTAAAAATTATTACCCCCCCGATCTCTAATTATTTGACGTTTTAGAGGTGGACACAAGAATTAAGATAATGATTGGAAAGTATTAAATATAGTACTTAATTGTCTATAATATCCTTAAATCTTTTGTTCAGATAAGGAGAGTTTTGTTGGGATAATACTCCCCTCGTCCCTATTTAAATGACATTTTAGAGATGGGCACAAGCATTAAGATAATGATTGGAAATTATTAAATATAATACTTGTGAGCCCACATACAAATTAGGGTTCACGTACGACCTAAAGAATTAAATGACAAATAGAAAGATCAAAATAAATATGCGAGACCCAAGAGAAGTCTCCACGTGTCCCGAGGCAGAATGTAAGACCCCAAGTTTTATGAATAAAAATGAATTTTCTATAAATATCATTTTTGAATATTATGGAATAAATTTGATATAATGTTATAGTTGTGGGTAATATTTATAAATTTTGTATAGTACGCAAGTTGTTATATAGTATTCGATTGGTCGGGGAATATTCGTTTTAATAGGAAATATTCGTATGATGGCACAATCATTGGTGGACCCCACAACAGAATTATTGTCGGATTGAGAAAACGACAAAAATACTTTTATAAAAATAACGGCGGAAGTTTTACCGTTGATACTGTTGAACTACTCGGTAGTAAAAGTACAGTAATACGTGTGGTTGCATATTACAACACAGTATTGATTATTAATGCTTATGTGAGAAGTCACTCAGTTTGATTCAATTATTGTCGATATTTTATATGTTATTAAATCAATAATTGAGATGACAAAGTTGTTAATATTATTATTTGCATTATTAACAATGTCTAGAAGTTCTGCCAATGAGAGGTTTGGTCGCCTAATTGCGTGCCAATAGGGAGAAATTCTTATTGGAAAGCCCCCTCTTTCCTGGGAACGACCTGGTCGATTAATGGTGTGAATAATAATAATGATGATGAAGTTTTGTTTTATTAGTATTATTAACGTAATAAAACAGAAAAGCTTTTTATATAAAACAAAATACTTTTATAAAGTTATTCGTTTTATTAGTCTAATAGTAAAATCTTTTTATATAAAACAGAATACTTTTATAAAGTTATCTGTGTTATAGACAATAAGTAGAATATATTATATTTTATTATGCATAGTGTTTGCATAGTGCCTGCATAGTGTTTGCATAGTAAAATCTTTTATAAAGTTATTCGTTTTATTAGATTATAAATAGAATATATTATATTTTATTTAAAAGATTTTGGTTTAAATATGGACCGTCCGATTAAAGTAAATCAATCTGGACCGTTCATGGATTGGTTACTATTCATTCAATTCTTCTATAAATAGAAGCTCATTCCTTCATTATTTCTTACGAATTCACTGAAAATATAGAGAGAGATGTTAGAGTTTATGCCCTAGAGGCCAATTATTTGATATAATTGCTTAACGTTTTGATATTATATTTGATTGAATAAATGAATGATTTTATTATGGTTTTATTTACTGCGTTATATAATTGTTAACATAATAAAATTCCTTAGAATAATGATACAAATTATATGGTTTCAAGTATGTGACTTGAACATGAGATTATATAATTACAATTAGTATCATTGTTCTTAAATGTCCCTAGTCGAGTATCATTGTTGATGGGACAACATTGATGCATTAAGACTAGTATGTGGATTGACTGATGACCAAATCTCATTGGTCATAAATATATGAGATATTAAGTCAATGCATAGGTACATGTTAGAGAACGATGTACTGGACAGACCCACCATGAGAATTCTATGTGGAGCATTATGCGAAGTGTCATTAGAAATTCTCATAGTGATAATGATGTAATGGTCCTCCGACCTGAAATCACTATATTACTACACGGGAATTTATGTACTTTGATATCACCAAATGTCACATTTAATAGGGTGGACTATAAAGGTGATTATTGGGTACATCATGAATCGTGTGAGGAATATGAGTGATCTAGATGGAATTTAACCCTCCTATATATTAGGGGTGATATCCGTAGGCCTCTTGATTGAGTAGGACTATGAAATGCATGGTCATGCTCAAATAGTGATTTGTTTCATATAGTCTACTCATTGATCAAGAAAACTCAGATTAAATTATGAAGAGTATGACACATTCCATGACTCGAGTTTAATCTAGGATATTAAGGTTAAAAGGATTAAATTACATTGAAACATTGGTCACTAAAAGGTTGCATCGAATCATCGATCTTATTATTACTTGGGTAGCAGTGATGCATTACTAGATGTCGCTCACTGTTTATAATTTTATAATATGATTTTAAAATTATTGCCAACGTGATAATAACCTATAAGGTCACACACATATAACGTAATTTAAAAGGGAATAAATTTAAATTTTAAGGATTTAAATATATTAATATGATTAATAGTATTTAAATCATGAATTTAAATTAAAAGGAAAGTTTGTATATATGTATATTAATTAAGTAAGACTTAATTAAGTTATATATATATAAATTTGGATTTTATGAAATTAGGTTTTGATTAATTCCATTTATCTACTATATATAGGATATATAGCAGCTACTTAGGGTTAGATCATAACTTGAAAATCCTAGCCGCTCTCAGAGAGAGACTGGAGAGAAAACGTACAGTTTCATAAAGGTTCCTTTGGTGGCTAGTACCGCAAGTCCCTCTTATTGCAGAATCATTGGACGGTTCATGCGATGTTCGTGTGGATACCAGTGAGACGTAGTTTCGTGAGGAATTGCGTTAAGGATTCGAAACCGTTTCAGAAACACTTTCATTTTTGGTATAATATCTAAACCTCTGAATTAATTAATTTTTCGCATGGATCCTGTGTTGGGTTTCAGATATTGCTTTGATTATTTTTTTTCCGCTACGTTTTTGTGCCGAAATCCCTACAAGAGAAACTATAGAGAGGAAGAAGAAAAGTGTTCTGCTACTTCACCCCTTCTATATCAAGTTTCTTTTACGGCAAGGGATATTATTTGTTGTTCTCGTAAGGGGTATTATTTCTTTTGTATTCATGAAGAGAACTTCTGTTATTCCATTTTTTATTATTCTGTTGGAATAACCTGTGTTGGCAGAATGCATAGCATGATTTGATGTTTTAATATGCTTGTGATTATTGTAAGGTCCTTAATTGAATTTATGTACAAGGACTTAGTGATGGAAAGATCATGATTGTTAGGCTGATCTAAGCTTTCAACGTGTATCATTCTGTTCTAGAATGTATAGATAGAAAGATCAAAACTGTTAGGTTGATCTTATGATGTAATAGATAGGCTTGTCTGATCGTTGAGCACTGCACCAGAAGTCGTAGTCTGCCAGGAGAGTCAGAGTCAACTCAGGAGCTATCGAGGCAGAATAGGAGTATGCAAGATAGTGAGATCTCAGAGTTCGTAGACTTCCAGGGGAAACGAAGAAGGATTGTAGTGTGTCGAGAAGAGCCTCCTCGGGATCGTAGTGTACTGAGGAAGTCATGTTCTGAATCGTAGAGACAGCTTGCCTATAAGCCGAACGACAATCTACCGAAGCTAAGTATGAAATGCACTGTACGCTCAGAGTCGTAGAGTCTAGCGATGCCAAAGTCAAAGACAAGGATCGTAGACCACACTCTGCGATCGTAGAGTCCACTGAACAAATGCAGAGATCGTAGTCGGACAAGATCAGATGAAGACAACAAGCTCAAGTCAGCGATCGCAGAGTGGACTCAACGTTCACCAAGCTAACTCTCCGATCGTAGTATACTGAAAGGAACATTAAGTTTACAAGTCAGCGATCGTAGAGTGGACTCAACGTTCACCAAGCTAACTCTACGATCGTAGTGTGCTCTCGGGATCGTAGAGTCACAACACGATCTGAATCGTAGAGTACAACAATCCAAAACGTAGAGCAACATCTGTCATGTCAGAAAACGTTAAAGCCTCATGAGTTGTTAATTCAACAATACGAGGAATGGATCCTAGATGCTGCAGTGCCCATCAGTCCCAGGATAAATGAAATATCCTTAGTGTGCAACAAAGAAGCGTATTGAAGAAGCTAAGGATAGTACTATGAATGAAAGGGACAAAACACCTTTTCAGGTGGTAGGTGAAAAAGCAGCCTGCAGTGTCAGTGGTCCAGAATGCAGAATTCAGAAGATGTACAGAAATGTCTCCATCACAGTACAGAAAATTCAGATGCATTTAATGCCACAACGGATGGATCCAACGGATAGTTTTCAACATCACATATATACAGATAAGACAGATGAAAGAAAGAGAGGCAAGTATAAACATTCAACGTGAAGAACTCTCTAAGGCTCAACTCTACGATCTGAGATATTACAAAGCTCGCTCAGCTACTCAGCTATTACGAACCAGAGCTTACACAGCAAACTGAGTAGCAACCTTCAGAACGCAACAACAACAATCATCAATCAACTGAAGAAGTATACCAAGTCTGCTGGACTTGAAGAGTTCGTAGTGAACTGTAAGAAAGCCAAGTCTGCAGGACTTGAAGAGTTCAAAAGTGAACTAGAAAAGTTCCTAGACTGCTGGTCTAGAAGGAATCTGTGTGATTCAGAAGATTGTATAAGACATCCTTAGTGGATATCCTACTCGTTGAGTAGAAGAGTGGACTAGGAGCTTTGAGTGCTCCGAACCACTTAAAAACAACTGTGTCGTTTACATTCATGCTATAGCTGCTATAACTGCTATATATGCCATAACTGTCTTACCCGCTCATAACTCAATTGCTTGGTAAAGAAGATTAAAACAAACATTAATTCCGCAAAGTTTTAATAATTATCTAAGAACAAGTTAAAACGAAAAGATTTTCAAATATCTATTCAACCCCCCCTTCTAGATAACTTGTGCCTACTAGGGACTAACAACCTGTATACATGGTCTACCCTATACTTGGTGAAATTCTTCTGTTATTCCATTATTTATTATTCTGCTGGAATAAACTGGCTATGCTAAGTACCGCATACATGGTGAAATTCTATTGTTATTCTATTCTTTAATATTCTGTTGGAATATCATGTATGTGCGTTTACGCCGGACCTGGTTCAGTCTTTATTATTATGTTGGAACGACATCCTGTCGGTGCGAATTTCGCCTGACCTGGTTCCGTTATTTATTATTTTGTTGGAATAACCTGTCTATGCGAAGTACCGCATGCATGGTGATTTCTGTTGTTATTCCATTCTTTATTATTCTATTGGAATATACTATTTGTGCGTTTTACGCCGGACTTGGTTCCGTTATTTATTATTCTGTTGGAATAACATGTCTATGCGAAGTACCGCATGCATGGTGATTTCTTTTGTTATTCCATTCTTTATTATGCTCAGTTGGTTAAAGTTTTGACTTCTATACTCCATAAAATTAGTGGAATATCCTTGATATTTGCGCTTCATCTAGTATCTTTTCATGAAAATATTCTTCTGAGCATTCTTGAATTTTACTTTACAAAGAAGTATCATGTTGACAATTTGGACGTTATTAGTTCCTGAATAAATTAATTCTTGAAGTTGTTTTATTGAATTCTTATATCATTGTCATCATCATCATGTTTATATTTTTTTTGAAAGTTATCTGTGGCCTGTAGTGCATAGATGGACTTGGTATGATTATGACCAGGGATTATTCGGTGTAATCATAACCGTAATGTTACAAATTATGTGGTAAAAGTCCTCATTGGCTCATAGTGCATTGATGGACAGTTGTTGGCATGATCATGACCATTGATGAATACACGAATATCCTTGGCCCGTAGTGCATGGATAATTTGTGGTCGTGTGTGACGCCCCCAAAATAGGTCCATTCCATCCAACCCATTCTGAGTCGCCAAATACATGGTTCAAAAATAACTACAACTTTATTATTACAACATATAAACTGTGAGTTTAAATACAGATATTGTCGTCTAGACAATATCCACACGCAAATAAATCCCCATCATAATTATTGATATATTATTTTATAAAAATGGTGAGGACTACTAAACAACTCTCTCTAGAACCTTCATTCCATACCCCGACTAGTACTCGCTACATTCTCGCCTCCTGAGAAGAAAAATGGAACAAAAAGGAAAAGGGTGAGCTCAACTAGCCCAGTAAAGAATATTATGACTAAGATAATATACAACAAATTATCGTTAGTCTTCAACAGGGAAAAGTCTAATAGAATACAATAGACAACCAGTTTTAAATCAACAACTACAGCGGAAACAACAATTCATTAGAAGAGTTAAGTAAAGAATGCAAACTACTATCTTCTATATATGAATTTAAAAGTTCATCGTTGATATTTTATCCCTGTAACATCAATCAATATATATCTGGAATCAAATATTTATCTTTGCACTACAGGTCAAAGATATTCATCAGTTGGACATGTTCATCTAAACACCTGTTCATCTTTGCACTACGGGCCAAAGATATTAATCAGTCGGTCATGTTCATCTCAACACTTGTTCATCTTTGCACTACGGGCCAAAGATATTCATCAAGAAATCATTCATCTTTGCACTACAGGCCAAAGATATTCAGTAATATCATCATTTAGGACTGAGGATGATAAAAAATATTTTAAAGGAAACGAATCCAGTGAAACCAAAAGAACAAATATTAAGGATTCGTATTTTAAACAATCCAAGTTCAACAATACTTCATAAGTAATCAGAGTGGAGTAAAATTTAAGAATGATCAAAATATGGATACAATCAAAGCTAGTATTCATAATAGATATTTTGGATAAAAAGAAGAAATTTCATTTTTCGGTGAATAGTGCCGTATTCGTGAATAGTGTCGTATACGTGAATAGTAACTCCGACACTAAAAGATAGAAATTTCACAAAAAACATCATCACGCTTCGTGAACAGTACTTGTGAATAGTAACTCGTAAATAGTAACTCATGAATAGTTACTCATGAATAGTAACTCCGACATGAAAAATTTCCAAATTTGATAAAAAAATTTCAACCAACATTCTGGCATAATGATATTGAAGAAATAATATCATTTTAGAAGAAAATAACATCCCTTACCTCGAAAAACCGTACTTCTAGTTAAAACACCGGATATAGGCTATGACTTGAACTTGCACCGTATAGCAATACTCAAAGTATACTCAAAATACTCACAAGAATACGCTCGATAATATAGAGAGAGAAAACTTCAGTTTCTGGTGTGATTTTCAATTCTAACCTAAGCATCCTATTTATAGAAAAATGCTTAGAACACCAAAACAGAAAATTTAATATAATATTATTATTATTTGTTAAAATTCTATACGCCCACTTTTGGAGATCTGATTTCAGCAATTAATGACACATGCTAGACCCACTTAACACACCAAAAATGTTTTTCTTGAAAAAAATAATTAAAACTTCCAAAAATCAATTATTTCAGAGCTTCAGAACTTCAATAGTTCACAATAAATAGCCCTTTTGTCAGAAAATTTGAATCTCGTGAATTTCTATAGGAAATTCAATTCTCTACAACTTTGCAGAAGAAAGATTTTCCAAATTCTAAACAGAAATTGACCGAAATTCACAAACGGACGATTTTACAAGCTATAATCAAATTTCAGTCAAGAAATGGGGTCCACCGACATGTTTAACATGTTTTAAACATTTATTGCAAAAAAAATACTCTTTCTCCTCGTATACTCATATATCACACATTCATTGTAAAAATATCATCATTATTATATTATTAAAATATAATAATATATTTAAATGAATTATTTTATTAGAAAAAGATAAAATTTCAATTTTCAACAATTGTCACATTAAAAATTTTCTCCTTCTATATCCACATAAAATCAATATTTTCCTCATCATATGAATCAATAATTAATTATTCACAAATAATATTACAGAATCACAATATTGACAACCAGCCAGTTCCCAGGAAAGAGGGGGCTTTCCAATAAGAATTTCTCCTTACTGGTGCGCGATTAGGTGACCAAACCTCTCATTAGACAGAACTTTCTAGACATTGCCAATAATGTTATCTAATAATAATATTCAAATAATATGAATTATTGCTTCGATGATGAAAAATACTGTGTAATGACAATTATTGAAACAACAGCAATATAAAATATCAACGCAGCAATTATTGAATCAATAAAATAAAATACTAAATAGTAATTACTGTAACCATTATTGAGTAGTGCCTTATTACGTAAGAATCAATAATTGGTGCAATACCGTATGCTACTGTATTTTAACCACAGAGTATTTTAACAGTATTAACGGTAACAACTACGCCGTTATTTTTAAACAACTTATATTTGTCGTTTTCTTCATCCAATCGCTTTCCGTTATGGGGCCTATAAAAGACTGCGTCGTTGTACGAATATTCCCCGACAGCAATGAATATTTTATAACCACTTGCTTATTTTGAAATATTTGCGTATTTTATCCATAACTATCCACATTAATCAAATCAACCCTTACTATTTCAAAATAATAAATAGAGCAAATTAATTTTCATTTATAATAAGTTGGGGTCTTACAACCTCCCCTCCTTATGAAATTTCGTCCTCGAAATTGACGTACGTACCTGGTGTTTTGAAAAGGTGTGGATACCTTGCTTTCATTTCCGTTTCCAACTCCCAGGTCATTTCTTCAATAGCATGGTTCCTCCACAAAACTTTAACTTGTGGTATGACCTTCGTGCGTAGGACATGCTCCTTTATATCCAAGATCTTAATAGGTACCTCCTCATACGTTAAGTCTTCGGCTATCTCGTCCGGTTCTAACTCAATAACGTGGTTCAGGTCTTTCACATATTTACGAAGTACAGATATGTGAAACACATTATGAACACGAGACATACTCGGAGGTAACGCGAGTCTATAGGCTACAGTTCCTATTCGATCAAGATTTTCAAATGGATTAATAAATCGAAGGTTTGAGCCTTCCTCACCTCACCGATTCTCGCTTTTGAAATAACAACTTCTTGCACCACCTTCTTCAAATTCATCAGCTCCGGTGTGTAGCTTGAACAACTTTAACTTTATCGATTAAAGTCGATTATACTCGTATATCATCACGTGGGTACCTAGAGTTTTCATCTCCATCTCTATTATTTGTAAATTATACGAAATGAGTCTTTGACAATATCGTACTCGTACTTGTATATGATCTTCTACTCAACACGTCAGCTACCACGTTCGCTTTTCCAGGATGGCATAGTCAGTACATGTGCTAAAATGAGTCTCCTCTTGAGTTCATCGAAGCTCTTCCCACATTCCTTGCTCCATTCGAACTTTGTATCTCTACGAGTCAGCTGCGTTAATGGAATAGCGATTCGAAAATATCCTTCAACGAATCCCCGATAATAACCAACTAAGCCTAGAAAGCTACGTATTTCGATTACTGACTTAGGTTGCTCTCAATTGTGACTCACATCCCAATCTTGGATAGCACGTCACAATAGCACCTATCAGTTTACTATCGCACGAATATGGCGTCCCCTACGGAGAGTCTGGCTTCAGTGCATTCCACAAAAGAAGTTACCAGATAAAGGCTCAGGTACCAAATTCTATAGTTGAATTTTTAACTCCTGAAGTTCAATAGGAGCCATTCGATATGAGATTTTAGAAATGAGTTTTGTACCGGGTTCAAAGTCGATACAAAATTCAATATCACAATTTGGGAGTAAGCCAAGAAATTCTTCAGAAAATACATCAGGAAAAATCAATAACAACAGGATTATTATTCAAATCTGACGTGTCTTTATTCAAATCCATAACATGGACTAAGAAAACTTAACATCCGTAATAAACGAATGACCTCCTAGCTTGATATGAAAATGTTTGACTATAATGGTTTGATTGCTTGAATTCGAATAACAGGTTGCTTAGGAATATGAAAACTAACAACCTTACGAAAGTAATCAATTTCAGCATGATGAGTAGTTAACCTTAAAATGACATCAAAAGCAAATATCTCTATAGAAATAAGGTTAACATGTAATGTGATAGTGCCAACCTGAATCAAGCAAGATTTCTAAACAACAGATGTAATGAAAGTTTCTCCTAACGGAGTCTCCATAAATAGGTCAAAGTCTAATTTCTCCGTAGTCAAGTTCAAACGTTGAGCGCAAGCAAGAGAGATAAAAGAATGGGTAGAACCGGTATCTAGTAAGGTATAAACTTTGCAAGAATTTATAATTAACTAACCCGTGCTAACTTCGTTAGGGTTCCTCGCATTTTGACCGATCACGACAAACGCTTTTCCAGGAACCGTTGACTTTGACCTTTCTGGGACATCCTTTTGAGTCACCATTCCCGCTGGACTGGGTTTCGATACCGTACAATCTCGAGCGATATGTCATTATTTTCCACAATTATAGCATACCTTAAACTGTTGTGGGCAGTTTGGGCTAATATGTCCCTCTTTCCCGCATTTATAACATACGACCGGTGGTCTTTCTCCTCCCTTGGAACCAGTTGCTACTGGCGCTGACGTCTTCACATGGTCGTTGTTGAATCTCCTCTTTTTAAAATCTCCTCCCGACTCGCTTCTTCTATTTACATGGCCACGATTACCACCAGAGTGGTTACCGCCTTTGTCCATATTCTTCTTTCTCCGCTGGTTATCGTTATTCTGATGACTGCTATCTTTGGTATGATCCTGGTTATGGTCCCTCGGTTGAACGTACTTGTTATCTCGCTCTAACAACTGAGCCCTGTTGACAACATCTGAATAGAGAGAAAATTTATGAGAAATGAGATAATGGCGTATGTCGGGTTTTAAACCTCTCAGAAATATCCGCGTCATACGTTCCTCATTCTCCACCAAATGAGGTGCAAACCTGGATAACTCCGCAAACTTCGCCTCGTACTGGGACACCGTCATGTTATTCTGCTCCAGTCTAATAAACTCCACTTCCTTCATATGACGGATACTTTCAGGGAAGTACTTGTCATTGAACTGTTTCTGAAACGTCTCCCATGACATGCTGTGTACAGCTGGATGGGTACGCTTCACAGATTCCCACCAGTAATCTACCTCGTAACGGAACATAAAGGTGGCGAATGGCACCTTCTGCTCCTCCGTGCATCCCAAGACATCGAATATCTTAGTGATTTTCTTGACCCACGTCTCCGCCTTAATCGGATCCGGCTTTCCCTAGAATTCCGGTGGTCCCAACTCTTTGAACTACTTGGTTGTGACAACCCGTGAATTGCTATCATTTCCTCCTGTATTTTGAACACGAATCTCCCTCGTCTGATTTTGCATGAACTGCAAAAAGCTTCTAAACATCCCGTCGTTCATCGTCTGCTCAGTGGTGTTGTTAACAGGAGGTACATTGCCAGCCTGTTGCACGTTCTCCTCGTTGGTGAGTACAGACGTCTCCACGGTCTCATTTCCACTGTTAATATTCTTAGTCGACATTCTCAAATACTGTCATAAAATAAGGGTTAATTAAGAAAATCAATATATCACATAATATCCATATATACTGACCAACTAACAAATAAGCTTAGGTAGGACACACTAGCGAAGGATTTACTCGTCTCTCCCCTCCTAGTTCTATTCCCAGATCTCCGCTAGAGAGCATATCCCTAAGCTCTGATACCAACTGTGACGCCCCCAAAATAGGTCCATTCCATCCAAATCATTCTGAGTCGCCAAATACATGGTACAGAAATAACTACAACTTTATTATTACAACATATAAATTGTGAGTTTAAATACAGATATTGCCGTCTAGACAATATTCACACGTAAATAAATCCCCATCATAATTATTGATACATTATTTTACAAAAATGGTGAGGACTACTAAAAAACTCTCTCTAGAACCTTCATTCCATACCCCGACTAGTACTCGCTACATTCTCGCCTCCTGAGAAGAAAAATGGAACAAAAAGGAAAATGGTGAGCTCAACTAGCCCAGTAAAGAATATTATGACTAAGATAATATACAACAAATTATCGTTAGTCTTCAACAGGGAAAAATCTAATAGAATACAATAGACAACCAGTTTTAAATCAACAACTACAGCGGAAACAACAATTCATTAGAAGAGTTAAGTAGATAATGCAAACTACTATCTTCTATATATGAATTTAAAAGCTCATCGTTGATATTTTATCCCTGTAAAATCAATCAATATATATCTGGAATCAAATATTTATCTTTGCACTACAGGCCAAAGATATTCATCAGTTGGACATGTTCATCTAAACACCTGTTCATCTTTGCACTACGGGCCAAAGATATTAATCAGTCGGTCATGTTCATCTCAACACCTGTTCATCTTTGCACTACGGGCCAAAGATATTCATCAAGAAATCATTCATCTTTACACTACAGGCCAAAGATATTCAGTAATATCATCATTTAGGACTGAGGATGATGAAAAATATTTTAAAGGAAACGAATCCAGTGAAACAAAAGAACAAATATTAAGGATTTGTATTTTAAACAATCCAAGTTCAAAAATACTTCATAAGTAATCAGAGTGGAGTAAAATTCAAGAATGATCAAAAGAAGAAATCCATAATAGATATTTTGGACGAAAAGAAGAAATTTCATTTTTCGGTGAATAGTGTTGTATTCGTGAACAGTGCCGTATACGTGAATAGTAACTCTGACACCAAAAGATAGAAATTTCACAAAAAATATCATCATGCTTAATGAATAGTACTCGTGAATAGTAACTCATGAATAGTTACTCATGAATAGTAACCCCGACATGAAAAAGTTTTAAATTTGAGAAAAAAAATTCAACCAACATTCTGGCATAATGATATTGAAGAAATAATATCATTTTAGAAGAAAATAACTTTCCTTACCTCGAAAGACAGTACTTCTAGTTAAAACACCGGATATAGGCTATGACTTGAACTTGCACCGTATAACAATACTCAAAGTATACTCAAAATACTCACAAGAATACGCTCGATAATATAGAGAGAGAGAACTTCAGTTTCTGGTGTGATTTTCAATTCTAACCTAAGTACCCTATTTATAGGAAAATGCTTAGAACACCAAAACAGAAAATTTAATATAATATTATTATTATTTATTAAAATTCTATATGCCCACTTTTGGAGATCTGATTTTAGCAATCAATAACACATGCTAGACCCACTTAACACACCAAAAACGTTTTTCTTGAAAAAAATAATTCACAATAAATAGCCATTTTGTCAGAATATTCGAATCTTACGAGTTTTTATAGGAAGTTCAATTCTCTACAACTTTACAGAAGAAAGTTTTTCCAAATTCTAAACAGAAATTGACCGAAATCCATAAACGAACGATTTTACAGGCTATAATCAAATTTCAGTCAAGAAATGGAGTCCACCGACATGTTTAATATGTTTTAAACATTTATTGCAACAAAAATACTCTTTCTCCTCGTATACTGATATATCACACATTCATTGTAAAAATATTATCATTATTATATTATTAAAATATAATAATATATTTAAATGAATTATTTTATCAGAAAAAGATAAAATTTCAATTTTCAACAATTGTCACATTAAAAATTTTCTCCATCTATATCCACATAAAATCAATATTTTCCTCATCATATGAATCAATAATTAATTATTCATAAATAATATTACAGAATCACAATATTGACAACCAAGCAGTCCCTTACTATTTCAAAATAATAAATAGAGAAAATTAATTTTCATTTATAATAAGTTGGGGTCTTACATCGTGACCCTAATGAATATCCTTGGTGTGAAACCCCAGATTTTATGAATAAAGAATTAATTTTTTCGAAATAATTTTTTAATATTATGGTGTGAATTTGAGATAATATTATAGTTGTGGGTAGTATTTATAAATTTTGCAAAGTATGCAAGTTGTTATATTATATTCGATTGGTCAGGGAATATTCTTTGTGTCGGAAAATATTCGTACGACGGTACAATTATTGGTGGACCCCACAACGGAATTATTGTCGGATTGAGAAAACGACAAAAATATTTTATTGAAAATAACGGCGGAAGTTTTACCGTTGATACTGTTGAACTACTGGATAGTAAAAGTACAGTAATACGCGTTGTTGCATAGTAGCACACGGTATTGATTATTGATATTTATGTGAGAAGTCGCTCAATTTGATTTAATTATTGTTGATTAATAATATGAATTATTATAGCGATGATGACATTTTGTTTTGTTCGTATTATTAACGTAATAAAACAGAAACATCTTTTTATATAAAACAGAATACTTTATTAAAGTTATTCTATAAATAGAATATATTATATTTTATTATGTATAGTGTTGTATAGTGTTTTGCATAGTGTTGCATAGTGTTTGTATAGTAAAAATCTTTTTATATAAATAGAATATATTATATTTTATTTAAAAGATTTTTCTTTAAATATGGACCGTCAGATAAAAGTAAATCAATCTGGGCCGTTCATGAATTAGTTACTATGCATTCCATTTTCTTATAAATAGAAGCTCATTCCTTCATTATTTTCTTACGAATTCACTGAACTCTAGAGAGAGAAACTATAGAGAGATAGAAGAAAAGCTTTTTGCTACTTAACTTTTCTTTTCCTATATCTAGTTTCTGTTACGGTAAGGGGTGTTATTCTTTCTTATTCATGAAGAGAACTGTTGTTATTCCATTTCTTATTATTTTGTTGGAATAACCTGTATACGCGGTCTACCCTATACTTGGTGACATTCTTCTATTATTCTGTTGGAACATCATGTCTGTGTGTTTTACACCGGACCTGATTCTGTCTTTATTATTATTCCGTTGGAACATCCTATCTGTGTGTTTTACACCGGACCTGGTTCCGTCTTTATTACTATTCCGTTGGAACATCCTGTCTGTGTGTTTACACTGGACCTGGTTCCGTCTTTATTATTCTGTTGGAACATCCTGTCGGTGTAAATTTTGCCTGACCTGGTTCCGTTATTATTATTCTGTTGGAATAACTTGTCTATGCGAAGTACCGCATGCATGGTGATTTCTGTTGTTATTCCATTCTTTATTATACCCAGTTGGTTAAAGTTTTGACTTCTATACTCCATGAAATTAGTAGAATATCCTTGATATTTGCGCTTCATCCAGTATCTTTTTATGAAAATATTCTTCTGATCATTCTTAAATTTTACTCTACAAAGCAGTATCATGTTGACAATTTAGACGTTAGTAGTTCTTGGAAAAATTAATTCTTGAACTTGTTTTATTGAATTCTTATATCATTGTCATCATCCGCATGTTTATGTTATGTTGAAAGTCATATGTGGCCTGTAGTGCATAGATGGACTTGGTATGATTATGACCAGGGATTATTCGGTATAATCATGACCGAAATATTATAAATAATGTGAAAATTAAAAGTCATCATTGGCCCGTAGTGCATTGATGAACAGTTTTTGGTATGATTATGGCTATGGATTCTCTTCGGCCAAGGGAGCAAAGATGAATTATTTTATGGCATGATCATGACCATTGATGAATACACAAATATCCTTGGCCCGTAGTGCATGGAATTTGTGGTCGTGGCCCTAATGAATATCTTTGGCCGTAGTGCAGGGATGCTGTGGATTATTTATTAATTTGAGTCTCAGCGATAAAAGTGATGAAAAACTTTTTAAATCATAAAAGATAGTAGATTATATTCTCTACTTGACTCTTTTAATGGATTGCTTGATCTGCTGCTGTTAAACCTGATGTTATTATATTTTATCAGTTTAATACTGTTGAAGGCTAACGATAATTTATTCTGCATTATCTTAGTCATAATATTTCTTACTGGGCTAGTTGAGCTCACCCTTTCTTTCACTGTTCTCTTCAGGAAATGAGAACATAGCAGGGACTAGTCGGGGAACAGAGTGACGGTCCAGAGGATAGCATTAGTAGTCCTCACTATTCTGTGAAATAGTGTATTAATAATTGTAATGACGACTCTTTTTGAGTTTGAATAATCTCTAATAGATAATAATTGTATTCAAACTCACAGTTATATTTTGTCGTATTGAACACGACAGTTGTATTAGTAAGTTGTATTTGAATTATGTACCATGTATCTGACGACCCAAGATGGGTGATGTATACCTAATTTTGGGGGCGTCACACTTGGTCGTAGTGCAGGGATGATGTGGATTATTTATTAAGTTGAGTCTCAGCGATAAAAGTGATGAAAACCTTTTTAAATCATAAAAGATAGTAGATTTTATTCTCTACTTGACTCTTTTAATGGATTGCTTGTTCCGCTACAGTTAAACTTGATGTCTATTGTATTTTATCAGTTTAACACTGTTGGAGACTAATGATAATTTATTCTGCATTATCTTAGTCATAATATTTCTTACCGGACTAGTTGAGCTCACCCTTTCCATCACTGTTCTCTTCAGGAAATGAGAACGTAGCCGAGACTAGTCGGGGAACGGAGTGATGTTCCGAGATGGTGTCTTAGTAGTTCTCACTATTCTGTTAAATAGTGTGATAATAAATGTATTGAGGACTAAATTGAGTGTGGATATTATCTAGATGATAATATTTGTATTAAAACTCACAACATGTATTTTGTCGTATTTTACACGATTGTTGTATAATTAAGTTATATTTGAATTTTGTACCATGTATTTGGCGACTCAAGATGGGTGATGTATACCTATTTTGGGGGAGTCACACAGAAGACTTGTGGAGGCGACTCATTTTGGGAATTGATTGAGGGATTGAATTGGTGGCTAGAAGGGCAGGACTATCTGGGCATTACTCTAATGACTAAGGGTAAATTTGAAATTTCTTAGAGGTTATGTGCCTAGTACATGACCACTCTCCAGAAAACCCTATAAATACCCCTTCCAATCCATTGGGAAGGGGACCTATCTTCAGACACATGACTTAGACTCTTGGAGGATCGAAGGACCTGAGCATTCTCTCTCAACACTCAAAAAGAAGGCAAAGAAGGCTCTTGGAATCCCTGCTACCCTAACAAGGTTCTCGGATTCTAAGAGTTCTGTCACGTGTCGTTGGAGTAATCATTCACCTGTTCTTCTCTCCTTTTCAATCAATCAATCAATTCCGTACTTTTCGTGGATTTCTCTCCTCCCCAGCCAACACAAAATCCTAATCTTGGCAATATACGATTTCCTTGCCTACAATACTCAATTGTCTATAATACCCTTAAATCTTTTGTTAGGATAAGGAGAGTTTTGTTGGGATAAGAAGAGTTTTATTGGGATAAGGAAAGAGAAAAAGAGAAAGAGTCTAAAGTATCAAAAAAGTAGGAAGAATAATGAGGGGTAATTTTGAAAAAAATGTCATTAATTCTCCTAGATTTGAACAAATGTTAAATGATTAGGAACAAATGAAAAACTCTAAAACGTCATTTAAATAGGGACGGAGGGAGTAAGAGTTTTGTTGGGATAAGGAGAGAGAATTAGTTTAAAGTATCAAAAAAATAGGTAGAGTAATGAGAGGTAATTTTGAAAAAATTGTCATTAATTCTTCTAGATTTAAAAAAAGGTCAAATAATTAGGTACAAATGAAAAACTCTAAAACGTCAAATAATTAAAGACGGATGGAGTATTATTAAGGGCGAAAATTTCTTGGGACAATGATAGAAGGTAGGGATGATATAGAAAAGTAAATAATTTATTTTTCTAAAAAATTATAAATGACAATAAATTGAAACAAATTTTTACTTCTAAAACGTCATTTATTTAAGAATGGAGGGAGTATATTTTTGTCAGCCTTAAAATCCTCAAACGATTAATATTGTATAATTAATTGATTAATTAAATTGAGTATAAAATTTTAATATTAATTTTTTAAAATTTATTGAAAGAATGAAAAAAAAAATCAGCCTTTAATTATAAAAAATTAAGCATTGATTTTTTAAAATTTACTGGCGACAAATAAAATAATGCACATGTTTGATTTTGATGCATGCTCTTTTTTTTCACAAGGGACAAGGAAGGTACACGTGGGAACCATTCAATTTTGGGGGCTTGTCGGTGTTTTAAAATAATGCACATGTTTGATTTTCACCAATCTGGCCTCTTTCTGATATTCGCTACAGAAGTTACTTTTTATATTAGCATGGAGGATATTTGCTACATTCTTAATTACGTTAATTTTAATTCAGTAAATTGATATTTTCACAATATATTTTAATATTTTTATAATCATTTCGTCTCATAATATATGATATTTTAGCAGGGGCGGATCCAGCTTGAAACTTCAGTGGGGTCAAATTTAAAAAAATATATTATAAAGAATAAAAATTAATTTAATAAAATGAATATAATAGTATGTAACATACACTAATATTATGTTACTGAAAAAAAGAATATGTTATTATCTTGTTAATATAATAGATAAACATTTTAATATATTTTAAAATATTTAAATTTGATTAAGTGATTGATGGATTGCTCAACAACAGCCGACAACATTATTAAGAGAAAATAAATATAATGTTGATCTATAATTTTATACTACTACTAATGAAATAACACTTGTCTACAAAATATCGGAAAATTTACTAGGCGTTGTTTTTTTTTAATAGAAAATTTGGATAAATTATAAAAACTCTAAATGAAATCTTTCACAATTTTTAGCAACTCTAACTCCTCTGTTTTTTACCTTCTTAATATTCAGGAGAAGTAAATTGATCAAGACAATAAAATACTTAAGTTCTTATAGTAGTATTTTATTTTAACAATATATATAGTAGTATATTAATTTTTTCAATAATATAATAGTAGTGTACTAATATAATTATAGTACTCTATTTATTTTATTCCGCATACTTTATATATAATATGAGGAGGTGAAAATCCAGTGGGGGCAAGTGCCCCCCCTGCCCTAGCCTGGATCCGCCCCTGTATTTTAGGTAATTTTATTTATCCCAAAGTATTTGACATTTTAAAAAATTTAGGACAATTAATTATAATTTTTCTAAAATTTTCCTTTATGGAAAAATATTACAGATAAGATAAGTATGATAATAAATGAGAATTTAAGGGTATTATAGATAATTGATGCTATATTTAATTTTTTTTAATTATTTTCTTAATTCTTGTACACAACTCTAAAACCTTATATATTA
Organism: Panax japonicus; assembly: GCA_020205505.1. Taxonomy (NCBI): domain Eukaryota; kingdom Viridiplantae; phylum Streptophyta; class Magnoliopsida; order Apiales; family Araliaceae; genus Panax; species Panax japonicus. The sequence goes on along the minus strand of CM035114.1, from coordinate 6,412,364 downwards.
TGGAACGGAGGGAGTATTAAAGAGTATGGTTATAGATGTATAGCGATTGTGAAAATCGTTGCTATAAAATCTATAACGCGACTTTCATATAAAAATATTATTTTCTGTTGTAAATTTATGAATTTCCTTCTTTCTATTCACTCTTCTTAGTTGTCCCCTTTATTTCTTGCCTATATTACTCCCTCTGATTCACAAAGAGTTCCATTAGTTTAAAATAAAAGAATAAAAAAAATTTATTTTGCGACAAGAGTTCTCTTTATATATATATAGAGAGAGAGAGAGACAGGATCTTAAACGGACGTTAAGGACGGACTACCAAACGGACCAAAAGAAAAAAAGGGTTAAGTTCAGATGACCACCTGGGATTTGGGCGGTTTCCCACTTAACCACCTATAGTTAATAAAGCTACATTTAAACATCCGACCTTTTGAGTTGAAGTGAAAAACTGATTTCTGTCATAACTCCGTTATTTTAAAAGGTTAAAGACTTAATTACCCTCGTTATATATAAAAGAGAGATGCTTATGCTTTTTCATCTCTCTCTTTCTGTTTTTCTAACAAATAAAAAGCAGAGTTAAAGGCAGTACAAGAACAGGTAACAGCACAGCAACCAACTTTCAATCAAGGCTGGAGAAATAATGTGAACTTCGTGATTTTAAGAAGTTATGGCCCCAGATGAGCAGAAAGAATTTATGAATAATTTTAACAATAAACCCAAACAATTTGATAAAGCTTTCTGGATTCATAAGGTAAGATTTTAGTTGAGCAATCAAGTGAAAACTAGCAAAACTTAGAACCATATTATCCTCTGTAGGACTTGTGTACAGTCATTTAGAGAACTGAAAATAAGAAAATAAAGCAGAGAATCATAGCGAAAACTTTTTGGCACATTGATTTATCAAAACAATCAACAGATGAAGTCAAATGCTCTTTAATTGAGACAATAAAAATTTAATCCTGCTCCCACCTTGTAGTTACTTTGCTTTGCAGCCTCTCAACAGAATCATGTACCAAAAAGAGAGAATCAAATTACAAACTTGCCTGATTCTGATTGTTAAAACCCCAAAATCCAACAAAAAATATTAGCAAAAAATAAAGTATAAGACGAAATGACTGTAAAATAGATCTAACAATTAAATTTTACAATATCAATTTTGGAATTGATATTTTTGATTGGGGGAAGCTTATGAATTTGAATCAAGCATAGAATTGCCACATCCATCCACGTATAACACTCAAATTACAGAAACAGTAAAGAAATTAGGCCCAAATCCACCCTTCCTGATTTTGTTTCATCCAAAACAGAGAAGATTTTCTGGTTTATGATTTATACCTACCCAATTCGGCAATTTCTTTTTCTGCAATTTCATCCAAAACAGAGAAGCCATACCTTCACCTTCAAGAGCAATTCCCAATTCGACAATTTCTTTTTCGACAATTTCTTTTTCGAAATTTTCACTATCTGCACTGCTAAATCCATAATCTTGCAAATTATCACCCCAATGAAAAGAAATAGGCACAGCCTCTAGCACTTGTTCTTTGTTTTGGGCTTGATTAGCAATTTGCACCTTCTTGTCGCTTTCGGGCTTCAATATCTTCAGAAATTTGTTGTTGGACACCCAATTCAAAAATTAGAATTTTGTTGTTGGGCTTCAATATCTTCAGAAATTAGAAATTTGTTGTTGTTCGGACTTACCAGAAATTTGTTGTTCTGGGATTTCTTCTTCTGGGTCTTCTTATTGTAGCATTTCTTCATCTGGGTTTTCTTGTTTTGGGATTTCTTCGACTGGGTTTTTTGGTTTTAGGATTTCTTCTTCTTTTGAAGCAGAATCAACAATATATTGTTCTTCTTCTTTGGGTAGTGTTTCAAATTTCACTATAGCGGAAGCGACGGAAAGCTTCGAGATTTGTGCCTAGGATTAGGGTTTGGAGGAAGCTTTTTAGGGTTGGTTTTGCGAGAGTTTCCATTGTTCTTTATGGCCAAAGCTGAGCTCCGGTGATTAAAGAAGGAGAAGAAGAAGAGGGAAAATCAGACGCATGGAGTGAGAAATGAGAGAGAGGAATGTGGTTTGAGGAAGATGAGGGTATTTTGGACATTTATTTGTCTTTTTGGTCCTTTGTCACGCGCTTTTGGCGTTTGACTTACACGCATGGTTAAGTTGGATGGAAAATATGACGTTTTCACTTCAACTCAAAAGGTCGGGTGTTTAAATATAGCTTTACTGACTATAGGTAGTTAAGTGGGAAACCGCCCAAACTCCAGGTGGTCATCTGAACTTAACTCAAGAAAAAAAGCACGCATGTCATAAAAAAGGAAGAAACAAAACTCGCGGGTTTGTTCCCTCTCTCTCTCTCCCCAATTTACCAAAGCCATGGTCGACCTCTGCTCTCGGGCGAAAGTAGCGAAGTGCAAGCCCCTCTTATTTCTCTCTCAGTTTCAGACAAAGCAAACCCCTTTCCCTCATCCGATTCGGTAATGAAGTTGTGTTCGATTTCTTCCCCTGCCACTGATTTGAATCCGTTCAAGGAACCCTAGATATTCGCGTACTTCCTTTCCTCTGGTAAGCTTTTCTTATTTGTTAGTCTTGTCTATAGAAACCGTAATTTTATAAGTTGTGTTGTAAAAATCATGAATTTGAATTGTTTGAGACACGTAAAGGCTTCAGATTTCTTCAATTCACCACATGACCTATATAAGTTTTGTTTGAATTTATGGGTATCTTGCCAAAAATGTAATCTATGGAGTTATGTTCTGGGAATTGCACTAGTTGTGTTTTGCGAATTGGGTTTGACAAATTAACCTTCAGTTAATCTATGGAGTTATGGATTTCTTATTATTGGATGAATTTGTACTTGTATGTTTCTATTTGATTCAACTATTTCTGTTTAGATGACCAATTGTTATGGAAATGTTTGTGGCTTTGAGTTTGTTTTCTGTTTTGTGCTTAAAGTTTTCAGGAGGCTCAAGAGTATTTTGGCCTGTGAGAAGACAGTTTATCCAATGGAGCTGTTGTCTGCAGATGGAGTTTATTTTCACAAGTCATGCTTCAAGTTCCTCATTGCAAAGGTACTCTCAAGGTAATCATCCTATTTTGTTGCTCTTTCTTCAGTTTTTTTTATTATGGATTTTAATGTTTGTCCTCATCTCAAGCTTTTTTGGTTGATTTATTCACTGTAAATTAAATGATAACACTACATTCTTTTACAAAATTTGCAGAAAACTTTTATAATAATAATAATTATAATAATGAATTTTCTGTATTATAAGTTATTTGGTTTCACCATTGACACTGGTTATTTATACCTGCAAAACAAGATTTTCAAAGGGCATTATTTGAAATAAACCACTATAGTGCATTGATAATGGAAGAGAATAGAGTGCATTTTCAAAGGGCGGTGTTGTGATGGTGGTAGTAGGAGTAGCTGCAATTCCTTTGCAGTCTGTGGTGTCAGTGCAGATTATTTGGCCTTTTTGATTTTGGTATTATGGAATCTATAGTAATGGTCCTAATGGCATGGTGGATGAGGCATAGTAGTTGTCTAGTGTTAAATGGCCTAGGCTGTGGTAGAAGTAATGGTGGTATTCTAGATGTCATGGTTTATTTGTAGTATACCGACAATGACAATGACTATTGTTACATTAGCACTGCATATGGTGTTTTGTGTGGTAATGATATGTTAGTAAGCATGATGGCTATTAGTTTTAATTTCTACAATGATGTGTTCAGGTACCAAAACTACAATGATGTACTTATGTTTGAGTGTTGCATAATCTTTCTTCAGTATCAACAAAACTTGTACCACAACTAATCATTTGATTAATTTTATCATGTGCATCACTCAAAGCATCAATATAGACCTTAGTTGCTTCTTTGAGTCAGAGCCTTTTGGGCAGTTGATATATTGCGGTGAGATCGCAAAAAATGTATTTTTCGTGGAGTTGTTAATGGGTGACAATGAACCTCAACAAATACACTAACAACATATAAGTCTGAAGGTGTCATCACAATAGCAAGTTTTGCTTTACAACCCTCTTTAATTGATCCCCTGCGCCTTGTTGCCTCAATGTTTGCTACAGTTGTAGCATTCCCCTATTTCCAACAAACAAACTCTTTCCTTATGATCTCGTCTCTTTTTTCAGACCAATTTCGAACACTAAAGCTACTCTCTTTTGCATATGCATTGTAGAAACTAAAAGCATCATCTATTGTTTGAAATTCTTGACCTATTTTTGGTTTCAGCTCTTGTGCTACTTGAGGATTATACAAATTATCTGAAAAATTAGGATCTAACTCAACACTAGGTTCCTCATTTAGCCCACTCTCTAATTCAAAGTCTACATTCCCCCCTTCTTCCCGCTCTAAATTTTCTCCTATCCCATACTATTCTTCCACGTTATCCATTTTGATTAAAACCTATTATGAAAACCACAACCAAAATATATTAAATAATTAAAAAATAGCAAGCAAGTGAACTGGACTTACAAATCAACCCTTCCAATTTCTTCCAATTTATTAAATAAATAAAAATTGCAAGCAAGTGAACTGGACTTACAAATCAACCCTTCCAATTTCTTCCAAAATATATTAAATAAATAAAAAATAGCAAACAAACAACCCTAGATTTCTTTCAAATCAAACGGAAATTACAAAATTCATATGCTCAGAATCTTTACCTTCCAATTTACAACAAGTTCTGTTCGATCTTCTTTTTGCCTTGCTATTTGTTTCAGACTCGGATGCTTAGATACGGATGGAAGCAATTTGAGGAGAGAGAAAAGAGGCGTGTCTTCTGTCTACTACTTTGAGGAGGGAGAGAATAGACAGATTGGGAGGTTCTGAGTTACGGGAATTGGGAGAAAATTAGATTGGATTTTGAGCAAATTAGGTTGCCGATTATTGAAAATACCTCATCAGGCGAGCCTTTTCATTTTGGAAGAAAGAAAGAATTGGATTCTGAGCAAATGGTTGAGCACGGGAATGAGGAGAGAGATTTTTGACCCGAGTCTTCCCCTTTTTTTATCTGACCCGCGTGTTTTTTTTATTTAGTCCGTTGCTTGGTCCGCTTCTATCACCCGTTTTTGAACCTTACTATATATATATATATATATATTGATAACGATATAAAATAATATATTTTTGTCAAATTTGTTATCATAATTGTTATCTTATTATAACTACTAAACTAATAACTTATTAATAATAACATGTAACAAAAATATATCTTAATATTCTAATGAGACTAAAATTTAATAACATGTAACAAAAATATGTCTTAAATTTTAGATGTAAATTAGATACATACAAGAAATTGGGTTGTACAGACCCTGTTTCTTAAAATTTATCAGAAGGACCACATAAACAGCTAATACACAAGCGGGATATAATTAATTTAAAATGGATTAAGTTGATGATAGTTTATGGAATGCAGATAATGCTCCCTGAGGTGGAAATTGAATTAATATTTTGCCTAGCAATATAAAATTGGATCAGAAGGATTACATAGACAGCTCGTACGCACGTGGGATATAATTAAAAATGGATCAAGTTGATGATAGTTAGACATCAGATCTTTTTACCCATTGTGTCCCTCCACTTAAATTTTAATACTTAATTTTTTATTTAATTTTAGATTTAATTAGTATTAAATAAGAGATTAGGTATGAAAATTTAAGTGGAGAACACAGAAGATAGAAAAATAGGTACAAAAGATCTGCTAACTGTTAATTATGCCCCACTGATCATGAAATCTGTGTATTTTATTGTTTGTGTAAGTTAAAGCACTGCCCACAAGGAAAAAGACTAATAATGTGCAAGAAATGAGGCTATATATAAAATTCAATTCTTGGCTTTTGCAATTGAGCTGTCCAAAAAATACTTTGAATATTAGGACTTTTTAAGTAATTGTGTTTAATTGCATCACTTGCATAATTAATTATATGTATCCAGTGGCGAAAACAGAAAATATTATCAGTGGGGAAAAAATTATTATTGAGTTATAAATAATTTGGCGAGGGTTCGGGGGCAGCGCTTCCGAAGTAATTTTTTTAATACTTTATACTTTCGAATATATATATATATATATATATATATATATATATATATATATATATATATATATATATATATATATACTATATTATAATGAAAATATAATGAGTAATAATATATGGTATATATACACTATATTGACTCATAATAAATTTTTTTAATCACAATTGTTCATAAGTAATTCATTATTTATTTTTAAAAGTAATATAAATTAGATTATTATTTAGTTTAAAATATTATAAAGAGATATACATATATTGAGAGGATATGAGTCATATGTGGTTAAAATTTGATTAACAATTTCAGTGTAAAAAGAGTGGGTGTAAATTTCAGTGGGTGCAAATTGTTTTGAAACGGGAAAGTGTAATACCCAATTTTAGTAAAGTGTAATACCCAATTTCAGTGGGTGCAAATTGACTCTTCTGACCCTCAAAAAAAATCTATTTGTCATATAAAAAAAATCCAGTGGGTACAATTGTAACGCTCCGAAATTCGATCTATTTCCACATCCGAATTTCGTACGTCACGAGTACATCATTCATCCAAACATACATTATTATATTCTAAAATATAATAATATACGTTCTAAATTCTCAGGTTCTAAAATCTTATAACCTTTCTCGTTACAAATAATGATAATTACATTATTCCTTTCATCTTACAAGAGTGACTTTTATCCGCCACCAAGGTACATAACAGTTCATTAAACTAGTCTATAGTTTAATTTTCATCTTTCTACATTACAAGTCTTCACTTGATCTTTTTGCTCATTCACATTCTGAATAACACTTCATCTAGATACTGTCAGCTTGATCTTTACGGGATCCTTAAATTTATCTAAACATCGTTCGCTGAAAATATTTTTCATTTAAAGCAAGTGTGAGCATTCAATTGCTCAGCAAGTCATAGCAGTTGAACAAACAACTTTAAGAGTTTAACATTCCTTTGGAACTTCGATAACCGAACAAAGGTTATGAAGCAGCTTGAACAATAGGAATAATCTCGATTCCTATCATCTTAAAACATTAGTCACATTCACTTTTAAATACTTTCATTCTCTACTCTCTTTCATACACATTCTGTCTGGCTAGAATCAATAGCACAGACTTAACAATACGGTTCATGTATAAACAAAACATTCTCATATTAAAAAGTTCAATCATAAAATAGTTCATATCATAGAAACACCGAAGTATTCACATTGTGGCACAAGGCCTCATACATTCTACCACTTTGTACAAATATCACACATTTGCACATAGACAGAACTTCTCAAGTTCAACATCTGAGAAGTTTTAGAAACTAGCATTCATTTAAAATATTAATGAAGTTAGGAAACTTACCTTACGAACAGCTACAACTTAAAGTTTACGCTGAACTGCTCATTTCAAATCCCTATATTGCACATAAGAAAATAACACACACCAATTAGTCATGTATTTGACTTACAAATTGGTTTAAGTTAACTTTACTTCTTAAGATTCGCGTTCTTGAAATCCAAGTCTACACGACCAACTTTCAATACCGGTTTACGGCTTCATGACATCGGAGACGTCTTACTCAAAACGTTCATCATCTTTGATGATTTGCATTCTTATCTTCTTCTTATAACTTCTCTAGGACTCAGCACACACGCTTCTCTGCTAGAAGTCCATATGGTACTCTGAGTGGTTTCCCACAAACAACCAACAAATAAGTTCCCATCTCATCTACACTGCCATCATAGTGAGTTAGATCGGTTGCCAGTTTCGTATATACCTTCGCTCTCTGAAGGAATTGTTTAGCCCAGCTCCCATATGTCAACCATCAAAGGTTACGATTGTAATACTACCTAAATTCATCTTAACTTATTCAAACAATTAAACTATAATGTTTGTTAAGTCAATTTCTTATTCCTTATGGCTTTCTGGTAATTAATTTCCATACCTCAGGACTCATTTTTATCTGACTCACCTTCGGCTTTCATTAATCTTATTACTGTTCATTACGACTTTCTCGATAATTCATATCTTACTTACTACCTTCGTCAACGTCTACGTCATACCACCAGGGTATACTTAGAACGTTCGTCCAACGCGAATATGATTTACGAGTATCGTTTACGTATTCAACGTTCACATTGCTCGTCTATTAATCTCTCATTCAACCTTTACTCAAGGTTTTAATCACTTTTGATCGTTATCCATCCCATGAACCCCATGTTCATTATTCTTTCTTAATGTCGAAGCCATACCGATCATTGTATGCTAAGACCGATCGTTGCTTTACACTTATATCTCATTACCACCACATAACATCAAAATATTATTCATTACTTTCATCACTCAACGTCAAAGGAATCACAATCATAGCAATCCCCCACGTTCGTTTATTGCGACTACGATCCCCGGATATCGGTTCTGTAACCCGCGCCCATCTTTTTTTAATCTCGTTTGATCTTTTTGTTCAACCTTCATTAAAGGTTTAATACACTTGACTAAGTGTTACATTAATTGAACTATATGTTCGTATTTTTTTTCTTGCACATCCCCCAGAAAAATTGAGCAGTAAAAATCTCATTTCTGGGTATTGCACTGCACCGGCGCCGCGGCGCCGTGCCCCTTTGATTCACTCGCGCTGCAGCGCCACTCTGCAATGTCAAACTGCCTAGGCTGGCGCTGAGGCGCCACTTCCTTCACTAAGATTCGCGCTGCGGCGCGAGTTAGCAGTGTCTGGCTCTCCGGTCTGGCACTGCAGCACCATCTTATAAGGCATGGTTGGCGCCGCGGCGCCAAGTCCTTCTTCCCGAAAATTTTTCTAAGTGTTAAATCCAATTTGAAACGCTTACTTTTTGATCTCATAGCTTCTTCGTTATAACTCAGAACGAGGTCGTTCCAAAGTTATTTTCTTCCTTATCTTATGTACTTCGATTGCCTATGGACAGAACTTCGTTCTGAATCCGTTAACATGCCATTCAATTGGTTTAATCTTCACTTTTTGTTCATTTTATGTTTTTAACGTTCTTCGTTCGTTCGTCCGTAATTTGGTCATCCGAACTCAGAATTTGATCGTTCTTGAGTCTACAACTCACATTTTCTACATTCTCTTACTTTCTTATGAAACCCTACACGTTCGGGTTCATTTACTAACTTTCTAATTCTCGCTCGTCTTTTACGAAATTTTTGCCATAACTTCGTTATAGCTCAGTTTTAATTCGTTCTTCATGAACGTTTCTAATGTTCCTAACCAAGCAATAAGCATCTAACATTTAAGGGATGGTTTTAAACTTGTCCATCAACAACAATTATACTACAATGGTTTTAAATTTGTCCATCAATAACGTTCTTCGCGTGTTCTTCGCGTTCTTCATTTTAATTGATATTTTGGTTACGATTTCACTTTTCCTTGGAATTTGATGTTATAGAACATCATTCCTTACTTATTTTACCTACTCATTCATAAGATTCATTTGGATCGCTCAAAATCCTTACGAATCTTATACTTCCTTAAGAAATTTATTAAATAAACTTCTAATTCTTATTTCTTTATTTTTCATGATTACAACCATATGAAATTATTTTTAACATCTTTTACTTCTTATTCTCATTAAGCTATGTTTTAACATAGAAAAATAAAGAAAAATAATCTAGAAGTTAGGTTTTCAGATTACGTTTCTTCTTTAATCTCCTTCCGTCGGACAAAGTTTTCTCACGAGCCAATTTTTCCTCTTCCACTTCCTTTTCTCCTTCATCCGAAATCTCTCTCTCTCTCTCTCTCAAATGTTAGACAATTTTCAAAATTCCAAATAAATGAAATAAGCTTTCTGTTTATAGATTTTTAAGGCTAGGGGCAAAATAGTCATTTCGCCCCTAAAGTCACTATTCACACCTCCTTACTTCCATCTCCTTACTATTCACGAAGCTTTTTTGGGAGCTTCGTGCTTCCGTCTTGTGGAATTCGTCCGACAGTTCAAAAACTGCGATTCTCGGAATCCAAATATTTTTGGATATTTCGTCTTTCCTTTACCGATTAATTTTACGTATTCTTTGGATTTCCGAAAAATTGAAAAATAATTTTTGGCGTCAAGCATTTTCCTTCACGTTTTTCCCTAACGTAGCTAAACGAATGAAAAGTACATTACAATATTTTTCGTCATTTTTATTTCGCCTGATTTCTGCATGTTTTTCGAGAAAAACTTTTATCAGCTTACTTAACTTTTCACGATATATTATCGTCAAATCTTTCGACGGAATGTCATTTCGACATACCAAACTCTCAGAAAGGCTTAGGTTATTCAAACCCTAACCGTTAGGGTTTCGTCGGGTGAATAGTGCCTATTTTGTCCTTTTCCCAAGAAATATTTTGTTCTCGAAATTTTTTTATTTTGTCTTGAAAATTCTTACTCGTTCAGTATAGCTCGTAGCCAGAATTCTCCTGATTAATAATCATCCTAGGTTCTAGAACGATTAATAAACACATAGCACATAATAGTATTAATAAAAATTCATTTTATTAATAACTAATTCTTTAAATCTTAATTTTTGAACAATTCGGATTCTCCGAGTTGTTACAACAATTGACCCCATTGGCTAACAAGTGGCTTCGCCCCTGTATGTATCATCAATCATATCATTCCATTTCATCAAATTAATAAGCATAAGTGGTGTGAGTGAGTTTGGACAGACATGAGTAGATTTGGATTTATATGTGAAGCGTAAATAAGCGATTTTAAATTATAACTTTGGTCAACCTATGAACTTAACTGTTTTGAATGAGAGTCCTCTCCTTCAAGAATTAGATTCAAAATCTTAATGGGCTTAGTTGTCAATTTTTCGTTGGTTAAATTTCAATAGAATTATTTCTTTTATTGGATTTAATATACTTTTAGAATACTCTGCGAATAAAATTATTATATTTCCCTTCATTAATAATGGGATTAATTACATATTATAGTACATTTTTAAAAATAATTACAATAATCATACATCCATAAAATAATTACAAAAATTTGACATTTCATCACATTTATTTACAATACTAATACAATTAGGAGTCCTTAATTTAAGGGATTAATATTAATGGGCTGACATGGCAAATTAGTGTCCATCTTAAAATAGTTTTTTTTAAAAGTGATAACCGCCATCTATCATTTGACTGGGACTCTTCAGTTATAAACCCTTGTTCTGCATATTGAAACCCTTGTTTCTCTCTTCTGTTTGTGCGTTTTTCATCTCTTTTGATCGTTTTCGATGATTTATTCTATATTTTCGTGATCGTTACTCGTTATCATCTTCGTTTAGTTGTTCGTCATTGTCGTTGTTACTCGTTATCGCTGTTGCACAGTGGTTTAGTTGGTTTCTTTTTCTCTATTGATCAATTCTAGTATTTATTATTGTTTCAATTGAGTATTTTCTAAATAGTTTAATGTATTATCTATTAAAGTAGTTTACTAACAGAATGGAATATTGATTGTTTGGGTTTGTGTTGTTTTTATATTTTGTATAGAATGGTTGATACAAAGAAGAAGGATGGAAAGAGGAAAAGAATCACGAAGGGTGATTCTGTTAAGGACTTGAAGAAGTTTGCTATGGAGAGGAAGGGGAAGTTTGTTTATGTTTTGGTTACCAATAAAATAAGTTTTGGTTACTAACATATAATTGTTTGGTTACTTCTTTAGTATGTTTTTTTGTTACTGTTAACTTATGATTTGGGTACCATTCTTGTTCCCTCAATTTGGGATTTTGGTTATGTGATTCCCCCAAAATAGGTATACATCACCTATCTTGAGTCGCCAGATACATGGTACAAAATTCAAATACAACTTAATAATACAGCTGTCGTGTAAAATACGACAAAACATAAACTGAGAGTTTTAATAAGAATATTGTCATCTAGACAATATCCATACTCAAAGGAGTCCTCAATACATTTATAGTCACACTATTTAACAGAATAGTGAGGACTACTAATACTATCATCTGGATCGTCACTCCGTTCCCTGACTAGTCCCGGCTACGTTCTCATTTCTTAAAGAGAACAGTGACAAAAATGGTGAGCTCAACTAGCCCAGTAAGAAATATTATGACTAAGATAATGCAGAATAAATTATCGTTAGTTTTCAACAGTGTTAAACTGATACAATATAACAAACATCAAGTTTAACTACAGCGGAACAAGCAATCTATTAAAAGAGTCAAGTAGAGAATAAATCTACTATCTTTTATGATTTAAAAAGGTTTTTCATCACTTTTATCACTGAGACTCAGCTTAATAAATAATCCATATCATCCCTGCACTACGGCCAAAGGATATTCATTCGTATCACGACCACAAATTATCCATGCACTACGGGTTAAGGATATTCATGTATTCATCAATGATCATGATTATACCGAATAATCCTTGGTTATAATCATACCAACAACTGTCCATCAATGACTTACATGCCAATGAGGAATTTTACCACATCATTCGTTATATTACGGTCATGATTATACCGAATAATCCCTGGTCATAATCATACCAAGTCCATCTCCGCACGTAAGTCAAAGACGACTTTCATCACAATATATATAAGCATGAGGATGATGAAAATAATATAAGAATTCAATAAAACAAATTCAAGAATTAATTTATCCAGGAACCAATAACGTCCAAATTGTTTACAAGATATTTCTTTGTAGAGTAAAATTCAAGAATGCTCAGAAGAATATTTTCACGAAAAGATACTGGATGAAGCGCAAATATCCAGGATATTCTACTAATTTCATGGAGTATAGAATCCAAAATTTTAACCAACTGAGTATAATAGAATATATGAAACTGCAAATGGATTTTCACCCGTCAGGCGGTAATCCACGTACACAAATCATTTTCACAATTTAATAAGGAATGAATATAAAGGATCATTCACTTTGTATGTGGTAATCCACATAGACAGGTTATTCCAACAGAATAATAAAGAATGGAATAACAGAAGAATTCACCATGCATGCGATAGATCGTACAGACATGTTATTCCCAAAAAAATAATAAATAATAGAACCAGGTCATGCGTAAACGCACCTACAGGATATTCCGACAGAATAATAAAGAATGGAATAACAACAAAATTCACTATGCATGCGATAGACCACACAGACAGGTTATTCCAATAGAATAATAAATAATGGAACCAGGACATGTGTAAATGCACAAACAAGTTATTCCAACATAATAATAAAGAATGGAATAATAGAAGAATTTCACCATGTATGTGGTACTTCGCATAGACAGGTTATTCCAACATAATAATAAAGAATAGAATAACAGAAGAATTTCACCATGTATGCGGTACTTCTCATAGACAGGTTATTCCAATATAATAATAAAGAATGGAATAACAGAAGAATTTCACCATGTATAGGGTAGCCCGCGTATACAGGTTATTCCAACAGAATAATAAAGAATGGAATAACATAATTTTTTTTTCATGAATACGAAAGAAATAATACCCCTTACGAGTACAACAAATAATATATCAAATGTTAAATATATATGTGAGAGTATATATGGGTTGCCTAAACTGAGTTGGATATACATGCTGTTTCTGTTTTGGTTATCATTAAAACATGTTATGGTTATTTTTCATATAACTATTTGGTTACTTCTTTATTATGTTTTGGTTACTGTTACCTTATGGTTTGGCTACTATTATTGTGCCATCAATGTGAGATTTTGGTTACTTTTATTTTTATTCTGGTTAATATGTAATTATTTAGTATACATGGATTGCCTAAACTGGGTTTCATTACATGATATTTCTATTTTGGTTACCATTAAAACCTATTCTGGTTAATTATTATCATATAATTAGGTGGTTACTGTTTTATTATGTTACATTATGGTTACTATTATTAGTAACCAGATAGTTACAAGCTTGTATCAGGACAAACATCAATTGTTAAATGTACATGTGAGAGTTTTCATTTATATATATGGTCACTTATAGATCTCATATTAAAATAAAAATAGTTTGAGAGGTGCAGTTGTATCCAAACCTACATACAAGGGTAACTATTTTAGTTTTTGTTAGTAACCAAATAATTAAAAATTTGCATCAGAACAATTATTAAGTGATTAATGTACATGTGAGGGTTCCCATTTATCTAGCTGATGGATACTTTTAAATTACATAGTTATAAAAGTTGTTTGGAAATGGTCCAGTTGGTAACTAAATATGAATATAGAGGTAACCATTTTATTTTAGATGGATATCCAAATTTACCTAAAAATGTTTCAGAACAGTTACCAATTGTCTAATGTATATGTTTACTTTATATTGACAACTCATGATGGAATCAAAAATCAAAATATTAATCAATAACAATTTTTATTACTGTACACCATCAAAAATGTTACCAACCATGTAATTAATGGTTACTAACAGAAAATAATTATATATTCCTGTATTTACACACTTTTTGTTTATGTTCCATTGAAATAAAGCACAACTGGAATCATATCCATTGTCTGACAACTGAATAAACATTGTAAAGTAACCAAATCAATATTAGACAGTAACCAAACTACATAATCTTAGTAACCAGAAAATAAACCAAATTTTTACATGGAAATTTGAAGGCTTAAATGATGGAATTCGACAAAAAAACTATGCAGTTCACCAGCAAAGCTGGTGATTTTTGATCTTTGACCCATTTCCAATGAAATTAGACTCTGAAAACGCCAAAATTTGACACTCCAAACTTGACAGAAATTACCAAATTCTCACTGGATCAAATCTTTCTATAAACTGACACCCCTGCTCTTCAATCGCATCAGTTTGTTACCATATATCTAAAGACTAACAGTTGTATAAAGTTAACCAATGTAGTCAATAAGTAACCATCAATATAAAATAAATCAGTATAAAACACACTAATATTATACAGTAATCATAACAACATTATACAGTAACTAAATTTAGATTAGACAGTAACCAACATATATCTATTTAGTAATCAGAACATAAACACATTTTTCATTGCATTTTACAGTAAAAAACAACCAGTATAATGTGTTTGTTACCAACTAAAGATTAACAGTTGTATGAAGGTAACCAATGTAGCTAATAAGTAACCATGAATATAAAAAATATCAGTATAAGTGTACATTAATATTATTCAGCAACCAAATAAATATTATACAGTAACCAATTAAATAGTATACAACAACCAATATATATAATCAGATTAACAGTTGTATGAAGGTAATCAATGTAGTTAATAAGTAACCACCAATATAAAAGAAACAATTATAAAAGACAATAACATTATACAGTAACCAAATAAACACCTTATAGTATCTAAATACATATTATACAGTAACCAAGATATATGTAATTAGTAGCTAAGATTATAAAAAATATTTTTATATTTATTTTACAACCAAAACAATCAGTAATGACTTTGTTACAAATTAAAGACTAACAGATGTATGAAGGCAACCAATGTAGTTAATCAGTAACCATCAATATTAAAAAAATCAGTATAAAACACAGTAATATTATGCAGTAACTATGGTAATATTACACAGTAACCAAGTCAGGATTATATACTAACCAAATTCAGATTAGACAGTAACCAACATATATTTAATTAGTGACCATAACATAAAACATATTGTTTCATGCATTTTACAGCAAAAACAATAATATAAAAAACATCAATATGTACTTAAAGATTCAACAGTTGCAGGAAGATAATCAATGTATCTAATAAGAAGCCATCAATATAAAAAACATCAGTATAATATACATTAAAAGTATACAGTAACCAAATAACCATTATACAGTAACTAAATCAATAATAAACAGTAACCAATTTATATGTACTTAGTAACCAAAATATAAAATATATTTTTACATGCATTTTGCAATCAAAACAGTCAGTATACTGACTTTGTGAGCAATTAAAGATCAAAAACTTAAGAAAGGTAATCAATATGATCCAGGAGTATGCTTGGGACATTTGAGAAGGTACGTATACCTTTAAGGAACTTCGGACTGCAACTGACCATTTCAACTCAAAGAAATGATGGAATTACGGTAGCTGTACAAAGGTTGAAGGAGTATAATACTTTTAGGGGTAAAATACAATTTCAGAAAGAAGTTGAATTGATAAGTTTAGCTGTACATCGGAATCTTCTTCGGCTTTGGGGATTCTGTACAACTGAAAATGAAAGGCTTCTTGTTTATCCGTATATGGCAAATGGGAGTGTAACATCTAGATTAAGAGGTTAGTGCTTGGCTATAAGAGAATTCGTCTTCTCCGATCTGTCTTTGATCTATCGTTGTTTTGTTTTTTTTCATTAGTTTAAATTTAGGATCGGTTGGTTGCAAATATGAAAGTCGGTAACTGACGTGTAGGGAGTTAATGTTCCGTAATTTTAGCAACTTATTATTGTGCTGTGTTATTTTTGTAATTATTTTGTGGATGTATTATTTTTGTAAATACTTTCTAATTATTGTATATTAGTGTAAAGGACCCTTAATAATGATCTAGAAATAACACATGACAACTCGCTATTTACGAATTATTTTTACATGGGTTGTACTTAATTAAATGGGTTGAAAATGGACGGTCATAAATAGATATGATTTAGCCCATATATTAAATTTAAGTATAAATATAGATTTATGTATATACGGAATTTTCACATTCTCTATGAAAGAAATCTCATCTTTTAGTTTCTCTCTCTAAAATTAATAAATATAAGTATAAAAAGTTATTTTTATTGGGTTGTATACGTAAACTTATATTTTAGTTAAAGATAATTGTTTTTGTCTAGTTATACTACAAAATTGAAGGGAGGGAGAAGATAAATACTCTTAAATCTGGTAGAAATTATACAATCTAAATACAAAATATTTTGTAAAATAATAGTTTATCCACAAAAAATTGTTTAACAGGGATATTTAATTTTAAAAAAGAAAAATATATTAATGAACATACCTATGGTCCATTATCATTAAATATTAAGATTTATCTTCATTCCGAATTTATTTTTTGGTCACTGTAAAATGTAAAGGCAACGGCCAGATGCCTTTATTTCAATCCAAATAAAGGTGCGAAGCCCCATCATAAGTGTCCATGTCGGATAAACGACTAACCAAATTTTCCTTGTTTGTTTTTGAACAGACTTAATTATGGATCAAAATCCATGCATTGGTCAAGAATATTTGACTTGAGATTCTAACTGGCAATTGATCGGAGTATATAGCTAGCGGATCCGGTTAGCATGAAGTTTATTTTTTGGTAAGTTGGTTAATTGATCAATATTTCTGACACACATAGAGTCTTGCTTGCATGTCAGCACTCTATTGGTCAATTGATCAACTTACTCAAAAATAAAATTCATGTTAACCACTTCCATAGTTAGCTAGAATTGACTTTATTCATTGACTAAAGTCTCTTCCACTTCGTAATTTATTTAAAAAAATGTTGCATGTCATATCGTTATCATGCATAAATTAATATATTGTTTTCGTTGTATGCTTTAGTTATCTTCTTGTGCAATACTTTTTGTCGGATGCCAAACGAAAATGATGGTCAAGCATGACTGGAGTGAAATCAAATTGGCCCGTGGCCACTGCATTGCGATTTTTGTCACTTACAGGATCAAATCGAAATTAGGTGATAATTTGAAGGGATGTTTTTGCAATTTAGCTTATTTAATACTCCATCTGTTCATATAAGATTGTCGTTTTAAAAGAAAAAATTTATTTCAATTTATTTATTGGTTACAACTTTGTAGGAGGATAAATTATTTACTTTCCTATATCAGTCATATCTTCTCTCACTGTCCCAAGAAATTCTCTTCCTAAACTTTTCATAAAGGGATAGTGATGAAATTTCAAACAAAATTAATTGTTAAATGATAGTTTTAAATGATTTTTTTAATTCATGTGCAAAAACTTTAACGACAATCTTTTAGGAATGAAGATAGTACAATAACAAAAAAAAAAAACTTCCGGCCAAACCAAGAAAAACACAAAACCTACTTGGGCATCTTAATATAGGCAACATGAGCGGAATTTTCCACCTTGTTTAAAGTCCCTAGTTCAGGAGCCAAAAAGCACTTTGAAGTTGAAGAGTCTTCCGCATAGAAAAAGGCCACACACTTACAGTCTGAGTCACATTTCTTCTTACAATCAGCTAGTGTGATAGACTCAGTTCCATCGGTAATTCCACTCGTAAAATGCCTAACATCCTCTACTTTGTAATAGTCCACATTAGCCCCTTTCTTGCATGGTGGCAACACAGGTGGTGCACAAGTCTTGCTCCACCCTATTAGCCCATTAGGTGTCGGGCACGCCACACATTGATCGTCTTCACACACTCCTAGGGATCCGCACCTTTTGGGCAAATGACATTCGGTCTCAACGGCTGTATTTCTATCAAAAAGTGCGTATGTAACTTCCCAAGCACCCCAATCAACATGTGGTTCGTATGTATATACTCTCAGGTTTCCATCCATATCAATACGAAGCATCGAGTAAGTAGTATTGTACTTTGGTCTGGACAATGAACTATGACCATTTGGGCCTGTGGAGTTGTTCATGGTGACCTCGAGCTGAAACTCATAAGCCCAAACTTTATCACTCTCGATAGTTGTAAAGGGATCAATCTTAAACAACATGCTTGCCAAAAAGCCTTTAGTACCACGTCCCCAGTCATTCTTGTGATAAAGTAAAGGATTTTTTGCATTGTTGCTTTTGTAATACAAAGACAGCTGCCTCCTATCCAATACATATGAGTAAGGCCCATCTGAGGGATTAATACTGGACAATCGGCTAACTAGCTTATTCGACCCATTAAATCTCAAGGATTGGCCCACCAGAAGTGTGTCACTTGGATGGTCAAAACTTTGCCAAATAAAATTACCCTTAGAGTCGTATAACACCAAGTTACCATTAGGAAGTAGGTCCAAACCTACCACACCTTGGTTGGCCGTGCCAGTTTGCCAAGCCACCGTGCCATCAACATCGGCTAGGACTAGGTTCCCATCGGTGCCAAATGTGAGTATTGCATTTTCCCGGACTGGCTTGGCACGGTTGGCGTCCCAAACCCAACGCATGGTCAGGGCCGGGCCTGAGTTTTTCAGGGCCTAAAGCGAAAAAAAAAATTGGGCCCTTTGCGAATTGCTATTAAGATAGGAATAAAAAAAATTAAGAACTTTCTCTGAACAAAAGAGCATAAATATAAAAGAATACCAAATATAATAACCGATTTTTTCAATATTTTCAAAACATCATTCAGATATCACATTATCACTAATTCAAAAAAGTAATCAGTTCAAAGACATAATATCATCAACAGAGGGGTGAATGATATCATCAACAGCTCCTCTTGAATAACACTCACTTATAATGGGCAAATAATAAATAAAGAAGCATAAAATTTTATAGTTCAGGTAATGGAATGTAACCTTACTGAATTTCAAATAGTTTCACAGAGATCAATCAAGGGGTGACATATCCAAGCTATGACAAGAGTTAACCTGTTTGGTTATTCTTCAAATAGTACTCATGGTAGATAGTGTAAAACTCAAAATCTTCCCAACAAGAGTTTACCTATTTTCTTTTGTATTATATTGGTTATATTATGACCTCAGTCTTTAACTGTCAAATTTTAATACCAATAAGTAAAGCACGCATGACCCATAGTCTATTAATAGAGATAATCGTAAAGTCTGCACTAGCCAGATTAAGAGAAAAAATGGGATTATACATATTTGCAAAGAAACACAAGAATGAGTAAAGACATAATTATGATGGACAAATGCATAGACTAACAAAGATTTAAATTAATTGAAACATATTGAAGTAATTGTTTTTTAATTTATGTGAACTAGTTGGTATTTTTTTTAAATGTACATATTAGAATTTTTAATAGTGTTGGATCTAGTTTTAATTATGTAATAATTTTATTTGTCAAAATTTTAAATATTTTAAAGAATGATTCTACATAATCAATTATACTCATCCATTGGAATAAAATTAGTCATGCACTGATTGTATGATATAAGAAAAAGGGGCCCTAAAAAAATTTGGGCCTAAAGCCCGGGCACCTTGGGCTTTAGCCCAGGGCCGGTGCTGCGCATGGTGGATTCGGAACGACGATGACCCATGCGTAGTCCAAGAATATAGGCATTAGGAGTGGTATTATAAAAACAAAGGACGAATGGAAATGTACCTATGTTCGTGGAACGGTAGTTGGCCTCATATTCGACAATGTATTCGCCAAATTCGCCTTGGTTGATGTACTTGAATGTGCCATTAAATGGAACAACGGATTGGGCTTGGACTACGGCGATTGATAAAGCAAAGAGCAGTGTAACAAAAAATGGAAATGGAAGTGGAAGTAAAGAAGACATTTTTGTTTGTTGGTGAGGAGATGTAAGCAGTAGGTGAAGGTGGGGATGTATTTATAGAAACATTTAGATGCGTGCTTCTTCTTTTTTTCCACAAGGGACAAGGAAGGTGCATGTGATGGCTTGTTGGTGTTTTAAAATAATACACATGTTTCTGGCCTCTTTCTGGTATTCGCTACAGGAGTATAATTACTTTTTATATTAGCATGGAGGATATCAGATACATTAATTCTTACGTTAATTTTAGGTTGGACATTGTATTGTTTAACGTTAATTTTAATTCTTTCTATCCTCTCTTCTTCTTTTTCCCCTTTATTTCTTGTGTATATATTACCTCCTCTGATTCACAAAGAGTTCCATAAGTTTTAAAATAAAAGAATAAAAAAAATATTTAAGTTCTCTTTTATATATAAGAAATTGATATTTCAACAAGACTCTTCTCACATGAATAGTAAACAAGGCCGACATTCATGTGAGTGAGGTTACGTGGAAATTGGTATAGCATCACTGCATGCTATCGTTAGGAGTGCTTTTATTTCTTAGAAAAGGAAAAAGTGAAACATCAAATTAAAGAATAGCAACTTTTTTATATATAGAAGCAGCCTATATGGCAGTGCTAATGAGACTAAAATTGAATTATTATTCTGCCTAGGAATATAAAATTGATCAGAAGGACCCAATACACAACTCATACACACGCGGGATATAATTAAAAAAAGATCAAATTGATGACAGTTAATGGAATGCAGATAATGCTCCCCTCCCGCCGTCCCCTCCCCCTCCCCGGCCTCGGCCTCCGAGGTGGAAATTGAATTTTTATTCTGCCTATCTATAATATAAAACAGAGCGGAGAGAGAAAATAGACAAATGTCACATCAAGTTTACGTCAGTTGCTCTCTCTTTCATTCCAGTTTATTCAAATTTCAAACCCTCTATCTATTCTACCACACACACAGAGCTCTCTCTCTCATTCCCCCTACATACAAATATGTGTTCTCATTATGTTTCAGATTTACAATTGTTTAATTTTGACTCACATATTTCGATAATTTTTAAATTTCAAATATTTTCAGGTATATATTGAAGGATACATGGTGTAAGCTGTAAAGTAAATGGTCTTATACTCAACATGTTGTTTCTCTATTTTCTGCATGTATGTATTCATTGTGTTTCGTCTTTTGTAAAGTTAGCTAATTATACATGATTATGATGATTTTGGGTATGGAATGATGGTTTTTATGGTGGTTTAGATATATATGGATGATTGTAGTTTTGTAAACATGTTTAAATTTTTTTGGATATCTATTTTTAAAGGAAACTCTGCCGAAATTTCTTGAAATTAGTAGCGACTAGCTTGATATTTTGGTGGTTGGATGTGTTGATGATTGAGTATGTATTAATTTCTTCATATATGTATTTTTTTGTGTTCCGTATTTTATAAATTTAACTAATTATGCATGGTTATGATTATTTTGGGTATGGAATGATAATTTTTTTGGTGGTTTGGATATGTGTGGATGATTGTAAGTTTTATAGACATGTTTATATTTGTCTGGATATCTATTTTTAAAGGAAATTATGTCGAATTTTTTGAAATTAGTAGCGACTAGCTTGATGTTTTGGTGGTTAGATATGTGTTGATGATTGTGTGTTCCGTATTTTGTAAAGTTAACTAATTATACATGGTTATGATGATTTTGGGTATGAAATGATAATTTTTTTGTGGTTTGGATATGTAATGATGATTGTAAGTTTTGTAGACATGTTTAGAATTTTCTGGATATTTATTTTTAAAAGAAATTTTGCCGAAATTTCTTAATGTTAACTAGCTCGATGTTTTGATGGTTGGATATGTATTGATGATTGAGTATGTATTAATTGTTGTGGTGATATGTGTCTTTAGATAATGTAATATTTTTCAAATTTTAATTTAATTTTTCGTTACAGCGTGCCTTCAGGCACGGGTTATAGCTAGTTAATATATAAAATTGATCAGAAGGACTACATAGCAACTCATACACGCGGGATATAATTAAAAAAGTACCAAGTTGATGATAGTTATGCGTACTGATCATGAAATCCGTGTATTTAATTGTTTTAGCAAGTTAAAGCTGTGACCAGGAAAGACTCATAACGTGCTAGAAATTGTTATATATATATATACTAGCTGGGTCCCGTGCCTCCGGCACTATATGAATAATATGATTTATCTCAAACTTTGAACGACCAAAATAATTTATTGAGTGAGCGGAAAATTTAAAGTCATTTGTATTTTATTAAATTATTATTAGATTATTAGATAGATAGATAGATGTATTTTATTAGATAGATGTATGAACGGTGGGATTTATCCCAAACTTTGGACGGCCCAGATGATTTATTAAGTGAGCGGAAAATTCAAAATCATTTGTATTTTATTAGATAGAATATATATATATATATATATATATATATATATATATATATATATATATATATATATATGAAATGGATCAGGTCCGGACCTCCCGGACGGGAGAAAATCCGGACCCAAATTTTTTTTTTTTTTGTAGAACAACTAAAAAAAAAATTATGGAACTGAAATTTTTCAATAATACAGTGTTTTGTGTGTGTTTTTAATACCTACACCAACCAATGTATGTACAGTCTGCCCAGACTGTACAGACATGTTTTGTTATAGGCATCCAAATCACGCCCAAAACACTGTATAATGTAAAAATTTAAATTCCATAATTTTTTTTTAGTTGTTTCAAAAAAAAAAACAAAAAAAAAAAAGAAGGTCCGGATTTTGTTAAAATCCGGGAGTCCGGACCTGATCCGGACTTTATATATATATATATATACACACACACACACACACACGGAGAGGATCAAGAGCACTCTCCTTAAATAGCACTCCGCCTTAAATAGCACACTTTTATCAAATCGACGTAGTTTTGGAGGGACGCGGTGACATTTTTATAAATACAATGCCACCGCGTATTTACAAAAATGTCACCGCGTCCCTCCAAAACGACGTCGTTTTGATAAAAGAGTGTTATTTAAGGCAGAGTGCTATTTAAGGAGAGTGCTCTTGATCCTTTCCGTATATATATATATATATATATATATATATATATATATATATATATATATGATCATCACCTATGCTAGAATCAAGAGATATATATAATCACTTATTAAAATCAAATGATTTACAGAATCATCTAAGTTAAAATCAAGGAATTACATAATCAAAGATTCATAAGAGATAATTATGGTAACTCAAAAATAATTAATATCCTAAGTACTTGATAAATATAAATTTATCCTAAATAATATTATTATGTTATTTCTCTAATACACCTCCAATAATAAACAACACAAGTAATCACAACGCCACATTAAAAAAGAGCATAACATACATTGCTATAAAAACAAGCCATAAATAGTGAGCTTTTGGTTGTACGCACACCGGTAACAAATAAGAACCTAGCAATCCATCTTCTACATTTTTTGAATATAATACTCCGTAAACACGTTTACCAATGTTGTTCAAGTCGTCATGAATAAGAAAGGATTCTGGCGGACTTGTTGTAACATGTATTATGCTAGATGGTGTCATTTCCATAAAAGAAGAAAGAAGCTTTGAATTTGGAACACCGTAATAGTGGACTTTTGAGGTCTCAAAAACAGTTATGGGCCCAATAGAACTTAAGATTTTAGAGGAAAAAAAATACCAATATCGGTGATTTTCAATACTTGATCAACATCCAAAGCGTTAGATATATCAATATCAACAATAGAAGAGAGTTCCTCAGGATGTGTAACCACAGACATATGAATATCATTAGGCTCAATTTGTAGTGTACCAATGGATGGGTTTGAAGTGAGTTGTTGTAACAATTTTTCATGCTCGAATAGAAGAGTGGATAAATCATTAAATGAAGGATTCATCAAATGATAATAAACATGAACTCTTTTAAAAAGAGTATCATCAAGGCCTTCAACTAAAAAATCGGTAAACTTTGAAGGACTAAGAGAACCGCCCATGCTTTCAAATGTATAAAGAAGCGATGTTGCTTCGGCAAGTTAACTTTTGACATACTGAGTAAGTAGCATTTGTAAGCAAGAAAGTTGATTAAAAAGATCACCTGCATACCAATTTGAGGTTGTATCATCTAGGAATTAGCATTCATCATTTTCATGGGCCAAAGAGTCATCAAATTTTTTAAATGGACTGTATATTTGATTGGACGTGGAGGCAGGGATAATTTCATGGAACGATTCTGGGTTAAACCACATTTCCAAGGCATATGAATAATGAATGAAAATTAGAAGCCAAGGAAGCCATTGATATAAGAAGAATAATTTGAGAATCAGAAGAAAAATAGATTGTGTCTCGATCAGAAGAATAATAGAAAAAGGATTATAGGAAGAAGAAGAAAGAATTAGGGACAATTACTAGAATGCAGACAGGTGAGGAAGGTGTCTGGATGGTGGCGCAGACTATCTGGATGGGGACGATTCTTAAAATACAGACAAGTGAGGAGATTGTCTAGATTAGTAGGCTGAAGATGTGATAACAGAAGATGTGCAACGAAAAAATTGGGGTTGAGATTGTCTGGATTAGTAGGCAAGAGATAGAAGATGTGCAGCGGAAGATGGAAAATGGATCATAAGCCTTTTAGCATTATAGCTCTGATACCAAGTTAAATCATATAGAATTCGGGAAAAAGCACATTTACCCTACTGTGGTTCTAATGTTTTAAGAAATTAGCCGCTGTGCTTTTAAAATATTCAATTAGTCCACTGTACTTTTTAAAAATGTTCAATCAAGCAATTCCGTCCAATTTTGCTCATGGACGTTAAAAAATTGGGTGGGGGGGGGGGAAAGCACAATTACCCCACTGTGCTTTTAAAATATTAAATTAGCCCAATGTACTTTTTAAAAATATTCAACCAAGCAATTCCTTTCAATTCAGCAATTCTTTCCTCTCTAAAATTCCTCTCTCTCTCTCTCCTCTACTACTACAACAAGAAAGAAAAGAGTAAACTTGACTACAACAACAACTCCTCTTCGTGCTCCTTTTCGCGTTTCTTTCCTCACCAAAATTCCTATCTCTCTCTCTCCTCTACTTCCCTTTATTGATTCTTCACCCTAACCATTCCATTTCATATTCCACAACTAATTTTCTCCTCCATTCAATTATCCAACCACCTGAAAATAAAATAAAAGGGAATTAAATTAACAAGATGAACGATCTATTTACCTCCGACTCATTCTCTCGATACAACAACAATGATCAAAATCCTTCCCACGTCATTGAGATGTCCAGTAATGGAGGAGTTGGAGATGGTGTAAATCTGGACAAATTCTTCCAAGATGTTGAAGCCATTAAAGACGATATCAAACACCTCAAAACCCTCTACAACCAGCTGCAATCCTCCCACGACCAATCCAAAGCTCTCTACAATGCCAAATTCGTCAAAGACCTCCGCTCCAAAATGGACGCTCACGTCTCTTCCTCCCTCAAAAAGGCCAAGCTCATCAAATTCCACCTCGAATCCCTAGACCGCTCCAACACCGCCAACCGCACCCTCCCCGACTGCGGCCCCGGAAGCTCCTCCGACCGAACACGCACCTCTGTCGTCAACGGTCTCCGCAAGAAGCTCCACGACTCCATGACCTCCTTCCACGACCTCTGTCAGTGCATGGTCGCCGAGTACCGGGACACCATCCAACGCCGGTACTTCACCGTGACCAGAAAGAAGGTCGATGATTTGACCCTAGACTCTCTAATCTCCACCGTACAGAGCGAGACTTTCCTGCAGAAAGCGATTTAGGAGAAGAAGAGGGGGCAAGTGATGGAGACGATCCTGGAGATTCAAGACAGACACGATGCGGTGAAGGGGTAATAAGATGTAATGGTACTCCCATTTAAAATGAGACACGTCATTTGTATTTTATTTTTTAAAGCCACGTAGGAAAATTGGCCTAATTTTTTAACGCCCGTAAGCAAATTTAGACGAAATTGCTTGATTGAACATTTTTAAAAAGTACAGTGGGCTAATTGAATATTTTAAAAGCACAGTGGGGGTAAATGTGCTTTTCCGCCCAATTTTTTAACGCCTGTGAGCAAAATTGGACAGAATTTCTTGATTGAACATTTTTTAAAAGTACAGTGGCTAATTGCTTAAAACACTACAATCATAGTGGGGTAAATGTGCTTTTTCCCCCAATTTTTTAACGTCCGTGAGCAAAATTGGACGAAATTGCTTGATTGAACATTTTTAAAAAGTACAGTGGGCTAATTGAATATTTTAAAAGTACAGTGGCTAATTGCTTAAAACACTACAACCACAGTGGGCAAAGGTGTTTTTTCAGAATTATGAGATTTGTATATTATTGCTTGGATCATTTACAAAGAGAGGTGTCCTATATATATATATATATATATATAGGATAAAGATCAGGTCCGGACTCCCGGACGGGAGAAAATCCGGACCTGAAATTTTTTTTTTTTTTTTTTTTGTAGAACAACTAAAAAAAAAAAAAATTATGGAACTGAAATTTTTCAATAATATAGTGTTTTGGGTGTGTTTTTAATACCTACACCAACCAATGTATGTACAGTCTGCCCAGACTGTACATACATGTTTTGTTATAGGCATCCAAATCACGCCCAAAACACTGTATAATGTAAAAATTTCAATTCCATAAATTTTTTTTTTTTTTTAGTTGTTTCAAAAAAAAAAAAAAAAAAAAAGGTCCGAATTTTAAACCTGTCCGGGAGTCCGGACAGGATCCGGACCCTATATATATATATATATATATATATATATATATATATATATATATATATATATAGAGTCCGGATCAGGTCCGAACTCTCGCATTTTAACAAAATTCGGACCTTTTTTTTATTTTTTTTAAACAATTAAAATAAAATAAAATTATGAAACTTGAATTTTTACATAATACGGTATTTTGGGTGTGATTTGGATATATATATCAAAATATGTATGTACAGTCTGTGCAGACTGTACATACATTTTTTGGTATAGGTATCCAAATCACGCCCAAAACATTATATTATGAAAAAATTTCAGTTCTATAATTTTTTTTAGTTGTTCTACAAAAAAATAAAAATAAAAATTCGCTCCGCATTTTAATCAGGTCCGGACTTCCAGACATGGTCCTAGTTATATATATATATATATATATATATATATATATATATATATATATATATATATATATATATATATATATATATATAATCATCACCTCTGCTAGAATCAATGGATATACATAATCACTTAAGCTAAAATCAAGGGATTACATAATCAAAGATTCTCAAGAAATGATTATGGTAATTCAAAAACAATATCCCAACTATTTGATAAATATAAAATTATCCTAAATAACAATATTATTTTATTTCTCTAATATTACATAATATTATGTATAATCAATCATATCATTCCATTTCATCAAATTAATTTGATCATGATTTTTCTGATTTGAAAGACCCAGAAAATGGGACAGGTGTGAGCGAGTTTGGACTTACTTAAGTGAATTTAGATTTATATGTGATGCGTCAATAAGCGATTTTAAATTAGGATTTTGGTCAACCCACAAACTTTGACTTTGCTCACCGCTTGTTCGCCTTGATCTCATCGAAAAATACTGCAAAAAAATCCACCGGGGTTGGAGGGCTCTGGTAGGACCCTCCGATGCTTAAGTCAGAATTATTATGAGGTTTTAGATTGTGTATTTTGAATGTGTTGGAACATCCTTTATATATTTATATCATAAGAGTCGTCCCCTTCAAGAATTAGAATTAAAATTAAAATTAAAATCATGATTGGTTTTAGAGATCTTCTAAGTTGTCAATTTTTCGTTCGTTAAATTTTATGAGAATTCTATCATTTATTATATTTAATATATTTTTAGAATACTCTATCAGCAAAATTATTATATTATCCTTCATTAATAAGAATTTAAAAATAACACATGATAATTCGTCATTATAGATTATTTTTACCCCATCAACATGGGTTGGATTTAAATGAGTTGAAAATTAAAAGAAGATGCATGATAATTGACAATTGATGTTGATCACATAATTAACTTGGCGCAAATCATTGATCGGATGTATACAGCTACTTAGAATTGGCTTTATTCATTGACTAAAGTTTCTTCCAATTCGTAATTTATTTGAAAAATGTTGCATGTGGTATCGTTATAATGCAGAAATTAATTATCACAACATATTGTTTTCGTTGTATGCATTAATTATCTTCTTCCATTTCTAGATATATAATTTCTTGCAATACTTTTTGTCAGATGCCAAACGAAAATGATGGTCAAGCAAAACTTGGGCCGAAGTCAACGTTAGGACTGGAGTGAATCAAATTGGCCACTTGAAGGATTTAATTGAGATTTTTGTCACATATAGGATCAAATCGAAATTAGGTGATAATTTGAAGGGAAGTTTTTGTAATTTGGCTTATTTAATAAAATAACCAAAAAAAAACCTTCCGGCCAAACCAAGAAAAACATAAATCTACTTGGAGATCTTAATATAGGCAACATGAGAAGAATTGTCCACCATGTTCAAAGCCCCTAGGTCAGGAGCCAACAAGCACTTTGAAGACTCTTCCCTATAGAAAAAGCCCAAACATTTACAGTCTGAATCACATTTCTTCCTACAATCAGTAACTGTAATAGGTCCAGATCCATCTATAACTCCAGTCGTAAAATGTTCAACACCCTCAATTTTGTAGTAGTTGACATTAGCCCCTTTTTTGCACGGTGCCAACACCGGTGGTGCACAAGTCTTGCTCCAACCTACTAGCCCAGTAGGCGTCGGGCATGCAACACATTGATTGTCTTCACACACTCCTAGGGATCCGCACCTTTTGGGCAATTTACATTCGCTCCTCTCATCGCCTCTATTTCTATCAAAAAGCACGTATGTAGCTTCCCAAGCACCCCAATCAACGTGTTGTTCGTATGTATATACTCTCAGGTTTCCATCCATATCAACACGAAGCATAGAGTAAGTAGTATTGTATTTTGGTCTAGATAATACATAAATATCACCATTTGGGCTTGTCAAGTTGTAAATGGTGAACTCGAGCTGAAACTCATAAGCCCAAACTGTATCACTCTCTATATTTGTAAAGGGATTAATCTTGAACAATACGCTTGCCAGAAAGCCTTTATCACCTTCAAACTCAATTTTGTGATAAAGTAAGGGATTGTTTGCATTGTTGCTCTTGTAATACAAAGACAACTGTTTTCTTTCCAATACATATGAGTAAGGTCCATCTGAGGGATCGATATCCGACAATCGACTAACGAGCTTGTTCGGCCCATTAAACTGCAAGGATTGGCCCACAAGAAGCGTATCACTTGGGTGATCAAAACTTTGCCAAATAAATTTACCCTTGGAGTCGAATAACACCAAGTTACCATTAGGAAGTAGGTCCAAACCTACAACACCTTGGTTGGTCGTGCCGGTTTGCCAAGCCAGCGTGCCATCGACATCGGCTAGCACTAGATTCCCGTCGGTGCTAAGTGTGAGTGTTGCATTTTCTCGGACCGGCTTGGCACGATTGGCGTCCCAAACCCAACGCATGGTGGACTCGGACCGACGATGGCCCATGCGTAGTCCTAGGATGTAGGCATTAGGGGTGGTGTTATAAAAACAAAGGACGAATGGAAATGTGCCGATGCCTGCGCTACGGTAATTGGCGTCATATTCGACAATATATTCGCCAAATTCGCCTTGGTTGATGTATTTGAAAGTGGCGTTAGATGGAACAACGGATTGGGCTAGGGTGTTTGATAAAGCAAAGAGTAGTATAACAAAAAATGGAAGCGGAAATGAAGAAGACATTTTTTGTTTGTTGGTGAGGAGATGTAAGCGAAGGTGGGGATGTATTTATCGGAACATATAGATGAATGCGTGTGGGCAGCTTTCAATTTTGATGGGCTTATCAGGGTTTAAAATATTGCGCCATGTTTGATATATTTTGACCAATCCGGCTTCTTTTTCTGTATATGTTTGGATTTGGGAGTTGGTATTACTCTATAATCATGATGGATGGATGGATGGATATTCTCTTTATTTATTTAAGTATTTGTTACTCCCTCCATTCCAATATATTACATACGCTTTACGCAAAAATCAAAATGATACAACAGCCCCTCCAATTAATATATAGCAATGCAACAACAATAATGTTGCAGCCTCGGGAATAAGCAAAGGGAAAGAAAACTATTACCCGCGCCCAGTTTGAGAAAATAGTAGTAGTATTTTTTATCTGCTTAAAAGACCTCGAACGACTAATATTGTAGAACAAAAAAGAACTCTAAAGTGACTAATATATAGGAACGGAGGGAGGAAACTTTTTGACTAACGTAAGAAGGTTATGCACATATATGGCTGTAAACGAGTCAAATATTTTGAATTCGACTAAAAAAAATACGAGCGAGACTCGTATTTGTTAATAATATAATTTAAATCTGAGCATTAAAAATAGTTTGAATAAAAATACAACTAGAATCTGAGCAATGTTATACTCAACTCGTTTAAGATTCAAACTACTCGAATTCTTGATTGTGATTCGATACATACTCGATTGATACATATTCGATTAGATACTCGATACATTCTCTTATAATATATACAAATTTAAATCAAATTAGGATAATTAATTATTATTATTTTGTTTTGTTTTTTAATTTTAATTGTGCTTTTATATTTGTAAAGTGTAATAGAAAATATATTTTGAGAAAGTAAAATAGGAGTAACAAATTAATATTCATTTTATAATTATATTTATTATAAAACTAGCTATTATGTGGATACTCAAATTAGAGCTTAAATTTGAAGCCTGCGAGTAGTTTGAATATAATTCGATTCAAGTCGGATCGAATTCGAGAATTCGAGTATTCAAGTCGAGTCGAGTCGAATCCGGATAGAAATTTTCAAATACAATTCGAATTCGAGTACAAATTTATCATTTCGAGTCGAATTTGAGCAACTCTCTTTCGTTTCGATTCGACTCGTTTACACTCTTATATAGATTAAGAAATACATTTATTTGATTGATTAAATTGAGGGTAAAATTTTAATATTAATCTTCTAAATTTATTGGAAAGATAAGAGAAAAACAAGTCAACCTTTAATCATAAAAGATAATATAAAAAAGTAAGCATTTAATAATTTATCGTTTGCCTTATATTCGTGAATATTTTATTTCAGTAATAATTATTTTTTTACAAGGAATACGTTTTGGAGCTCTTTTGTTTCTGGTAGCGCCACTTCATGCATATTCGTCAAGAATATTCAAATTACAAATATGATACAGTTGAGGAGGAATCTCCTCTATCAACTGTATAATTTACCAAATGTAGAGTTCATTAAAAAATTAAAAAATTAAAAAATTATTAAAATTATTTACCAAATGTAGAGTTCATTAAAAAATTATTAAAATTATTTATTGAAATCCAATTTCTTGAATATTTCTTTTACAATTGCCTCATTTTCAATGATATATATCAATATCTGTTTCCCAGTGTAAATTGTCATTTACCGATTTTTGAGTAGAATCAGATTGAAGATGTTTATTAAACTATTCTTCCCCCTTGTTATTTTATTTCTATTTTCTTAAGAGTGGTCAGGCTTTACCATAATACCCTTACTAATTGAAGTTTTTACAAATTTAATGGTGGTCAAGTAAGTAACCACCTTTTCACCCCTCTAGATCCGCAAGAACCAACTTAGCATCATAGCAAGAGAATGAGCTAAACTTGTGGAAATGCATTGGTTGCATGAATATTAATTGATGCTTATCACATGATGAACTGTGTGCAAATCATTGATTGAAGATTGTTAAGGCTGCTGATGTACATAGCTTGCTAGAATTCGCTTTTATTAATTCATCGACTGCAGTTTCTTGATAATTTTCCTTCAATAAAAAAACTATTGTCTTAAAAAGGTTATATTAACGAAAAAGGGCAATATAGTCATACATAACTGTGTATGTTTTATTTGAGCACAATCTGTCAAAACTACTTCGTTTTGGCAGATCTGTTTTTAAAAAAAAAACAGTCTCCCTCCCAAATTAGAAATCAAAAACAAGCTGTCAAAACGACGTAGTTTTGACAGACTGTGTACAAATAAAATATACACGGCTGTGTATGACTATTATTGTCAACTAAAAGTTATATATGCCTAACGTGTATGACAAATTGGGGAAAGTTAAATGAAAATTTTATTTTTGAATCTGAGGGTACTAATTAGAAAGTTGACGAATAGCATCACCTTAATTATTAGAAAGTTCTTAATTTTTGGATTAGCATATCGATATATTGTTTGGGATTATATGTTGTCCAAATTTCGTAAGATCATAAGCATATCGATATATTGTTTGGTTAAAGCAAGTTTTGAGCTCTGGAAATTAATTATTAGAAATACATATTCCCAAGTTATTTTGAGAGAATATTGATCTTCGTGTTGCAATAGCACATAAAATATTATCTTTAGGCAGATAAGCTTAGCGTCTTTTATTTATTTATTAAGAAAACTTATATAATTGACCTAAATAATATATATCCAAAGGTGATTTGAATTATCTACGCAAATAATTGAGTGATTTTATAATTATTCTTAATTAATTTTGACCAAGTTGTATATACACAAGACGTGCAAGACATGCACTAGCCAGCAATATTTTTCTAAGAGATTTATAATTCTTTCTTTGAAATAATTGATCATTAACTGACAAAGAAGAGAATCAACAACTTTCACCACCTGAGATGCTCCTCCGCCTCTTAGCCGGAAAAACGTGCCGGAAATCTCCCTGAGCAGCCGCCGCTGCCATATTCCACTCTTCCACCATCCCATCGAAGTCAAACTGTTGTATGCCAGAGGAGGCATCAAACAAGACACCGCAGCCCTCCGGGAACCCGGCAACGCCCTGGCACGGCGGCTTAGTCTTCCGGCGGCCGGCTCCAACCGGAACATTTCGAAGGGCCCCACCAGCAGTCCAGTACCTTTGACAACCCCTACAAAAGTGCCTTGGTTGGTTAACATTATAGTTGTTGAAGTAACAAAATTTAGTTTCCATGCTTTTGCATCTAGGGCATGCTATGATTTTATCTGGCCTCTTGTCTATATTTTGATCTACTTTTTCTGCAGGCTCCTCATCCTTTACTTTTCTCTCGTGAACTGCTATTGTTTTTCCAAATAACTTGATTCCTCCTGTTACGTCTTGATTGTTGTGCACTTCAGCCATTTTAGGAGAGAGAGATCTAGAGAGAGAGAGATGGTATGTCTAAAAGATAGACAAAATGCTCATGTTTGATGGCAAGAGGTTGTGCAGTTCATATGTATGTATATATATTATATGCATAGATAGATAAATAAATATGTGTTTATATATATATATATATATATATGGTGTATTAATTATAGTATGTATTTAACAATAGTCATAAGTACTAGTTGAAGAGAAAAATATAATGACAGAGAGAAGGGGGAAGTAGCTAAAAGTGAGGAAAAGCTAATGATCTGACTAAGAGAAGAATCATATACTCGCACCAATGCTGTCACACTAGACTCTTTTCATATTCTCAATTTTAAAATTAATTAATAATGAGTGAGACAGCAATATATCTATCAAAAGTATATATATATATATATATATATATATATATATATATATATATTAAGTTCATGTTTTTTATGCGATGTAAAATTATGTCTAATCTCAATAATATTTACATATTACACATAAAAATTAGTGATTTTAAATTTTGAAAAAAATAATTCAAATATTAAATAAGAAGAGTTTGTTTTATTTTTCAGTACATCATTATGAATTGGATTAATCTTTCTGGTAAGTATTTTAAATTCTCTCATCTCTTGAACCTATTCGTTCCAGATCCAAAACTCAAATGACTCTTCAAATTTTTCTAAATTGTGAGACAACAAAATTTAATATTAGTACTCAAAATATAAATAAAGAAAACAAAAAATTAGAGTGGAGTTGCAGTTGTTGTTCTTGAATTTGATTACTTTCTCTGTTTTTAAAAGATTGTCGTTTATAACTTTCTAGGAGAATAAATTATTTATTTTCTTATATCACTCATACCTTTTCTTATTGTCTCAATAAATTCTATCTTTTATATTAATAGTTTTCAAATTACTATAAAGGGATAGTAATAAATTTTAAATAAATTTTAATTATTAAATAATAATATTAAATAATTTTTTTAATCCATATATAAAAATCTTAATAGATAATCTTTAGGAAGGAGGTAGTATCAAATTGAGTTTGTAAGGACAGCCGTAAAAAAGTATATGGATTTTGAAAAGTTGATGCTGAGCTTTTTGTCCACATCGTTACTCCATGTCATCAGGTTGTTGTGTTAAAGTCTTGGTGTGGGATCCACACCTGGTAGGTGCTTGAAAAGTATATGGAAGTGGGAGCATAAAGATTAGACGGATAATAAAGTATAAAAAAAAAGGCATAAAGGGCATTTATTTTCAGTTGGAAAATTCTTTTCAAATCCATTTACTTTAATTGTTTTGTGTAGGAAGTACAAGATTAAGATGAAGAATATATATATATATATATGGAAAAAATATATATACATACTTGTGTATTACACAGTAGACTATGGCGACAGTTTTTTGTACTATAGCGACGGTTTCATCCGTCGTCATAGCTATAGCGACAGTTTAACGTCGCTATAGCCCAAAAAATCTGTAGCCATAGACTTATTGTGTAATATACAGCTGTGTATATACATATAGCCCTATATATATATGTGTGTGTGTGTGTGTGTGTGTGTGTGTGTGGTTGACACATCATGTTCATGTGCTTTTTAGTCGTAAAGGTTAAGCTCTTGTAGGCTTCTGAGTCATGTCAATGGTTAATTAACTGATAGAAAATTAAAAAAAAAAAAAAGAAGCACCACTAACATCAAATAATTGGTGTGTTTTTATATAATTAAGTAAATTCATTAGAATAAGATCACCTCTAACATCAAATAATTGGTATCATGGTATGTTGTATACCCAAGTAAATGCATATGTTTCGGAATAGTGATAGATAAAAGTGATTTAATTTTAGCAAGATTATGAATATAAATATGTTTACATATCGATCGACTAATTACAGTAACAATATGCATACGTGATGATACAAAATCCTTTTTTCCATCAAAGCAAATCTTTAATTTATATATGCATCATATGCTAGCTGCTCTTAGAAACCTGTATTATTAAATGACCATATATATAAGATAAATGATCCATAACATGTGTTTATAGGAATCAACTGCATGCAAAGACTAGTTTAAATCGCAGTTGTTATTTATTATTTTAAACGGTCAAATTAAGATGAAATACATAATTGAGAATATAATTCGACTTTATATATAATCAGCATTGACTATGATACCAAGATTTTAACCGACCCCATGCACCCTCATTGACTAAAATGCTTATACATGACATTCAAGAACTTAATTAATATTTGCTTCCTTTAAAACGGGAGTACATAGGGTCCTCCTAAACTAAGAATCAACTTAATTTTACAATCACTAAATATTTTATGTAAATTGTGATTTAATTGCCCATTATTTATTGAAAAATCAAAACTTTTTATTAGAGTGAGTTGTAAAGATTTTATTTTTTGTGTTAAATCAGTATATATATATATATATGTTTAGTATTAATCTTCATGCATAAGCATTTTAGATATTATAGCCCGCGCGAGTACGAGGGATTAAAAAACCCTTATACACAAGAAGAATGAACACATGGTGAGATTATATATATATATATATATATATATATATATATATATATATATATATATATATATATATATATCATATATATAATGTAAGAAGGCATAGGGTGTGTTGATCCTTAAAGTTGGATGCTTATTATGGTAAATGTATATGGTAATGGTGTTGCTTTTTGCTTCAAAGTATTTCTTTTTAGGCATATATGATCTATTATATCTGTATGTATACATGTTGGAAAAGACTTTGTTACTACCTTTTCATGATCACTCAGCAGTTTTTATCTTATTTTCAGTTGTAAATACATAACCAAAAGTAGGGTTTGATATGGGATTACTTTAATAAAGGATTCTTTATATAACCTACTAATATTAAATTTGCTTCATTTCCAACACCTTTTCCCACTATATCCTATAATAATGTATGCCAAAGAAGGATTTTCGTCTGTTTTTAGTTGGAAAGTGTTATGTACTTTTTCTTTTGGATGCTTTAGGCTAAAGGTCCCTTTCGGACTCAATTAATTAAGAAATATAAAAGAATCCATAATGATATGGGTGCATATATTTACAGGTTAATTAAGATATTGCTAGGGGTCCAGGGTATAGTTATTAATTATTGGGAATCCAGTTACCAAATTACCCTCTGGTTTACCTCATATGATTATATATAGCAAGAATAATTCAACAAGGTATTAAAGATATTTTTAAAAACCAGCCTAATTAATATTTTTGCTTTAGTCCAAAGAAATTTTTTCCTGATGTTGGTAAAAATAATTTACCAATGACAAGTTGTCCCATACTATTTCTAAAATTCTATTAATAAAGAATAGTATAATAATTTTATTCACTGAGTATTCTAGAAACATATTAAATCCAGTAAAGAATAAATTTATTAGAAGTTTAACCAACTAAGGATTAGCAACCTAAAAAATCTCTAAAGTCATGTAAGATTATAATTCCTAATTTCTGAAGGAGATGACTCTAATACTATAAATAAGGGACGTTTCAGCACATTCAAGATACATTATTTTACTCTAATAATAATTCTCTCCCTTCATATCATATTAGTACTGTTCTGACTTAAATATCGGAGAGTTCTCTCGGAGCCCCCTAATTCGGTGAACTTTTTGTAGGTTTTTCGATAAAGTCAAGGCAGTTAAAGTCATAGTTCTTGGGTTGACCGAAACCCTAATTTGAAGGTTGCTGATTTACACATTAGATTGACGTCGTTTGTGGGGATCGAACAAATGTCATATTCTCTTTTTCACAATTCAAAAAATCATAGTGAATACTATGCGATTCAACACCTAATTAATTCACTACTATATATGATAACTTTTTTTTGTTGTAAAATCCCTCTCATCATACAACATAATCCTTATAAGGATATGGCTGGATAAATTTAAATTTATCCCCTCTACGTATTATATGTAATTAAAGATCGATCCCAACAACAAGTGGAACAGAGGAAGTCAATAGTGATCAG
This sequence comes from Panax japonicus, assembly GCA_020205505.1. Taxonomy (NCBI): domain Eukaryota; kingdom Viridiplantae; phylum Streptophyta; class Magnoliopsida; order Apiales; family Araliaceae; genus Panax; species Panax japonicus. Next base: position 6,374,622 of record CM035114.1, on the reverse strand, counting down.
AAAGTGGCTAGGGGGCAAGTTTTGCTTATTAATTCTAGCTTTAGATGTGAGATATGAGCATAAAGAGCAAATAGGAGAACCTACAGACGAACTAGTCCCAATTTTAATGAAAGATGTAGACCCATAAAGGAGACCCGTAAATGAGACACATGTAAGACCCCAAATTTTTATGAAATGAAAATATTCAATTTTCTTATAATTATTATTCTATTTAGTAAATGCTAAAATTGATAAAAGGTTAGAGTTAAGGGTGATATGTGAAAATTTTACAAAGTAAACAAGTTAATATAAAATATTCGTTGTGTCAGGGAATATTCGTTTAGTCATGGAATATTCTTTTTGTCGGGAAATATCCGTACGACAACACCATCATTGGTGGACCCAACAACGGAATAACTGTCAGAGTTAGAAAATGACAGAAATGACTTTTTATAAAAATAACGGCAAAAGTTTTACCGTTAACTGTTGAAATACCCGGTGGTAAAAGTACAGTAATACGCGTTGTTGCATAGTAGCACACGGTATTGATTATTGATGCTTACGTAAGAAGCCACTCAGTTTATTCAATTATTGCAACAATAATTGTTGTATATATCTCATATTATTGATTCAATTATTGTCACAGTATCATCTGTATAATATTTTATATTATTAAATTAATAGTTGAGAAAACACATTTATTCATATGATTATTTACATTATTGACAATATCTAGAAAGTTCTGTCGAGGAAAGGGGACGGTTTTGTCACCTAATTGCGCGCCAATAAGGAGAAATCTTTATCGAAAAGCCCCCTCTTACCTGGGAATGATCTGGTTGTCAATATTGTAAGTTATAATATTAATGATGAATAATTGTTAATAGATTAAAAATTTATTTACTAAAGATAAATGATTTGTGGTAAATATTTATTCAATTTTTTGATATAAATATAGGAATTTGTTATGAAACATTTGTTGTAAGTTTGACTTAGTATTCCATGGAAATATTTATTAATTTTATGGATAGTCGGTGGTGGTTATAATAGTAAATCAATCTAAACCGTTGGTGGTGGTTTTAATAGTAAATTAATCTGGACCGTCCGTGAATTAGTTACTATTTAGTCCATTCTCCTATAAATAGAAGCTTAATTCTTCTTTCATTCTCACCAATTTACTGAGACTCACAAGGGAAGCTATAGAGAGAGAAACTATAGAGTGCAAGAAGAAGAGTATTTTGCTACTTCACTATTACAGCATCTAGTCTTATACTATGATAAGGGGTATTATTTCTTTTGATATTCTTAAATCTAAACTTACTATGGTAAGTATTGCTTCTATAATTCCTGAAATTAGTAGAATATCATTGAGCTTTGTGCTTTATCTAGTATCGTTTCATTGGACTATTGGTCTGAACTTTCTTATTAAATTTCAAAATTTTCACCCGGGGTATTATTTACGGGTTACTATTCACTCAAATATTATTCACTAGGGGATTCGGGGGACTTTTCATGCCGAAGAACTATTCACGGATTACTATTCACTCAGGTATTATTTACTCAGGGATTCAGGGCATTTTTCATGTTAGGGTAATATTCACGGGATATTATTCACGAATTAATATTCACTAGGATAGTACTATTCACCCGGGGTACTATTCACGATAAAAAAAATTGATTTCTTTTCGGTCCAAATTGTAAGACCCCAACTTTTTTAATAAAGATAATTTTTCTATAAATATCATTTTTAAATATTATGGAATGAATTTGATATAATGTTATAGTTGTGGATAATATTTATAAATTTTGCAAAGTACGCAAGTTGTTATATAATATTCGATTGGTCGGGGAATATTCGTTTTAACAGGAAATATTCATACGATGACACAATCATTAGTGGACTCCACAACGGAATTATTTTCGAATTGAGAAAATGACAAAAATATTTATGAAAATAACGGCAGAAGTTTTACCGTTAACTGTTGAAACACCCGGTGTTAAAAGTACAGGAATACGCGTGGTTGCATAGTAACACATGGTATTGATTTTTGATGCTTACGTGAGAAGTCACTCAGTTTTGTTCAATTATTGCTTCAGTAATTGTTGCATGATATCTCACGTTATTTGATTTAATTATTGTCGATATTTTATATATTATTAAATCAATAATTGAGATGACAGAGTTATTAATATTATTATTTGCAATATTAACGATGTCTAGAAGTTTTGCCAAGGAGAGGTTTGGTTACCTAATTGCGCGCTAATAGGGATAAATCCTTATTGGAAAGCCCCCTCTTTCCTAGGAACGACCTGGTCGATTAATATTGTGAATTATAATAATGATGATAAATGTTGTTAAATATATTGAGGTGTCTTTTTATGAAGTCACGAAAGTTTATATATATATATATATATATATATATATATATATATATATATATATATATATATATTATATATAAATTCTATTTTATTAGTATTATTAATGCAATAAAACAGAAAAGCTTTTTATATAAAACATAATACTTTTATAAAGTTATTCGTTTTATTAGATTATAAATAGAATATATTATATTTTATTTAAAAGATTTTGTTTTATTAGAATATTTTATTAATACTGCATAGTAAATCAATATGGACCGTCCGTTTAAAAGTAAATCAATCTAGACCATTCATGAATTAGTTACTATTCAGTCCATTCTCCTATAAATAGAAGCTCATTCCTTCATTATTTCTTACGAATTCACTGAAACTCTAGATAGAGAAACTATAGAGAGAAAGAAGAAAAGTATTCTGCTACTTCATTACTCCTATATCCAGTTTCTTCTAAGGTAAGGAGTATTATTTCTTTCGTATTCATGAAGAGAACTTCTGTTATTCCATTCTTTATTATTCTGTTGGAATAACCTGTATACGCGGGCTACCCTATACTTGGTGAAATTCTTATGTTATTCCATTCTTTATTATTATGTTGGAATAACCTGTCTATGTGAAGTACCGCATACATGGTGAAATTCTTCTGTTATTCCATTCTTTATTATTCTGTTGGAACATCCTGTCTGTGCGTTTACGCCTGACCTGGTTTCGTTATTTATTATTCTGTTGGAACATCCTGTCGGTGCGAATTTCGCCTGACCTGGTTCCGTTATTTATTATTCTGTTGGAATATCCTGTCTGTGCGTTTATGCATGACCTGGTTTCGTTATTTATTATTCTGTTGGAATAACCTGTCTGTGCGGTCTATCGCATGCCTGGTGATTTTTTTTGTTATTCCATTCTTTATTATACTCAGTTGGTTAAAGTTTTGACTTCTATACTCCATGAAATTAGTGGAATATCCTTGATATTTACGCTTCATCCAGTATCTTTTCATGGAAATATTCTTCTGAGCATTCTTGAATTTTATTCTACAAAGAAGTATCATGTTGACAATTTGAACGTTATTAATTCCTGAATAAATTAATTCTTGAACTTGTTTTATTGAATTCTTATATCATTGTCATCATCCTCTTGTTTATATTATGTTGAAAGTCATCTGTGGCCTATAGTGCATAGATGGACTTGGTATGATTATGACCAGGGATTAATCGGTATAATTATGACCGTAATGTTATAAATGATGTGGTAAAAGTTCTCATTGGCCCGTAGTACATTGATGGATAGTTGTTTTCATGATCATGACCATTGATGAATACACGAATATCCTTGGCCCGTGGTGCATGGATAATTTGTGGTCGTGATACTAATGAATATCCTTGGCCGTAGTGCAGGGATGATGTGGATTATTTATTAAGCTGAGTCTCAACGATAAAAATGATGAAAAACCTTTTTAAATCATAAAAGACAGTAGATTTTATTCTCTTCTTGACTCTTTTAATGGATTGCTTGTTCCGCTGCAGTTAAACTTGATGTTTGTTATATTTTATCAGTTTAACACTGTTGAAGGCTAATGATAATTTATTCTGTATTATCTTAGTCATAATATTTCTTACTAGGCTAGTTGAGCTCACCCTTTCTTTCACTGTTTTCTTCAGGAAATGAGAACGTAGCCGGGACTAGTCGGGGAACGGAGTGATGGTTCAGATGATAGTATTAGTAGTTCTCACTATTCTGTTAAAAAGAGTGACAATAAATATAATAAGGAATCCTTTGAGTGTGGATATTGTCTAGATGACAATATTCCTATTAAAACTCTTAGTTTATGTATTGTCGTATATTACACGACGGTTATATAATTAAGTTCGTATTTATATTCTGTACCATGTATTTGGCGACTCAGAGTAGGTGATGTATACCTATTTTGGGGGCGTCACACAAATTATTTTTGATACAATATTATTCTTGAATTTTCTCCACAAAGCAGTATCATGCTGACAATTTGGATATTGTTGAATTCTGGATAAATTAAATTATAAATCTTTAAAATTTATCCTTGCTTTTATTTAATTGAATTCTTATATCATTGTCATCATCCTCGTGCTTATATTATGATGAAAGTCATCTTTGGTCGTAGTACATAGATGGACTGTTGATTGGTATGATTATGACGAGAGATTATTCGGTATAATCATGACCCATAATGCTACAAATGATATGGTAAAAGTCATCATTGGCCCGTAATGCATTGATGGACAGATGTTGGTATGATCATGACCATGCGTTCACTTCGGCTAATGGTGCAAAGATTATTGTTGTTTGGCATGATCATGACCATTGATGATTACACGAATATCCTTGGCTCGTAGTGCAGGGATAATTCATGGACGTGATACTAATGAATATCATTGGCCGTAGTGCAGGAATGATTCGATGATGTGGTTTATTTATTAAGTTGAGTCCCAGCGATAAAAATGATGATAAACTTTTTAAATCATAAAAGATAGTAAATATCATGTTCTACTTGACTCTTCTAATGGATTATTTGTTCCGTTGCAGTTAGACTAGATGTTTATTCTATTTTATCATTTTAACACTGTTGAAGGCTAACGATAATTTATTCTGCATTATCTTAATCATAATATTTCTTATTGGGCTAGTTGAGCTCACCCTTTTGCTTTCATTGTTCTCTTCAGGAAATGAGAACGTAGCCGGGACTAGTCGGGGAACAGAGTGATGGTCCGAGATGGTTGTTTTAGTAGTCTTCACTATTTAGTGTGATAATAAATGTATTGATGATTGAATTTGAGTTTTGCTATTATCTATGAGACAATATTCGTGTAAACACTAAGCTATGTTTTGTCGTATTTTACATGACAGTTGTATTAATTGAGTTTGTATTTAAATTTTGTACCATGTATTTGGCGACCCAAGATGGGCGATGTATACATATTTTGGGGGCGTCACAACATAATACCAAAAAGAGGAATTTTGCACCGAAAATACATTAGGCATTAATAAAGAAGTGCAGAAATTGTTTGAGGCCATAATTAAGGCCATAAAATCGAGAAACAATTAAGGTCTTGGAGCTTAGAATCAAGGTCATGAATACCTGAAATTAAGGCCTTTGAGCCTAGAATCAAGGTCATGAAGGCTTGGAATCAAGGTCATGGAGCCCATAATAATGGCCCTAGAGGCCCAGAATCAAGATCATGGAGCCCAAAACCAAGGTCATGCCCAAAATAAAGGTCATGGAGGCCTTAAGTCAAGATCATGGAGCCCAAAATCAAGGTCATGGAGGCCTAGAGTCAAGCCCATGGAGGACAAGAATTAAGGACAAAGATACCCAGAATTAGTGCCATTGGCGCCCAGAATTAACGTCATGTAGGCCAAGAATTAGTGTTATGGGCGCCAATAATTAAGGCTATGTGTGCCAGAATCAAGGTTATGAAGGCCCGTAATTAATACCATGAAGGGTAGAATTAAAGTTATGGAACCCATAATCAAGGTCATGGAGGTTTAAAATCAAGGTCATATATAGATGTCCAGAATTAAAACCATGAAGACTCGAATTAAATCCATACAGGCCAAAATTAATCCCATATGAGCTAAGAATTAAGGTCATAGAACCCATAATTAATGCCATGCGTCAAGAATTAAGGTCATGGAGTTCAGAATTAAGGTCATGAAAGCCAAGACTTAGCATCATGGGCACTAAGAATTAAGCGCCAAGTAGCCCTAGTAAAATGTCATCAAAATAGAGCATCAATGAAAGCTTTCAAGAACGCCAAGAAGGTAAGGGAAAAGTGCCAAGGCTAAGATGCCAAGAATAGTTAGCGCAAAGGAGAACTCCCATATTAACGTTCTGAGCATCGGAGAGTCGGGAACCCACTCAACTCCGGTGGACCTTTTACAGGTAATCCGACACAATCGAGGTGGGTACGTGGCAGTTAAAATAAAAAATTTTGGGTTGACCGAAACCCTAATTAGAATGTTGATGATTGACGCATCAGAAAAATGATGAGTTTGAAAATAAGGACCTTTAAGGTCATGAAGGCCTATAATTAAGGTTATGTAGGCCAAAATTAAGGTCATGGAGGCCCAGAATCAAAATAATGAAGGTCTAGAATTAAAGCTATAGATGCCTAAATTAAAGTCATGGAGACCCAAAAACAAGGTCATAATGGTCCAGAATTAAGGTCATGGAGGCCCAAAATTAGTAACATGGGCACTAAAAACTAAAGCCATAAAGGGCAGAATTAAGGTCATGGCGGCCCAGAATCAAGCTTATGGAGGCCAAACATTAACGTCATGGGCGCCAAGAATTAGTGTCATAGACGCCAAGAATTAAGACTGTGAAGGCTAGAGGGCTTTGAATTAGCATCATGGGTGCGGAGAAAAAAACTCTATTATTATTTATCTAATCCTTTTTAGGGGGCACCAATGGCAAGTTACCATGTGTTATTTCTAGAACTTTATTAATAAAGGGTAATATAATATTTTTGTTCACTCGGTATGATCCTATAAGCATATTAAATCCAGTAAATGATAAAATTGCTAGGAAGTTTAACCAACTAAGAATTGACAACCTAAAAGGTCTCTAAAGCCATGTAAGATTATAATTCATAACTCTTGAAGGAGAGAACTATCATCCTATAAATAAGGGATGTTTCAGCACATTCAAAGTACTAATAATAATTTTCTCCCTTCATATCAGTGTTCTGACTTAAGTATCTGAGAGTCCTTTCGAAGCCCCCAACTCCGATGAATTTTTTGCAATTTTTTGGTAAAATCAAGGCGGTCAAAATTCGTAGGTTGAACGAAAGCCTAATTTAAAGATTGTTGATTGACGTATCATTTTCTCTAGCCTATACTCTTAAGGATCAAAACTTCAGTTTGCAACTAAAGACAATCAATCATAATATAAAAGAAGAATTTTTTTAGAATTCAACTAGCAACCTTAATTTAGTATAATTATAACCTAAGATCAAGGTAAAAGATGGAAAACACAAATCAAATGTGATAGTATAATGGTAGAGACTTCTCTCTTTAGTCTGCAATATTCTCACTAATTCGAGTCTCTCAGTGCAGTCAAAATTAATTAACTACATGAAGAAGATAAATTTGTGTTAAATATTATGACAGAATAGGTTCTAAAGAAAACAAATATGGAAGACATAAAAGCTTGATCAATCGTATAACAATTCAAATTTCACACCTTTTTTGGAAAACAAAATATTCTACATAATTAATTTCAGAGCAATTGATAAATTGTTTGGATTTAATCAATTGTAGAAGATTTTTTAAAAAAAATTAACTACTACATCAATCATTTTGAAAAGAAAGGGACATTATTGTCATTCTAGCTTGAGGATCACAGTCCAGTTCTATAAATATTAAGGCGCCCATAGTGTTCACAAAAAATATCTTGCAATTAGAAATTAATTAGTAACTAAACTAATTAAAGTTGATTTGGTGGGTTGGAAAGGTGAAGTAGCATGTTGCTTGCTGCTGTGGATCATTATCAAGTTGCTTTAATTTCTTGAGGAAGAAAGTCTTCCCTTTTTTAATTCTTTTCTCTCCTTAATAATATAAAATTATTTATTACCTTTTCGATTGATTTAATTGGCACTGCCAGCACCAACAGAAACACAATTTGGTCGTTACTGATATTTTGGTGGTTCAGTACGAAAAATAAAAATAAATTTTTTTTTAAAATATTGTTTTTATAAGAAAGTAATAATAAATAAATACATAAACAAGTTATATCCAAAAAATGTCTTTTCAGATGTTAAAACATAATAGTTCGATTATAATAAAATATATGAGAATTTCGACTACAACAAAATATATGAAAATACATTCATTAAAAGATATTTCTTCTAGTATTCCTAAAGTCGAAATCTTCAATTAAATATTCAAAATCAAGTTTGTCCAACATATTCTTCTCGATGCACATGGTTGCGAACTCATTTAACCTTTCTTGTGTCATAATCAACCGCAAGTAATTTTTTTACAACTTTAAATTTGAAAAAAAAAATCAACAGATGTCATTGTCACAGGAATAATTAATAATATCATGTAAGCAATTGACACATTAGGAAAATAATCCAAAACTTTTACAAACTCTAGAAAATTTTAATGATCGACTCTATTTCTCTTGACAAAATCATATATATATATAGAGAGAGAGAGCAAGGATCAAGTGCATACCTCTTATCTTACTCACCCGTGCTTATCCCCCTTTAGGCGACGGTTTCGGTCATACAACCGTCGTCTATACTTTTAGCGACGCTATATGTTTGTCCGTCGCTAAAAGTATAGACGACGGTTGTATGACCGAAATCGTTGCCTAAAGGGGGATAAGCACGAGTGAGTAAGATAAGGGGTATGTACTTGATCCGGACCGTGTATATATATATATATAATTAAATCCTCCCTAATCGGAAGCTCCGGACCATCGACCTTTTCATCTGTGCTCATGAAGTACCCTGCATCTCAATATATAAAAAGAAGAAAAGTAGAAAAGAAACAAATCACTTTAATATAGATATGTACTACTAGCTGGAATCATGTTTACTAGATGCATGATGCATGCATTATATATTATATATTCTTGTTGGTTATAAGAAAAATAAGAATTATTACAAATATTTTTACTACTTTTAATTTAAATCAGGGAAAAAGGGTTCATCCTTTACACATGGCAGGTAACCAGATGGTGGGGAAAAATTTCCAACTGGTTGATTCTCACCAACTAGGAGTTGCCCGTAGAATCATGGAGTTGTTGATAGCTTGTACTTTTTAGCATAGGTCATCCAAATCTTTTAGATATGCCATATCATTTTTAAAATAATAAATAAATAAATTTTAACTCTTTAAAGTTAATTTAAAATATATTTTAAATTCAAAATTAGTATCAATTCATTATTTTTGAATAATATAATTAAAAAAATTGTGAACTATCTAAAAAATATTACTAATTACAAGATTTAATATTATTTTCAAAAGTTAAATGAGCCATATATATTTGAATTAAAATAACTCATAAAAAATCAAATTTGATGTTATATTTTAGACAATCACCCATACTAAATGCAAGTCTTAATCAAGTTGTTCATATGGATTAGGATTAGGATTAGGATTAGATTTGTACAGTACTCAGAAATGTACAAATGCTAGAAATAAGTAATGAAATATTAGAATAAGCATTTGATAGCACACTGCCATTGACATCTACTAGTCTCCTTATGTAAATTAAATTACATGACAGAAACATGTTTCAGTGAATTTTATCTTTTCTATTTTTTTGTTGCACAATGGAGTTGGTATTATTCTAACATGTAGCAAGCAGCATACACTACATAGATGCTCATGTATTTTCTAAGCAGGCAAGGCATGATTATTATTTTAAGACAATAAAATCGTTCAAGCTGCAAGAAACAGTCGGACAAACCATCTATTTTAAGTGTCCTCGTTAATAATATGTTCCCTTGATTCTTTCTTAGAAGCAAATGATCACTTTACATTCAATTGCTCACTTGACATGGTGTAGGGCTTCCTTATTCTTCATCTTGACAATGAAACTACATTTGTATAATTGTCGTCTTAAAATGGTGTAGGGCTTCCTTATACTAGCTCTCCGGCTCCGGCTCGGGCTCCGACTCCAGCCAGTTGACTTATGCAATCAAATTATCGCCTTAAAATGAGAGTCTATTTTCGAAAGCACTCAAGGAAGAAGAAAGAAAGAGAAATTAGGTAAAATTTTACTCACGATTTCCAATTTGAAGGGTAGTAAATCTGGACTTGCAGTGTCCAATAACAAACAAACTCACATCAGGCTGAATGCAATAACTGGAAATGAAAGGAGAAACACTTTATACTGGATAAATTGAATAAGAACAACTGAGATATATGAGTACTGTTTATATTTTCAGGCACTATGCATATATAGCTAACAGGCTCCAGATATAACCTAATAAGGATACATTGCAGTTGAGCTCGGTTTCTGACCCAAATGCTTACAACATTAATGCATATAACCTAATGAAGATACAAGAAATACCCTACAAACTAATTACAGAAGGATTTGGGATTATTCACATATATCACAGCCTCGCCAAAATTCAGGAGTCCAACCCATAAGGTTGGTTTCTGATGCCAACAAAAAAATCACGCATCACTCCAGGTATCGTCTTCCCCATCATCGCTTCCAACAGCCTGAAAAGTTTGATGGATGTTAGATTAAAGGCTGAGGGAGATGGATAAAGGTTGATAGAGAACAAGAGAAAGAGAGGGGACCTGGCGGATTGCATTTGCCTTCTCCAAAATTGCAGTGACTGAGACATTGGCAGGGGCACCTGGTGTAGTGGTTTGCCGATTCGGTCATAGTGCGTCTGAGACTGAATGACTGGAACAAAATGACAGAGGTTAAGGCATAAGTAACAAGACTCAATCGAACTTCTTACCTAGAAAGAATATTTATTTTTAGAAAGTAATACAAGATGTAGTTATCTTCCTAAGCTAGAAGCCTGTAATGGACATAAGTACTCAACACAATCTTAATTTATATTTTCCGTTCTTAAATATTTTTTATGTTTTTTGGATAAGTCTAATTCTGGAAGTTTTAGTTAAATCTCAAGTTTCTTAAGACTGAGATCTAAGGCAAAGGATTATATTTCTCCCACTACAGGTCAGTCTCAGCAATGGAGTTATAAGGAGCCCCACAGCAAATAAAGATGCAGCACAATGATACAGCATTAACTTCACTAGGATATTAAAACCTAAGAAAATGGCTACTCACTTTCGTCCTAATTTGTTGCAGGAAGTCTTCTTTTTCATCCGCTCCCTTGCTGTTTGAGGGCTGATCAGCATCGTTCTGCCCATTGAGCTTCTGCAAGTCTGCTGCTGCATATTTACAAACCATGTTAGTTATTGCAGTTGCTTCATTACTTACTTTTAGTTAATACAAGTACCAACTCAGAAACATATGCCAAGCTTCTGCGCGATCTACTAAATGCACAAAAGGAGATGGATGCCATAAGTACCTTGCTTTTTGTCGTACATGCAATTGCGTCAGTATTTTGGTCGTGCTCTGGTGCTGGCTTAGGTTGGTGGGAAATTGTAAAAGCCGAAAGCTTCTGATCAAATGCATGTTTGACGGCTTCAAAGGGAGAATCTTGCTTCTCTATTGCCACATCTGGATTTGGGTTCATAGCGCACCATTCCACTGGAGGGAGAGGTGGAGGTGAGGTGTGGCTCCTTAGAAAAGTCCGATTCTAGGGGGTACTTTGCATCGGAATTACGGTGTAATTCTTCCCCAAGTGAAGTGTTCAGAGTATCAAAACTTGGCAGATCATGTAGACCACCAGAGTGAGAAGGTTCCATACCATTCTCAGTAAATGGACTTTGAAGTCCATAGTTGCGGACATTACTCCCTCAGCCATTCTCCCAATCTCCAGATTGTTAGAAACGGATTCCGGTCCCAAAGCGTCATATATCTCATGATCCTTGCATCTGGGAGATTCCCCAGTTTCCCATTCCTCAGAATCAGACTCTGAGTAATGGCTAAGACAATCATCAGATGGTCGAGGAGAAGATCTACAGAATGTGTCATCATCAGAGTCTGAACCAAGATCCTGCAGTGAAATAGATTTCTCTGGAACTAACTGAAATGAAGGAAACATATCTCCACTACTTTCATGGCACTCACTTCCATCAGGTAACTTCAGTTTCAGTTTGTGAGTCTCAAATCCATCTATAGGCTGAAAAGATATTTTCATATGTTCAAGCGGTGGTGATGAAGGTGACATGAATGGAGATCCACATCCAAACTGCTCCTTGAAGTTCCTCCCTGGGAAAGTTTTATATGCTTGGGACCCGCTCTTTTGCTCAGAAACACCATTTTTAACAGAGCGACAAGATTGCCATCACCAAAATGAGATGCTTTTTTTGAAAACCATTTACAAGTAATCTATTGCTAAATTCGAACATTCGGGATGAGTTTTTGCCATCATACTCCAAGGATTTAGTAGCTTGGACTCTAGATTGATCGCTTCCTCAGTTCCTGGTATCTTTGTACTTGTTTCAGAAAAGACAAGCTTTT